>PYHX02000158.1:71976816-72033690 GCA_004302925.2 Cochliomyia hominivorax | reverse complement strand
TGGCCATATTTCATCTCTTGTTGTTGAACGACATAATTACCACATACAGCCGATTACCAGCAAGAGCCTTCCTCTATCTGCAATGCTAAGGCAATGTGAATTTGTGAATCTCTCCGAAGGGTTGGTAAATAATATTATTACTTTGCACAGCTCATCTACAACATACCTTCTTTTCTTACTGCCCACCATTCCAAAGACCCATAGAAAAGAAAGTTCTGATAAGAGTATTTTTATTTCCCCCTGTTTTTTATGTTATTGAAAACTTCTACTATGTCTAAGAAGGTCGCAAAGAAAATTGAACAAGGCACGCACCACAAATGTGTTAGGCCTCAATAAACGTTTTGAAAAAATCTGAAATTTCCAGTTCAGCCCAATTTTTTAATTTCTGTTTACGTGATCATCAATGAGTTCTCTTCACGTTTCGAGTTTCATCAAATTATATCGATGTATTGTTCAAGTTGGCAATTCTGTTAATATTAATATCATGAAGGTTAGTCAAGTGTTTAATCGTCTCTCCTCCGTCACCATCCTCATAACAACTAAGATCGAAGACAACTGATAACGGTGTCTTGAGAAAAATATAATGAACTCCGTCCTAGAATTATTATATAGGTCCATCCACAATGAATACGCTAGAAAAGGACCGGCGGACGATCTATATCAATAGGAACGAGGTTAGCACCATTTCTAGTTTATCCAATATGATATTCCTGGGGATGTCGGAGGGATCCCTTACTCAGGTCAACTCCAATTAGCCATTTCATTTAGGTATATCGGAAATTTACTGAGCAAACAGGATAAGTAGTATACATACGAGAATGATTCATAGTAATATCATTGTTCCTGCCGATTATTTCGTAGTGCAATAACCATCTGGAGATACTTCAGCACGAAAAATACTGCAGTAATCCAATAGTTTAAGAAAATATGTTCATACTCCGAAATACAGAATCACATCCAACTTCATCTGTTAAAACCTCGACTGACACAGTTGATTCATTCCTGTCCAAGAAGGGAAGGAACAATAACCAATTTTAACATAGGTGAATTCATTATTCGTCAAGATAACTGCATGGCCATAGTTTCTACAGGGCCACACTCATAAACTTTAAATATGATAGCAGGCATATTAGCTTCATTCTTGACTATACAGATCAACGGTAGACAGTGCAGCATAGTAATCAATATTTTTGTTAGTATTTTCCGGAGGGTACTGAGATAGGTTATTTTCTCTTCAGCCTTTCACCATACCATCAAAAAGTGTATTATTTGATGCTACCGGAATTTTATCACCAGAATTACACCAAATAATTCGGTCTTACTGCCAAAATAAATTGACGTTTATAATATTCAGAAGGAAGTCCCGAATAGTATACTACATGATGGGAATATATACAGCCTTTCTTTTTTAATTTGAACATTTTAATATCTTCAATGTTTCAACATTTTAGCTGCTGCAAAATTCAAATTTTCTGGCGGACTTACAAATCTGCTGAAGTTAATTTCGTTATTCAGGTTTTCAGTTTTAATAAACTGAAGTTTCTCTAGATAAATTTTAGGACGAATTTTCTTGTTTGCAATGGAAATTACTTCCGATCGGACAGCGCAGATCAATATTTTGACATTTACAACAATTTCACGATTTTAACTTTTAATTTAAAATTTTTCTAATTTTAAAATTCTTTCAATTCCAACAACATTTTAATGAATCCATATTGAAACCAAACATAAATGAATCATCCATTAATTCCAACCATTTTAGTCACCCAACTAATTAGTAATGCAATTCTTCAACTTTTCTAAACTTAACAAATGACCTAAAAATCCGTTAACCATTTCCTCTTGATAAAAATCTCTTCTCAGACAATATAATTCTAACAGATCTGCAACAATTGTAAATAATATTCAAAAGTCTTCAAAGTTCAATTTCAATTATAATTCACAAAAAAATGAAGAAGAAGAAAAAGCACAAAACAATAGAACATTTTTTTATTAATTTAAATTCTATTTTTAGCATAAACAATTTTAAATTTAGTAAGTGTAACTCATAAATTATAACAAAAATGACATTTACCACAATCCATAAACTGATCATTCGATTTCATACGGAAAGAAAACTACAAAAGCATTTGAAGAAGTGTGGTGAATTACACACAGCCAGATATCATAGATATATTAGTCAGTCTAAACACCCTTTAATTGTCTCTATTATGTTTTTCTTTGTACAACATTTAATAATTTTTCCTCAATTAAAACTTCCCAATTCCATGGCTGTGAGAGATGTTCTCTGTTGTTTTTTTCTTGGTGATGTTTGGTACTTTTGGTTTAAGTTATTGTATAAGATGATGTCATAGGAAAATCATAAAATAATCGGAATTGAAAGAATGAAATCATAAAAAATAATAACTAATAACTGGTTTAGTTCATTCTAAGTTGAACTTAAAAATAACTGCTAAACGAATCACTGGTAACGGTTTTTGAGAAATATTTCCTTGAACAACTAGACGTGTCGTAAAATTTAACACCACTGTTACTGATACGAATCTTGAATAATGGAGACTATTTAATCAATATCAATTCAGATCTGAAATTTAACTGAACTAAAATGCTAATCCTAAAGTAGAAAGCTCAGTTAAATAATGACATCAGCTGGGTGGTAAATCAGAACAAGTGAAAGAAACATAAAGATCATCTGAGTAATAGGAACTTGAATACTAAAGTGACTGTCCGAAATCTCTCTAAAACGAAAAAGAAGAATGATAAAGTCGAGATTATGTTTGCAAATATCACAATAATCATAGAGATTACTTGCGTGCTCTTGGCAACCAGTTAATTGAACATTTCGTTTGAGATTTTTTTGCAAGTTTCACCACCTTTCGGTCACAGACTGTTCAGGGTTAAGGTAGTGATAGGGTCGAGATTAAGTTTAAAGTATTATAATAACCGATCGTAAAAATTGCTTTTACACGATTATTTATTGAGTATTCCAAGATAGATAAAATGAAACAAAAAAATTGTAATTAGCAAACTTTAAAATTTTTCAGTCACGAACACTTCATAATTATTAATCCCATATGAATTTGCAGAATTCATCAAAACTGTATGCCATTAAAGGCATTTGGACCAGACGTAATTTCCATGCTGACGTTGGAGGTCTTTGACAAGCGGAAAGTTTAATACTCGACAATTGTCTTTCAACTATCAACAAAGAGCCTAATAGTATCCATTTCCAAGAAAATGTGTACGGGCATATTTACAGGATACAGGAATGAGGGATAATCTTATAATTGATTCTCCCTATACTATAGAGGACATTGTCCATGTTTTCAAAGCTTTCCAGTCATTATGATGGGAATTGCTTTGTTCTGTAAGATTCTAAATTTAAATTCAGTTATATAAAGAATTCATTCATTGTTTGCTCTGTATTAGAACATAAGTAATTTTCTTATTATCTATGTTATTCAAAGAAAGAGCTTCCCCATGATTCATTTAATTTATAACAATTTCATGTTCTATTAACAAACACTTAGTTTCACTCATTATGGTACATTTCGACTATATTTTCAATCCACTGATGAGACGCAACAACAATCTTTCTAATACGAAGTGGTTAATAGATAAAATACACTAAGAGAAACTATTATTACAATTCAAAATTTGAAATCAAATATTTCAATATTTGGAATCCCTTTAATATCAATATCAATTCGTAAGTAATCCTATTGCCAAAACACAACTTTAAACCATTTAATTCGTAGAGTCTCCATGAATGTCATTTAAAATTTTATTTAAGAATCCCGATAACCGGGATTTTGCGAAACTTCAATTGTATGATACTGAAAATAGAAGGAATCCTTCGATGACATTCTAGAAGAAACTAATTACTTACGTTTTATAGTGCTCTTTTACTGGTAGCATTTCAGATTTCTGTATAAAGACTGTTCTTAAGGAAGCGTTTTGTAAGGTGTATCACTTAAGAACGAAACCTGTCTGTTTCTGTTGCCTAGCATTTTGAAGATATTATTCCTACTTCACATATATGTAAATAGGCATACAAATGTAACTCCTTTGGACCGTTAACTGTCGGAAATTCAACTTTATTGGCTATTATGTCTAAATTTGTATTTTCCTTCTTGTACAGGTGTTGAAGTGTCTTGCTATTAACTTCAATTGTAAAATTTTGAAATTGTGGATTTTCAGACCGCATAGACTCTAAATATTATCGCACCAATTCCACGTGAAGCGGCTGGGAGTTTGGAGAGGCAAAAGCTAAACATGTATGATGCCATTTTGGACTTTTGTTTAACTCTAGTAGCCACTGAAGTTTACTCAAATACTTCACTATCCCTCTCCCTGAAAGAAAACAGTTTGACTCACAGTTGTGCAACATAATTTTTCGGTTTAAGCCATGTGTAGTGGAAATAAGTAAGAATCGTGCCGCGTTCTTCCTACGTTTTTGTGCTGGAATGACTCTACCTTATTTTCAGGGATTTGGACATTATTAGACTCCTCATTGGCAGTTTAAAGACAATTTTCAAGTACTATACATCGCTCTCTCCAAAATTCTTCAACATTAATTTAGATATTCCGTCAATACCAATCGCCCAACGGTTGTACTCTGCAACATCATGTAGGGCGAAAAATTGTAATGTGTCTCTCACTTTAAGGTTCTCTCGCATTTCGCATTTCATTTTAATTTAACAAATTTTCAATAAATTTTATTGGTATCTTCCCTAAAGAACAAATTATATGGTTTTTCTCTGAGTGTAAAATAGATAATAACCATCATCAAGTTTTGGTAAACTGAGAACATTTTCACTCATACCATATATAAGTTGCACTCTGTTGTTGTTCCGAATCTGTAGACACTACACTACTGGCCAATTTAGTCTGGTTTGGCAAATCAATTAAATTCAATTAATCTTCACACAATATCAACATTCACACTCTCACATTTCCAACTTGTCCATCTCAATGGCAGCACACATTCACACTCTATAGCTGAGTATTCAGTACGTAAGTATCATTCGGTTAATGAATGATAATGGAATGGGTGACAAAGCTATGATGCGAATACAATGATTACAGTTATTCTCACTCACAAGTGAACTTAAGAGTAAACAAGTTTTTTCTTCTTTATTTGCGGTTCGTTTTATTATGTGTGGGAATGTATGATTTTTATCGTCGTCGTTTTAAATTTGTTTCATTTAATATGATTTGTCCGTTCCGGAATACATATTTATGTGGAATAGGAAGGGTTTTTTGGTGTTGCATTGCATTGAAGGCATTGATGATTGGTTGTTTGAAAGGAGTACAAAAAACATTAATGTAATTGACACGATTTCTTTGGAAAAAATTATTGAAAATACAGTGAAAGAAAAGACTTGAAAAAGTGACATATGGAAGCATGAACCGACCATTTGAATTTTTAAAAGTTACATAATTACACTCAAGTTATATAACTGACTTAATGAACTTTCAGATTCATAGCTTTCTAATATTTTTTATATCAAATGCTCGAAGAAATAACTTTAGGATCGAAAATCAGAAAAAGATTTTACCTTTTGTGGACATTCTCCAAATTTTTAACGTGCCCGATTTCAGTTGAGTTCCGATGCCTGAATACGGAGTATGTATTACTTCATGGACAGTACATGCCCTACGTATTAATCAAATGGAGATCAACAACAAAAGCAGCAGTATAGGTTAAATTCATCTTGCTTTTATCAGAAGTCAATTAAATCTTTTGGTCAAATATACATGTGGCATTTATTGAACCATAGTATCAGTGATATATCAAGATGATTTCCATAATCCCTGAAGTTCAGAAATACACGCTATTAGACTGGGATAGCAAAGAAAACAATAGATCTTCGCTTTCTAAGTAAATGCCCAGCCTTGGTATTCTAAAGGAAATGTTTCCTGCTTTTACTATAAACAACTATTCTATCCTATTGTCAGTAATGCTTTTCGTAATCACTGGGCTTTAGATTAACTCCCTCTCTGTACGTGCTCAGAATTAGGTAACAAATAACAGAGATATATCAGTATTGCTTTAGTTAATTATTGCGATTAAGAAAAACCACAATAATAGGCAGGATTGCAAGGAAAATAGGTTTTTCATCCTTATCTGTAAACCCCCAGCCTCAGGAACCAAGAGGCAACGATATCTGGGAAACTACACTTTAAAAATCCATGAGACTTATCAGAAACAAGTTGAACAAAGAAAATATATCACATCTTCAGGGTGAATTTAAAAGGAGTTGTACACAGATGAACACTGATGTTTTGGTTTGACCATTTTACTATGTAACATAATCTAAGAAAGCATAGGTAATATAAACTTGAAGATGTGAGATCGAAACGCAATGCTTAGTCGTTTTTTTAATAAATAATGCGCTACAGGACAAATTGTTTTGATCGATTAAGTGTTAATTGAGCCACAAAAATGATAAGTTTATATAAAAGTTATTTTATCTAAAATGTAAAATGTCCTTTCTGTCACTTTTCGTGAACTTTCAGATTTGTCTATAAACACCTAGAGAGGACATTATGAAGAGGAAGAATATCCTTGCAATTAAAACTACTAACAAAGTCGTAACAATACAACCGAATTATGGACTTAACTTCGTAGAAATTAATTTTTTGATTTGTGCTTCAATTAAATTTAAAGATTTATTTGAAGTGATTTCCGTATGTGGGGGTTATATGAGATTATATAGGAAATTTTGCACCGATTGTGTCAAAAAAAGTCACAAAATTTTCTTCTTGTAAAAATCTTATATATAATCACAATATTTTTTTAATTAAACACAAATTTTTGTAATTGAGTCGGTAAGGGGTTATTGTCATTTGTAGACAGTTCTTCTTGAAATTTGCCACTTCGATTTAAGTCTTTTTTTTTTTGCCGAACTTAATTAAACTATTTTCGTATCTGTGAGTTCAAAACTCCATTCCGGGAGGACATTTGTATGGAAGATACTCGGTTCTCAGAAGGACAACAGTCTGATTGTAGAAACAAAAAAGTAATTAAGGTTTAATTAACTCTGCCCATAAAACAGACATGGTATAGCCCAGAACTGAGAGAACAGCATAAACATAGAGAAATGAGTTTGTGTAATTAATATAGAACATTATTACGAGATATCTGCTTTCGATAACTCCTGGTTCGAGAATCGAGAACCGTACACTTATTCCGTTTCCAAATATTCTACGTGTATTGTATTATTTGCAACATTGTGACAACAGATCTCAAAGAAAACATAAAAATCAATAAAAATTTATTTTCTTAATAATTCTTCATTTGTTAGTTCCATTTTTTGCTGACTTTTCATAATTTTTAACTTCTCATTTCTAAGATTTGTTTCAATTTAATGAATAAACTTTTCTCACGCTCCATCCAACAATATGGTCAGTTTGACATTTTCGAACTTTTGCATGATTTAAAATTAACAACGGACAAATAACACACACAAACAACAACAACAATAAATGTTTCATTAATTATGAGACTACTGAGATACATGCAACAAATACTATGAAACAATTCAATGTAACTTTTAATCGTTTGGGCGAAAGAGTTAAAATGCAATTTAGATGCAAGTGTTTATTTGTTGTTGTAATACAAAAACACTTACACCAGCATAATTATTTAATATTTAGGAACAATTTGTTTATTAAAAAAAACTTGGCACAATGAATAAAAATGGAAATTTAAACAAAAAAAAAAACATGGGCGCTGCTGTTTAATTATAAAACGCTGAAAAATGCATCAATTAATAAGTAAACCAAAACAACAAGTAAAAGCTATAGTCGGCCAAGCCCGAATATTTAATACCCTACACAACATTGTTGGTTATTAATAGTAGCTATTAAATAATGAACGACCCTCGTATAAGTAAATTTTCCAATTTGTACTTAAGAGTGCAGCATATTAAGGTAATAATATAAATGTAAGATTCGCGCGCTTTAAAAGGACTTTTTCTGGGGATGATAATACAGAACCGACCCTCGTAACATTTTGTACATCGATATTTGTTTATATTTATCTTAATTTGACCAATTCTTATCACAATACCAACATATCTGTGAGATTTATGCTCCTCAAAGTGTTATTTTCAAGGGGGTTGTATGGTTCCAATGAGAAATATTGGACCGATCCATATATAATTTAGCACAACATTTTATGATATAATCAGACTTATGAGTGCTAAATTTCGATAATTGATATATATTCAGCACTTTTATGACCTTAAAACCCCATTCCGGGAAGAACATTTATATGGGGGTAGGTAAAATAATGGTAGGTAAATAATGGTAAAATAATGGGGGTAGGTGTCGTCCTTAGGGCAAAATAATGACGCGAGCCAAGTTCTATCGAGATATCTCTAAAGTTGCGACCTGCATTTTATTCACAAGATTTACATAGACAGCCAGCCAGACGGACGGATGTACACCGTTAAATCGATTCAGAAAGTGATTATGAGTCGATCGGTATACTTAAAAGTGGTGTTAGCCATATTTCTTCTGTGCGTTACATACTTAAGCACAAACGCATTTTACCCCAACCAAGTATGGTGGTGTAGAGTAGAACAACGTAGATGATAAACAAAAACAAAACTATTAAAATTTTGAAATTTTGTAAAAACTCTATCTCGTTTTTTTTAAATGAAACTATAATTTTAATTCAGTGAATAATAAATAAAACAAATGTTAAGGAATTAAAAATTTATTTAATGGATTTAATCGTACTCGTTGACAATTGTGGGAAAATGCAGTGAAAATAAGATCTAAATTATTATTAAAGTGATTGTGATGTGACACAAAACACTGATACAAAACTTTTTTACAAAATTTATTAATTGACATAAGAAAAATTGGAACGAATTTAGTTTTTAAATAAAAGATATGAAAGTGAAATTGAAGCTTTTTGGCTACTTTTTATGCATATCAAAGATATTAAAAATTATTTGAATTAGTACAGATATCGTTCTGAAATTTTCAGAAAATGTGGATCTTGTGGTTCTGAAACCAAGTGCTGAAGAATTATTGTTTTATTAAAAGAATTTTCTTGAATTCTCAAAATGTAAAGAAAAATGCCAAATAATAGATTTCTAGATTTTGCAATGAAAGTCCACATGTTTTGGATGAGTGGACAGGCAATACCTTATGATTATATTTTTTTTAATTCCAATCTGTTTAAAGATATAGGTTTAGGAATTTTAACTTATATGTCAAAATTTTGATGAAAAATTGTTCAAATTTGAGAGGATCGAAATTAATATGATATATTTATAATTAAATTTCCTATTTAATGAAGAAACTTGGACAAGATCGAGATATATTTAAGAGTCTTGCAAAATTTTGTAAATTAAAACATCAAATAAAAAACTTAAAAACTATAAGAGATTGATATCACAAATAATACTCCATACCTCATTATGTTAAACTTCGTGCAAATTCCTCCAATGAGAGATATCTTAATGGATTTATTTTCACTGTGTTGTTGTTTTCCCAAATATTTCAAATAACCTATACGCAATACGTGGGGCACAATTAATTGCGCACATAAAATGTTCACTGTTGCCCTGAGACGACACACACTTACTGTTTTAATGTCCTGCCTACGATACACCTAATGCCCAAATGTCGCTAAACTTATTATCTGATTGTACCTCAGATTTTCTAATGGTACTATGTTAACCACTCCACAAATTCTTAAGTAAATATTATCTGTTGTCGTCTCCTAAAATAAGTAATATTTTATTCATTATAAAGAAATTTTATGATTATCCTGATGTATTGAAGTCTTCGTATATTGTCTGTTGACTTCATAAGAAAACTAGTAAAAATGTTACCGTCGGTTCAGACCGACCTACATCACATTATTGGTTGCAAATGTCTGCTATGAAATATTTGTGAACGACCCTCATATAATTTAAATTATAAGCTTGAAAGTGATATTTGGAAGGGTCGTTGTTTGGACGTATGAGAAAAAAGCACGATTCTTGTATAATTTAACACATACAAATTTAGAATATAATAAGATTTATTTTTGCATAATTTGGTTAAAATCGTGAATCGAAAGGTATACTTAACAGTGGTATTAGACTACTTTTTCTGCCCGTAACAAACATCTCCACAAACGCATAATACGTCCCATACAACCACCCTTCTAAATATACCTTTCAAACTTATAAATTGCACATATACATTGGCATTGTAAAAATATTTACTCAAATTAAAATAAATTTGTAAAATTAAACGAGTGTCGGTCCATATTTTTTAATACTCATATAAGTCTCCAGAAAAAATTCCCTTTAAAACGCATTAAGTTGACATGGAAAAATGAAACAAAGTGAACAATTTTAAAGTACTGTAAATTACGGGATTATCCGATTTGATGATGTAGGAGTGAAGAAGAATTTACGTACTTCACAGGACACAAATATTCGAGATATGATATCCCAATCCATTACAACGAAACTAGAAAGCCTTAAGTTTGTGAAGCACAAAACGAACTCCAAGCTTACGTTGCAAATGGGGATTAGGGATATTTTGGAAGATTTCATATTTAGATTATATTAATTATTCCTTAATACGAAAATGTTTCATATACAGCATAATTTAGTTAGTTATTGAATTAATTATAGTCTGTCAAAACCAATTATATAATACTCTACACCTATTATAGGTTTCAAATCGGAGGCAAGGAATATAATAAAATCACCTTTGTAATCGTTGACTGTGTGATTTATGCATTCTCAAAGTGATTTATGGAAATACTGAATAATATTAACGATATTTTTGATTCTTGGTAATCTACGGACTGTGGCACAACGTTTGAATTGGGAGGTTATTAATAATTTATTAATACTATTTTTAAGAAGCCTTATTACTGTCCGGGATTTTGAATTAGTGAATTTTTTTTACATAAATTAAATTTTACTTTTGTCCGAACATCTTTTTAACCTTAAAAATATATCCCACATACGCATATTTTTAGAAAGAATTTTGAGGAACATCAAAACATGAGGTGACCAACTTTGAAGGGCCATCAAGTGTCTCTCATAGAAATAATCTAAAATTTTATTCCTAAGACTTCATAATGTCTGCAATTAGAAAGTCTTCTTCAAAGCCTTTAGGGCTTTCCATGGGAGTTATAGTAAAATGTTCTTAAAATTCGACAAACAAATTTATGTCAAATCCAAATTGGAAATACCGAATTAAACTTAAATATTTAAGAGTTTGATCAACTTAAAACCCTTTTTCAGGAAAAGCTATAGTCTAATGAGGGTCAATATTCATGATATTATTTATTCTGGACAGGGTTCTAACATTTGAACTATAATTAAATATAGAACATAACCGTCGAACTCTATTCGGGAAGGGCCCTTTTATAGAGCTATGCTAATTAAATTTTAGTGCTACCGAAATAAGCCCCCAATTTCATTAACATTTTTCAAATAAACAATCCTAATGTAAGATTTGCTAATATTTATAGACCAAACGTTCAATGATTCCAAATATCCACTCGAAAACCACTAATAAAAACCGGCTTTGCCAAGAAAAAAATAGATATTTGGTCGAATTAAGGGTGTTACTCCTCTGTGATAATTAAAAATCCTGGTTCGCTAAGAAAACTTTTTCTTCTCGAAAGGTATTAAGGGACTTTCTCCTCTGTTAAATTAAACAGCCAGCTTCGCTAAGAAAAATTCCTCAAAGCGGCTGGCCCTTTTCCTCTATGAAATTTGGAAAGTCGAAGAGATCATTGATAATTAAAAAACCGGCTATGAAAACTTTTTCTTCTCGACCGGACTATAGCCGGATTAAGGGTCTTCCACCTCTGTGATAATTAAAATCCGACCTCTCTATGAAAACGTTTTCTTCTCGACAGGGACTAAGGGACATTCTTCTCTGTTAAATGAAACAGGTTGCTGCGCTTAGAAACATTAACATATATCATTTAGAGAGACGAAAGACTTTTGATAATTACTTACTTCTCTGGGTTAACTAAAAATCTTGGTTCGCTAAGAAAACATGTTCTTCTCGACAGGGACTTTCTACTCTGTTAAATTAAACAGCTGGCTTCGCTAAGAAAACTTTCCCAGTGCGCCTGGTATTGGCCGTACTAAAATAGTTTCTTGTCTATGATAATTAGAAAGACGGCTTCAAATAAAATGTGCAAGTGCTTCCAACAAACAAACAGAGGGATATAACTTAATTATCTTAGCTTTTGAATTGATGCAAAATATATACACTTTATGGGCACTTAGATGATTCTTTCTTTGTGCTACAAACGGATTCACAAACCGGGGTGGATGGTATAACAAAACAATAAAATTTTTAACCGCAATAATAACTTTGTTTTCACTTAATTTATCCAAATTATTCTAAAAATGATGTCCTCAATTTCCATTTCATGTTAACAATGATTTAATAAAAATGTATAAATGTAACAGTGTAACCATTGTGTTAAAATAAATATTATGTTCTTAAGTTCTTATATAATGAACTAAAATTAAAAGTAAAATTAAATTTTTATTTTAAAAATAAAATAACTTTAATTACTTTAATATAATTTTCGAAAAAATAAAATTTCTTGCTAAATACGATGGTAAAACCAATAATAAATTATTTATTTAAACGATGAAACGATTGGCACTTAATGGACAACTTTATAGAAACTTTTTTATTATTCATACATAAACAAATTCCAAACATAATAATATTGTATTTTATATTTACAACAAGGACTCATACATTTTATTGTTTATTGAAAAACCACACATTCTGTGACAACATCAATAGAATCTATAACAAATAGAATTGGTTGTTTGCATGTTTTGTAGATACGGATACGGATATAGATACAAATACTTGTGGTTATTTTTATGTAGCATAACTGACAGCGTTTTAACAACAACATTACATACAACAGAGTTTGAAATTAAAACATACAAAATAAAAATATCAAGTATACGTTCCACGCAAACAATATGCCACTGTGTGTGTGCTGAAATGAAAGAGAGTGAGTGAGTGAATGAATGAATAAGTTGGGAGTACTTGGCAAAAGTAGACACTTGTTGTTGAGGGTATTTTATTTATATATAAATATAGATACTAATATCTATATCCTGGGGGTACTTACAGAGTTATGGTTGTTTTCGATTGTAGGGGGAGAAAGTTAGTAAAAACAAGAGACATAATGAATTACCCATATTGACAAGTTAATATTTATAGGTGTTGTCATCATCATCCTCATCAACAATACAATCATCTTCCATATCCACATCATGATCAATAACATTGAATGCGAAAATTACACTGAAAAAGAAAAATATTTAATTATTTGAATAATTTTACTTGATGTTGAAATATTATTAAAATATCGAAATGTTTGGAATGTTTGATTTATTACTTACTCTTCCAATTGGCTAACACGATAGATTTGTCGAAAAGCTAGAGGAATTAGATGTTTTTGTGGACTCAAATTATACTGTATATTAGACTGATAATACCGAAATTTACATAAAGGAATGTTTACAAAAAATGGTACATAATAATAATACTTTATAATGTGTCTCCTTAATTTTTGACTGACTTGCCATCCTTTTAATGTGGCAAATAAGCCTTTGGTTGATATAAGAAAAATAATATGATATTTGTACCAAATGAATGATTTCGTTATATTAACAAGTTCAAATATCTTGTTCTATATTCTTTTCAGACTTGAATTAAATTATTAAACTGAAGCAACAACGAATAGAAGATCTTACCAGCGTGGACGTTGTATAGTTGAGCCAGTTGAAACAAACTGGGTTTCCAATTACAGACTTCCTTAAAAGTGAAACACAAGAAATATGCAATTTTCTCCCCTTTTGTCTTGTTGCCACAATTTCTACACAAATTGTTACACAGTGACTTGTGGTGTTAGTGCAGATTAGACTCGATATCGAAGACAAATGCTTATTTGACCATTTTTTCGTGAGATAGCCAATAACTTGTCACATCGTGAAGTGTACCTTGTCACACCGGAAATTGTGTGACAAATCATTACAACTGTTAGATTTTCTGTGGTAATAACGGGCTTAGCTAAGGACAGTTGAAAACTGGCAACAGAGGTGGTAGAATTTCCTAGAAGTACAATGGACTTATCGTCTAACCCTGGGATAGAATGCAGACACGGAGAAACTTAATAAGTACACTGGAGATGAAATTGAGACAAAAGGTGATGCGGATACCATGGTAAGCGTAATGGTTAGCTGGTTCATTACCCAGCGTTAGGTTTAAATAAGAAGAGGCGGAAGAAGCGAAAAAAGCGAAATAGAATAATTGAGGTAGCTAATGTGCTAACCAGCTCCGCGAAGTATTTCTTCAGTGTTTCGGGCGTTTGTGGTGTTGAAATCGGAACTGATTTTAATTCGTAAAACCCCGGCCATTTTTAAGGTTTCCACCTTCGCTCTACAAAATATCTGATGAAGGGTTCAAGTACTGTTTTTTTTTTATTTGAGGACAAACAAATTATTAAGTTTTAATCGCTTAGAAATCTGCAAGCTTTGCAATATTGCACTCACAAATTGTTCAAATAAGTCAATTGCAGATTCTCAAGTTATTTGAGCATAATATGACTCTGTATTATAGAATATGTCCTCGCTGTAGAGAAAAATATCCTACACTGTTCAAAGTTCTGTTCTTATAATGTCATATTATTGCTAAGTGGGCAATGTTCAAAGCTCAATGTGAAATTCTTCTTTTGTGCGAACAACAAAAAGCTTTTCGCAGAATATCTGGACAAATATGTTTTTTTTCGCTTTTTCCTTGTTTGCCGAAAAAAACATGTCAAAGTTAAACGAAATTAATCTCGATTAGAACTTTAGGGCATATGTCTTAATAATCTTGTTTCATAATGAAACAATTTTTCAAATGTTCCGATATACACCTCTATCATCGTGATCTTCCATGTGGAAGATTTTACGCAACAGAAAAAGTCTTGTTGTTAAAGTCTCATTTTTCTCTAAGTGCATACTTTTCCCATATTTTATAACACTTTTTTTACCTTTTTAATGTCCGCATCATTATCATTGGATGATACGTTTTAGATTGTATAACAATCGCGTGAATTGCTCCCCAAGCAATATTCTCACATTCTATATTTGTTTTTTTTTACATTTTCGCCACAATTGGTGAAAATTGATACCCGCCATTAAAAAAGGTTCATTGTTTTTGTGTTGACGTTATTTGGTTTGGTGTTCCACAATAACAATTTATTGTCATTGCAATCTATAAAAAGATTAATAAATTATGTATTTTTATTTATTCGGCGTGTGGGGGAGGGGTGGTTTATACGGAACAAGAAAATAACAAAGGCAAAAATAGAAAAATATTTGGCGTCATTTCTTCTTAATAAGAATATTTAAAGGAGAACAAGTAAGAATGCTGTATTCGACTGTGACGAATCCTACATACCCTCCATCACTATATTGAATACAATTTTTCTAGTTGCTTTAATTTCGATGGAATTTGTTCATATTTCATTCTGGAGAGTGGGATTATAAAGGAGTTATAACCAAATATGGCTGATGATTGTCAAACTGGTTTCATGTTTATTCCTTGAAGGGGCATTATATGGGAGTTATAGCAAAATAAGCATCCATATTGGTCAGATTAATAAATATATTCAAGACAATTACAAAAATAATTGAGTCGAATTTCAATAGAATTGTTCATATATACCAATTTTATAAGATCAAACATGGGGCCTTACATGGGAGCTATAGCTATGTAGGAACCGAGATTGTCAAAATTTATCATTTTTATATGGGAGCTAGGTCAAATAATGACCCCAGAATAATCTTTGTATCAATCTAGATCAAAATAATATCACACTAAGATTTTGGGGTGTAACAAAATTTTTCTTATTTCCGTCTATAACTCTTTTTCTATTGATCCGAATTTGTTGATTTTATGCACGATGATGTAATTACATGCTATAGGTTGATTTACGATTAAATCCATTTTTCTTTTTCGGAATTTGGAAGCTGTCACAGATATCAATAGGAAACTGCTTAGGACAATAACAAATAATGTGGCCGAATTTTATTAAATTCGGGAAAGTATTCTAGGCGTGATAATATTTCCAATATAAAGACGGACGTAGCTTGATCGACTGTGATTTGATGCAAGAGTATACATGAATTATGGAGTTTTATATGATTCCTTCTTGGTGTTACTCACGGAATGACCAAGTTAGTATACCCTCATCATCAGTTGTGGTGATGAAGGGTATAATAAAATTATATTATATATTTCGTTATATTCCTATATCAGGTTGCATGTGATAGATGTTTTGTTGTTTTTTTTTACTTTTCCTCATTAATTTACCTTTTTTGCTCACGCGAACAAGAAACTTCTTCGTCTTGTCTTGAAAGTTGTGAACGATTAATTTATTGACACTGTCAATTGATTGAGTGTAATTGCCAATGAATGATTATTATCTAATTACAAAACAGTTTTTTGGGTAAAGTGAGCGAGTGAGTCAATGAGTGTGTAAGTAAGTGAGTGATATATGATGCATAAATACAACTTATTTACGACCATGTTTATTTTTGGATAATTTATTTGAGGTAAATTGAATATTGATATTATTGTCATGTTATAAATTTAATTAATTTAACAATAATTTAACAATAATAAGTAATGGAGCGAAAGTGAATTTGTGAGTAGATGCAAATGAATAACTAATGAAATTCGTAAAACTCAGGTGATTTTAGAATGTTTAATTATTTAGAAATTTAAAGTGCTACGTAATCTTATTGTGGCTGCTCTATTAATTCTCAAAAGTTGTGTAGAATTAAAGAAAAGTAGGTTATATATCAGACAACGAAACCTTTAATCATCATAACAAACATTCGTTAATTTTTCGTAAAATTCTTCAAATTCACGAAAAATTGTTAATATGACTATTTGAATTCGTTAATAAAAATGTGGTTAATTTGAATAAATATTACTCAATTTGAATATTGTATAAATTGAACTAATTCTATATATTTATAAATATTGTTTAAATTAAATTTACGAAATTTTAATTAAATTGAGAAAAGAATCACGTTAAATTGTTGTTAAATTTATTTCTATTAAAAAACAAAAAATTTGCAATATTTTTTTATAAAAATATATTTTTTTAGAAACAGGTATAAGAAAATAATATTACATGAAAAAGTCTGATAGGACCAGGGAAAAGAGTACCCAATACGAAGCAGATATTGATTATCGAATATCTAAAGAACGAATTCATAGAGAATTTTCAAATTTGTTCCCAATAACTCCCTTAAGGAATTGTTTTAATTAACAAAATATGGGGCGGATAGAATCAGGGGGAGAGGTAGCTCCCATACAAAGCAAATTTTGATCTTTAAATATATAAAGCAGCGAGAATTCTAAATTTGGTCCCAACCAATTTTTCAAGGAACTGTTTTACTAGACAAAATGAAGGACGGATAGGATCAAGTGGAGAGGTAGCCGCTGTTGATAATCGAATATCCAAAAAAGCACTACACCGAGAGTTTCTAAATTTGGCCCCAATAATTTTTTTAATTAACTGTTTTACTATACAAAATGAAGGAGGGATAGGATTGGGGTGTGGTAGCCCACAATTACTTTTTTTAATACTGGTTGTGATTTGTGAAATTTCTTTCGGGATCTAACATAATTTTTGGGTAGCAAAGCGCACAAGGCCATATTAAATGAAACATGACAAAGAAAATATACAAAATTATTTGATGAAAAATAGTTAAATTAACAGAAATTTTATTCAAATTAAAATTTTTGTAAGTAGAATTGAATAAATTTGTATGTTATTTCACTTATGATCTGTAGCTGCCGTTTTTACTAAATATCTGTTGATATAACATATTTTTCGTTAATTTTTTAATGAAAATTTATTCAAACTTTTAATAAAAAATTGCTTGATTAATATTTTTAGTATATTTAAAGAAAATTCTTTAATTTGAAGAAAAAATCTGTTAATTAGAATAAAAATTTGTTTATTTAACACCTTTTTCGCAAAAATTCTACGAACATTTTCCGTTAATATTACCTACAATATTTGCTTCAGTGGAGGAAATTTTAATCTTTAATTTAAATACTCATTTAAACACTTTAATTCCAGTTTTGCATAACATCGAATTTTGTATCTGTTAGATCTCTTAACACTTAATTCTTAAATTAAAAAAATACCCCCTCTATATCCTCGATATTGTCTCATAATATTTACGTATGTATTGTACATATATTCAACACTATTTATTCTTTGTTAACTAATCCACCACATTAAGTACGAATATTTATACAAAATTATGTATAAATGTCCTTTTTAACATAAACATTTCCACAGAAAAGCTTTAGGTAAATACTTTTAGATACATTTAAACGATATCATTTCTATGGATCTCTTATTGTGTATATGAGTGTATGTATTGGTTGTATGTATGAGTATGTAAATTTTAACCACTTTATTTTTAATCCCTCAAAAAACGTAAAATTGTTTATAGATAACAAAAATAAAAACAATGTGAGAAAAATAACGTTACGTAAGCAGTTGAAGAAAAAATAACAACGAAACCAAAAATAACAGAAAAACAAAATACAATTCGCGAAATTCATTATAGAGGGCACCTGTGGTTTCTCACCAAAAAACATTCGAAATAAATAAAAACAAATACACAGAATGTGAAACGACGACAAATATTGACAAATAGTCAATTGTTAAGGATAAATCTAGTGATGCTATTGGGGGATAAGAAATTTAAGTACTTCGTACTATTTTTCTCAATCTATCTCAATTTTTCCTATGTTCAAATATTGGCACAACTCGTTATATTGACATTAAGCTGTCCATATAATCTGGATGGTTCAGCATGCCAGCTTCTTTTGTCAAAATGTCGTTAAATCTTTTTTCTAAAAGTAGTTATGATTAAGCGCTATTTTTCAATCGTTTATTGGCCCAAGCTTTTTTCGACTGTAGAGATCCATAATTATACTGATATATCAGAACATTAAGCTTTTCCCTAATTTTTGTCAAACATTTGTCATAGAGCATGAAATAAAAATAGTACCTTAAACAGGGAAAAAAGTACCTAAAAAATGATCTGTATAAAATCCAAAAAAACATCATCCCTTTCAACAGGGAGTCTATGGAATGAGTATAAATAAGTGAAATTGAAACCTTGTTACAATATTTTGATACATCATATTCAATTCATTCACACACTCACATTACAATCACATATGTACATGGGTGTTTATAGAATTTCGCTATGAATAAAGGACTCGTTTGTTGTTGTGGTGGTGACAATATGTTAAACGGTTTTATTTAAAATCGTCAAGGCGGAAAAACGCATAAACAAACAACAACAAAATAAAAACAAAACATAACGGAAGTAACAACAACAACAACAACAGCAACGTTTTAATACGACATTTATACACTCACTAACTACTACAATGACAACTTTTATAATATAAACATTCTCTTGTACAAGTGTATAATCGTTAAAAAAGAGATGATATAAAAACAAATAAAATTCGATTGTCATTAATATGCGTTTGTATGTGAATTTGTATATGTATATATGTGAGAATATGTGTGTTCTTCAAAGGGTTTAAAGAAAACTTAAGCGAAAATGTTTACGAAAAATATAAAAATAATAAATTAAATTGAAATGACTAAAATTTAAACTCGTTATTTCTGAAAATGTCACAAATTGTTATTATTGCATGATTTTTAGTTGGGATAAGTGGACGAAGAGGATGATGCATTGATTTGCTAAAGGAAGGCTTTAAGAAATAAAATTATTCAAAACTATCAACATAATAAATCATCGAAAATTCGCTGCATCGTAGTTGATGTTGTAAGATATATAAAAAAGTTGGAGAAGTGAAGTCAGTCGGTACTTCTGCCAATGAAGCCTCATGTAACTAAATTCCTACTTGTCGACCAATGTTACGTTATTGTAGATCCCTGTGCACAGCGACCACTTCAGTCATGAACAGCTGTTATGACGCCGCATTTGATATATCAGATGCTAATATATATCAGATGTTGGATGTATCAGACGCGTCAGTTACAATTTTCAATACATTGTTAAATAGGCCGACAATAAATGATACAGTGACCCAAGGAGATGTGGTTTGTTTTGAAGCTGGAACGTACAAATCACTTCTGAATCATAGTCGCAGAGGTGTATATATGTTGCTGTCACTGTATAACAGGAAGGCATGCAAGTAGACTTGGTTTACCTTTTAATGAAAATTTTAAGAAAGAAGTTTGTGTTTCTCATATCTCATATCTTATATGCTGGACTCCCTTTGTGAAGTGTCACAGGTCAAAGTATACGTACTTCTCACCGATGAGATGGATTAAGCACTTCGGACTAATCGCAGGCGTCCATTAGGTATATCATAATCTTGAACATAGTTTTGAACTGTCATAAAAATCTAATCTAATGCAATATCAGTTATTACGATTTTCGAGATCATAAGTTTTGGTATATTATTTGGCGTCACGATGTCACTCCAAAATATTACTTCCTAATTTATTACAAACTAATTCCCCAATAAAATAACTCATAGAAATTCTGTACATAAATAGAATTTTGGTTCTTTAAATGTAAATTATTTTGTTCTTTTTAAAAAAATCGCACAATTCTCAAAATTCTATAAAAATTTTCCAAAAATGCTTTTTTACGATTTTTGCTATATCTCTCCGACCGAATTCTATTACCAAATTATAGTTCAAAAAGAGTTTAAGTTCTTAAAAAAATAAATAAAAAATATCATCAAAAATCTGATAAAACTTGGATAAAAACTATATGCAACTATTTAAAAAACATGCAGGTATAAGTACTTTAGTATTTTTGTGAACCGATGTATCCAATTTTGAAACCTTATGGATCAACCCCGTTAAGTTTACAAAGTCCAAACTCAGAACCTTAACTTTTCTTTTTTCTTTGTTTGGTAAATCTAATTTGTGAAGATCGGAATGATATACAAACGAGTAAGTGAAGCCCGGCAATGTTATACTCTACACCACAATATTAGTTTAAAATAGTAGTTTCGAAAAAATTATAAACTTCCCTCGTATAATCTAAAATTCTAATTTATTCTTAACTGTGTAGCACATTATTTTAACACTTATGTGAAATTAATATGTTTTAAAATGAATTTTGCTGGAGGGTTATATGAGAGCTGGATAGACCGACTCTCCGATAATTTTGAATATAGATTTTTGCTTATATTTATCATAATTTGACCAGTTATTATTATAATACCAACATAAACGTAAGATTTTTTATATTTAGAAGGGGTTTGTCTGAGACCTATGAGAAGTAATGGACCTCGCATATTTTGGCACATCGTTCTAGAATAGTATACGACTTACTTGTTCCAAATTTCGTTTAAATCGCTTTGTATTTTGGACTTTTATTACCCCATTCCGGAAAGTACATTTGTATCGGAGGTATCTGAAATATATTTGATTCTGAGTTGAAGCGTATAATTAAAGGTGGGTATAAAACCATTTTTTTGCGTAATACAAACATCAGCACAAATGCATAATCCCCAACCAACTTCGGTGGTGTAGGGTACAAAAATATTTAAAGGCTTATTTGTTGTAACAACACACTTATATGAACTGTTTTTTAATAAATACAACTTTTTCTTATTATTTCTAGACGTTTCAATACTTAACTGAAAAAAGGTGGTTTACCAATTATTATAAAAAAACCGAATCGATCACCCTGGTAAAAACTTTTGAAAAAAGTTTCACTTTTTAGATAATTCGTGTTTCTTTTATTTGTGAATACAATTAAAAAAAGGATTAAAAGGGATCTTAATAATTAAAACTAAATTATAAATAAAATAACAATTATTTTTTCTAATAATATTTTTTTAAATAATAGAAAAAGTTTTAATTCGCTTAATAAAAAATCCATTACAAGTTTTTATTTTATCTATAATTTTTTTTAATTTAACAAAATGTATAATAAACTCCCAACTCACCCTACCTCCCCCTGTTTGTTACTAATTAAAAATAATTATTAAGTAGAAAAATGTAGACAGAAATTAAAATTTAATTACAGGAAGATGGTGAATATTCTTGTACCTTTTTGGAACAGTTCAAACATTTTAACAGACATTTCGTCAGTTAAATTTTAAAAATAAAATAAATTTCCATTTCTTTTAGTTTAAAGAATAATAAAGTGTTTAATAAGAATAAATTTACATTGCACTTCAGAAGCGAATATTTTTGAAATGATAGAAAAGTTTTCGTTTAAAATAAATAAATTTAAAAAGGAGTTAAAGAGGAGGAGGAAATGAAATAGTGAAAGGAAATAGTAGGTGATTGCAATAAAGCGCTACAGAGAGGTGATTTTAAACAGTATTTTATTACTGTGAAGAAATTGTGAACAAAAATTTAAAGCATGCTATATTAAGCGGTACCGATTCTTAAATAAACTCCACTACTTACATTATGCAAAATATGACATGTGTTAAGGACATTGCATCAAGGAACTTATAATTCATCAGCTTAAACACCGATTAAGGAAAAAGCCTCCATAAAAACAACAGTGAAATATGGTTACATATCATATCATATCATATCATATCATATCATATCATATCATATCATATCATAACATATCATATTATATCATATCATATAATATCATATCTAAAATATTGGCACAGCGATATATGTTAAAATGACCGATTTTATTAAAAAAAATTAATGTTAACGAAAGAATTCTCGTACACGAAAGACAATATCTAAGAAGACAATTATCTTGTTGTATGAATTTTGATGAAATTGGTTCATATTTAAGAATCTTTTAAGTTTTTATCACTATTCCAGAAAGTGAGGTTATAAAGAAGTCATACTCAAATATGGCCCGATAATTGTCAAGCTAGATTCATATATATTAGAGACAGTTTAAAAAATTATATAAAATTGAAAAAAACCTTTTATGGGAACTGTAGCAAAATGCGGCTCCATATTCGTCAAATTAGTAAATTAAAAATCCTAAATGTTTAATTGGCAGCTGTTTCAATATATGGGCCGATATTCGCCAAGAAAGTTACACATATTCAATACAGTAAGAAAAATAATCCTGACAATTTTAAATTAAAATGTTTCAATGGCTCAAACTCGTTTTCCGAGAAGGGGCCTTATATGGGAGCTACAGAAAAATATGGATCGTGATTAATAACATATTTAACATAGTTAGAAAATTTATGTGCTTTTTAGCTCAAATCCGTTTTCTGGGAAAGATTTTTATATGGAAGTTAAAGCAAAATATTGTCAAATATTAATAAATTGAACAATATATATTCAATACAGTTAGAAATTTAATTAAGCCAAATTTAATTTTTAAGAGTTCATTTTTAAGAGTTTTATAAGCTATAAAGCATATTTCGGGAAGAAACCTTATATGGTGGCTAGGTCAAATAAAGACCCCAGTACATTATAGTTTATTTGGATTTATGATTATATCAAAACAAGTATTTATGAATATTTTCAGAAAATTATATTTAAAATTGCGACCTATATGACACAAAGATTTTGGGGTGTATCAAAATTTTGCATATTTCAGCCTATAATTTTTGTTCTATTGATCCAAATTTTATGATTTTGTTGTATGTAAAATCTAATTTTTTTTAAATCATTTTACGTTTTGTTTAAAAATTATAAAAGACTTTTCCGAAATTTAAAGTTGTTCAGATGTCGGTCTATAACTTTTTTTCCAAAGAACCGATATAACTGGTTTTAAATAGAAAACTGATTTCTTCTTAGCATAATACACAGAATGAAAAAGTTAATATAACCTCATCACCACTTTTGGTGTTAGAAGGTATCATTATATGACACAAAGAATTTGGGGTGTATCAAAATTTTGCAAATTTTAGCCAATAATTTTTGTTCTATTGATCCAAATTTGGTGATTTTGTTGTACAATGATGTATAACTGTATGTAAAATTTTTTGTTTAATCCTGTTACGTGTTGTTAAAAATTATAAAATACTTTTCGGAATTTAAAGTTGTTCAGATGTCGGTCTATAACTTTTTTTCCAAAGAACCGATAGTACTGGTTTTAAATAGGAAACTTCTTACTTCTTACCATCATACACGGAATAACAAAGTTAATATAACCTCAGCACCACTTAGTGGAGGGTATAACTGAGGAAGTCCATCAAATATTAGAGTGTCGGAACTGATGATTTATTTTGGAATTTATATATCTTTGATAATAATCACTAATAATATCTTCCTAAAACTACCAAAATTATAGAGTGCTCAAAACTACCTATAAAACAATTTACTCTCTTTCATCATTCTCCTCCCCCCCCCTTTTCAAGAAACAACTAAAGTTTTTCAAGTAGATAACTTTTTTCCTGCTGCTCTAAATAAACTGTAAATATAAGAAGAAAAATATAATTGAAAGTTGAAAAGTTGTAGCAAAGATAATAAAGACAATAATAAAAAATCATTTAAAATAAACTTAACCAAAGGCCTTTTTATATTAAGTTGTTTGTAAACCATAAAGAAAATTAAAACCATCAAAAATTGGAGGCGGGTTTTTAAAACGAAAATCATTATTATCATTATTTTCCTGAGTTTAGTTAAAAGATGAAACGCAACGGGTGGTTATAAAAATCATCATCATCTTCTTCATATTTTGCCACAACACCACAGTAAGACATCACACAGAGTTTTGCTTTATCATCTCATGGAACGTTTTGAATGTCTTTACAACTGTTAGGGGTTTTGTTTTTATTTGGCATCATAAAAAAATGCTACGAAAATTGTTACAATAACGAGACATGGAAGGCAAATCCCCAGGATGCCATGATTAAGTCATAATAACAGTGAATGTATTCGCACTTGTCTTAAATTGAAGTTTAATTTGTTTTTACAAGCTCAATTATGGCATTTAAATGGAAATTTTGTGTATGAGTTTTTTTTCCAAGAAAGTTGAGTCCTGTATAAATTAAGAATGTATAGTATTTTGTAGAAATCCTTTTGTTACTTTATGTATGTGTTAATCTTGTAATATTTATTTTAAGCAATTTTTTTAAATTCATATAGATTACTCATATTTAAATCTTATACTGGATTAAAGTTTATATTTAAGGCCCAAAATTGTAAACTTACGTTCATGATTCTCCAACTCAAAATTAACTAAGAGTGTAATATTCGGTAAAGAGGCCAAAGGAAATTATTAATCGATCTTCGCAACACTTACATTTTTTAAGATTTAAAGACTTCCAAGTGATTTTGGAAAGAGGGTCCGTATGGAAGCTACGATCACTCTTGAAATTTGACAAGTGAGTTAGACTACACAAGAATCTATTTGTGTCAAATTCAATGAAAATATCGTCTTATCATTAATTTTTATGAGACTAAAACCATGATAGAATATTTCGATGGAAACTATTCGTAATATTGGATCGAACAATACAAATCTAAATAGTCTTCGTTCTTAACCTTGATATGTCCAAAATTGGTATAGTGTTCACAACATATTTATATGGACAGCCAACCAGACGGACATTGTACAGTGTTTCAATAAAAATGAAAGTTATTTGAGTCACTTTGGACGAACAAGAAGGTTCAAAATCTAGCAACCGTTGGACCCCTCATTTATGCTATTAAATTCTCTTTCTTAATATAAGCTCTTTCCATTAGCTTTCAGCGCCGGTCTGTGTGGAGGATTTGCCTCTCTTGGTACAAGGGATGGTTTACCATTCTAACAGGATATAAATGGAAGCAGCCTGTTTTTAAAGTAAATTTCGGTATTTAAGAGACCATTGTAACAAATGATTGGCTTCTTTTGTCCCAACTTTATGTTGTTTGCCATACCAAGAACTTTTTTCTTAAATTTTGACTGCTCCTGGGTCCTTAACTATTCTTCAACATTGCTTAAAAATTCAAATAATACTTGGGTTGAAATTTTATTGAAAAACTTGTATTAAATATTTTGTGATCTCACTCCTTGTAACTGAAGAGTGAGATCGGATAGATAGGTTTTTACTTATAGAAATATATAAGCTTTAGATTTTACTTTTCGACCAAATTTTAAATGTTTAAATATCAATTGCAAATAACTCGAAAACTGTACAGATAAACTGCTCATGGAGACTTGTATTTATAGACAATTTGAGGCCTCATAACTCCGTCATAGACGGAGTTAAGCCCAAGTTATTCCAGTAACATAATTATAAATACTCTGCTCTGATTCGCTATGCCCAATTTTGTGTAAATCCTACCAGTAAATCATAAGTTGCACATTTCTTTCAAATATGGCTTTCTGTACCGTAGTAAAAGTAAAATTATTCGAAAAACCGTTTGTATCGAATCTTGCCGTTGTATCGAATCTTGCGTCTTGCGATCCTGAAATATATATATCAGTTCCGAATATTATTTAAAATGTTCTTTTATTAAATGTTTTATAAAATCTAATCCGTTTTCCGGAAAATCCCGTTATAAGGGAGCTATAGGAAAATTTGGACCGATACAGGGCAAATTAATATAATATCTTCAGAACAGTTAGCAAAAAAATTGTGTCGACTTTCAGTAGAATTGGTCTTTATTTACTCGGGAAGGGGCGTTATAATGGAGCTATATCATAATATGGACCCACAATACAATAGAATTGGTTCAAATCTAAAAGTATTATAAGCTGTAAATCATATTCCGGGAAGGGGCCTTATATGGGAGCTATATAAAAATATGGACCCATTTTAATAAAGTTTACAACATATATTTAAAATAGCTAGAAAATTAGTTGTGCCAAATTTCAATAGAATTGGTTGAAATCTAAAAGTGTTATAAGCTATAAATCATATTCCGGGAAGGGGCCTTATATGGGAGCTATATCAAAATATGGACCCATGTAAATAAAACTTAATACATATATTAAAAATAGCTAGAAAATAAGTTGTGCCAAATTTCAATAGAATTGGTTCAAATTTAAGAGTTTTATAAGCTATAAATCATATTCCGGGAAGAGGCCTTATATGGGAGCTATATCAAAATATGGACCCATGTAAATAAAATTCACAATATATATTTAGAATAGTTGAAACAATAATTGTGCCAAATTTCAAAAGAATTGGTTCAAATTTAAGAGTTTTATGAGCTATAAATCACATTCCGGGAAGGGGCCTTATATGGGAGCTATATCAAAATACGGACCCATGTGAATAAAATTTATAGTATATATTTAAAATAGTTAAACAATTATTTGTGCCAAATTTCAATAGAATTGGTTCCAATTTAAGAGTTTTATGAGCTATAAATCAAATTCCAGGAAGGGGCCTTATATGGGAGCTATATCAAAATATGGATTCAATAGAATTGGTTCAAATTTAAGAGTTTTATAAGCTATAAATCATATTCCGGGAAAGTCCTTATATGGGAGCTATATCAAAATATGGACCCATCTTAATATAATTTATAACATATATTTAGAATAGCTAGGAAATTAGTTGTGCCAAATTTTAAAAGAATTGGTTCAAATTTAAGAGTTTTATGAGCTATAAATCACATTCCGGGAAGGGGCCTTATATGGGAGCTATATCAAAATACGGACCCATGTGAATAAACTTTATAGTATATATTTAAAATAGTTAAATAATTATTTGTGCCAAATTTCAATAGAATTGGTTCCAATTTAAGAGTTTTATGAGCTATAAATCATATTCCGGGAAATGGCGTTATATGGGAGCTATATCAAAATATGGACCAATGTTAATAAAATTTATACATATATTAAGAATGGTTTAAAAATTAGTTGTGACAAATTTCAGTAAATTATCTTAAAAATTGCGGTCCATATGACACAAAGAGTTTGGGGTGTATCAAAATTTTGCATATTACAGCCTATAACTTTTTTCCGGCTAATCAGATTTTGATAATTTTTGGCACGATGATGAAGCACGTGTAATGGTATGCTAAAATTAATTTTTTGTTTAAGTCCAATTACATTTTTAGAAGAAATTATAAGAGTTCATTTTTGAAATTTTGAGGTTGTTTCAGATATCGGTCTATAACTTCCGTGCTTATAAACCGATATAGCTGGTTTTAAATAGCAAACTGCTTAGGACAATAACAAACAATGTGGCCAAGTTTTATTGAATTCGGTCAATTATTCTAGGCGTGAGAATGTTTCCAACAGACAGACAGACGGACAGACGGACATAGCTAAGTCGACTCAGTTTTTGATTTGATGCAATAATATATATACATTGTTGGGTCTGAGATGATTCCTTCTTGGCGTTACATACAGAATGACAAACTTAATATACCCTCACCACTTGTGGTGGTGGAGGGTATAAAAATGTGGGAGCGAATATAGAAAACAGGTAAAATGACAGACAGGTTTTTGTATATTTTTATTTTTATTTATCAAGGGATGTGGGAAGATTACAGAGTGCAAAAATATATAAAACTCGAAGTCAACATATTACAATATTGAAATAATGTCATAATCATAAAAAGATAAAAATGAAAGGGTGAGATAATGTTACAATATGGATGTTTTTAAAATACATTCATACATACATATACGTACATACATACATACATACATACATACATACATACATACATACATACATACATACATACATACATATATACATACATACATACGTACATACATACATATGTATATGTTTATAAAGATAACCCAGCAGTCATATCAAAATATTTCTTTCTTCCATAAGAGAGAGAGAGAGAGAGAGAGAGAGAGAGAGAACTGATATAGTCTGAGAGTTATAGGTCCGATATGACATCATCATACTCCAAAATTTATCTTAAAAGGTTGTGAAAAAGTTTCTCTTTATTGAGATATAAATTCGGTTTCTTTACGGGCATTTACACGAGATCGAATATTGTCCGGGAATGACGCTTATCATTGAGTAGGATGGAAAGCGTTCGAACATTGCACTGGACTAAGTGCATGGAAATGGAAATAAACATGGTTATCTAATGGAGCTAACCTCACGTATTAGGACACTTATTGTCTGTGTGGTTTACCACTCACTGCTTTTAAAAAACGTGTAGAAGACGAAATTTATACCACTGTGCGACACAGATGGAATAATGAATCGTCGTGTTTGACTGCCAAATTGATATGGCCCAGAATGAATGGGATCAGGTCATCATTTGCCAATATTTTGAGAACATTCGCTTCGGATTATATTTATCAAGAATGGGTCTCTCTTCGAATGACTTTTGCAAAAGTTGCCGTATTGAGGAGGATGAAACTAATCCTCATCTTCTCCGCCACTGTCTTGCTTTAAGGGGCTTATGAAAGTGCTTCCTTGAAAATGACTCACTGCAATCTCTAACGGATTTGGCGATTGATGTGAGGCCTTATCGGAGATGGCAATTGGTTTGGCGACTTTAGATTTCTTAATAGTATATGTGATTTGAAATGCTGGTCAAACTGGACAGCAATCATCTATCACTCTCATTTTTCCTTCTCAAAGATTAATTTAATTTGACCTATTCTTTCCTGCCTCTCTACTTAGATAAAGAGTTAGGAACTCTTAAAAACTTCTACACTTCCTTTCCTTCCAATTTTTCTATTTTTAGGTAATACAAAGGGACCTTCAAAACTCAAGTTAAGCATTAGCTATTCTTATTTCTAAAGTCTTTTATTGCAGGTAGTTCACTCTCTTCCGGTCTGTTGAGTAAGGTCCAATAACCCCGTTTAGACACATCTATTTAACTAGCAATAAAAGAGTCCACTTGTGTCTTACTGTCACTATTTGTATAGAATTAGATCCACTTTAATAATTTTAAATATATCAGTAGGTTGTTCAGCATTATCCCTAAATTACTTAAATCGTCTATTATGTAGGAAGCGTTTCCTTATACTTACTATGACTTTTATAGACATTTATAGAGAAGGTGAAATACCCTCTTGTTTTCATTCCTGCAGCTATGATAATAATCATTAAAGGGTAATTCTAGTCTACAAGCGTTTTTGTCCTACACCCAGTAACGTGAAAATACAGATATCCATTTCTATGTGTCCTCATAACTTACTTTATTCACATAATAGGAAGCCATAACACCTTAACGACTTTGTCTGTGCGTATCTCAGTCCATTTTTGCTCAGATAACTGCGGAAAATGTTTAACACTAGTGCCCCTGATACATCTAAGTGGATTTCTACTGAATCCGCATCAGATAACTCATCTTCTCCTTCACTAACAAACTGTTCTCTGAGGCGCAGATTCTCATATTAAGAAATTCTTCAAATATTGAGAATGCTTTGCCAGTTTTTCCCTGCATATATAGACCAGACCAGAGGCCATCAGAAGTCATCAAATGTCAATGTTCCACTTTAACTCTCCGACTTGAAGCACCTAATATGATCTCAGAATGACAAACATTCCATCTGCAACATATTAAAAATAATCGCATATCAATATGCTTTAGATTGCTAACCGTTGACTGTTCTGAGACTGGCCGTACTGCTGAGATGGATTACAGCATTCATGGCCTCTGTAGGAATAATATGTAGCGTAGATCACCTTCTTCAATCAACCACACCGTACCATTTGCTCTGTATTATGGATATTCTTTTCGCTGGGTTATATTCAATCTATTTGTAATATTTTCTATTGACATCCATGTATATACACTACACTATATGTATTTTTCAAAAAAATATATGTGACATGACATTGACTTCTTGTTGCGATACATAATTTTTTTCATATTTTTTTTTAACAAAACTTCATTCATATGAATCGATTATATTTATTTCTGATAAATATTTTCAATTCAATTGAATTGTATTGCCAAATACATTCACATGCTCATATGTTTTTGTGTGTGTATGTATTTGAGTTGTTTAACAGTTCGAGCATAAAATTTGAAAGTATGATTGAAATGTAACTACAATATTTATGGGTTCGATGTTACAATCGGTAAAATATATATAAATACTTATATAATAAGTGGCGGATGATTGCCGAAAAGTTTTTTTTGTGGAAAAGATAAAAATAAAATTTTATTTATAACTCCGGCATTTAAGTACACACACAAGTATGTATGCATAGTATGCGTGCGTGGAAATTACAGGACAATTTTTATAAATATATTTAAGAGAACTTAAAATCCTGCTTTTTACCTAATATCATTCATAAAGGGTAAATTGGAGAAAAGTTTTACATATTTCCCCTTGGTGGTAGGGGTATAATGCTTTTATGACGAAATGACAAGAAATTATTGTATTCACTATTTATAACATACACCACCATTGATGGCTGGGTTATAATAGGTTTGTGCTTAAGTTTGTAACGCACAGAAAAAAGATTTTTACCACTCAGAATCACATTCTGAGTCGATTTAACGATGCCCGTCTGTCTGTCCATCTGACCGGCTGGCTGTCCATGTAAACTTTGTGAAAAAGGCAAGTCGCAATTTTAGAAATGAACTTGGCATATGTCATTATGATAATGCTTATTCAAATTGGTAATGATGGGTCCATTATTTCATCTAGAACCCAAACAAGTGTACTTTCCCGAAAGGTCATAAAATTCCAGAATTTAAAGAAACAAGAAATTTGGCACAAATAAGTCCAATAATGTTCTAAAATGATGTGCCAAATTATCAATTTTTTTCATAGGTCCCATACAATCCCCCTTAAAAATATCATTTTGATAGGAATTGTTTAAATTAAAATAAATATAAGCAAATCAATGTACGAAATTTTACGAGTGTCGGTCTGTAGCTGCGTAAAAAATCCTTTTAAAGTGCACAAATCATACGTATATATTAGTACCGTAATAAACACTTTTAAGCACAAATAAAAAATATATTTATACGAGGGTCGATCATTAATTTTTGATATCTACCATTAATAACAAACAATATAATGTAGGGCATCAAATAGTCGGGCTTCACCGAATATAGCTTTTACTTTGTTTGTATACCATTTGATATAGGATCACTTAACGTTATCCGTCTGACTGGATGTCTGGATGAATGTCTGTGTAAAGCTTGTGGTCAAAATACAGGTGGTAGGTTTCAGGATATCTTCATTATATAAGATAAATGTAATCAGAAGAGATGTTAGAGATTTTTGTCAATAAATACCCACAGCTACCACATAACCTTCTTTTACGAGAATTCCATTTATAACCAACAATATGATGCAGGGTATTACATATTCTTAGCTTTGTGATATTTAATAAGTTGATTTTATAAGTTTCAATTGATTTTAATTATAGTTATATTTTACACAGTGATAATAGATGTGTAGGATAGATTAAGCTTTATGAACATAGCTGAGATCGGAACACAGGGTTCCAAAGAAAGACACTTTACGTAAGAAACATTTTTAAAAGGATCCATTGTGAATTTAATATTTTAACAATCTATTCTTAATACAATGCAAAGAACAGTTTTGTGTTATAATAAAAATATGACAGTAATACGTGAATGTATTGTTTGTATTGTTTCCTTACTTCAATCAATACGGCGACCGTTGAAGAGTAATGAATTAGAGAAAAGAGATTTATATTGGAATGAAAAAAAGTACTCATATGCCGGTAATCAGCAAGATCATAAGAATGAGTTTAGTAGGACTACTTAGCTAATAAATTGCAAGATCTTCTGACTCACCAAAAAATTGAATGTCTAACCATTTCATCCTTGTGAGCAGAGACCATTTAGATCTTCCTCGTCGTCACATATCCTACAAATTCCCGATGTTCCCGAATTTCATTTTAACACCAAAAATAAATGCTGTTTCATTTTACACTGAAAAAATTCTAGTCTTACTTCTTGATTTGGAAATTTGAATTTTGGGCAATTTAGTATGGTTTGGTTTATAGGATTATTATTATCTGGCAGCACTGCTGGACTATAAATTACGGACAATATAGAAAACATGGTTTGCGACAAATCATAAACCAAAGTAAAATTTAAATACAATTTTAATGCAAATATAGATCTGACTTCTTCGCCTTTATGTTAATTTCCTTATTATACCTTCCACGAACATAAGTGGTGAAGAGGTATATTGTATCAAATCAAAATCTAAGTCGCAATGAATTTCCATAAAATTGTCTATTACAAGTCGTTAAATTCGAATCACATTTTGTCCTAATATTTATATATGCGAACTTCATTATTCTAAAAATTATCAAAATCGGTTCAGTAGAAAAAAGTTATAGTTGAAAACATAACTAAATTTACGATTCATTAAGTGTTATTCGTATTATATTTAAAAAAGCGTTTATATAATGAATACGTTTATGAGAGTCAGTTTGAAACTGATGTCTGCAATAAAAAAAGAGTTCTGAAAGTTCTAACGTTGCTATACTCTGGCATTTCTTTTAACGTATTGAGACCATTCAGAATAATATCAATTAAGATTTTTTGGATTGTAACTTTCAGTAATTTAATCATGGTTTTCAATATTTTAGTGCAATTTAATTTTCAACTGTATTTTCATCTAAATACTCACCTTGTAAAGGTGGGAATTTATGGTTTTTATATCATTTAATAAACGTGCAATCGCTGTTAGTTGGTTATAATCCTGGGTGTGTAGCCTTCACACAATATTTAACCCTTTTCTTTTCTCTCCCTCTATTACCTTAAGGACCTTTTAACTACCACAAAAAAGGCTTATTTAACTAAAATGTTAGTTTTTATGTTTTGCATACAAATATTGTGTGTATTTGTTGTTTTTATAATTAAGTAATGTCCTGTCCTGGTTCTAAAACTTTATTCCCAGGCTGACTGTCATAAATGAGAAAGTAAATGAAAGAATTAAATTATTTGATGTTAAACACACGTTTATTTTACGAGGGTTTTCGCATTTCATAGTTTGTTTGCATTTTTAATTTTAAGTTAATTTTCATTTTAAACTTTTTTCCAAATGGAAAAATAACTCTTTTTTGAATATTCTCACCATATGTTTGTTAAGTAAATGAGTTGTAGTGTTAATACTCTACACCACTATAAGTGGTGGGGGTATTATGCATTTATGCAAATGTTTGTAACGGACAGAAAAAATAGATCTGATACCAATTTTAAGTATAACGTACGATTCAGAATCACTTCCTGAGTCGATTTAACCATGTCAGTAAAGTTTGTTCGAAAAGTACAGTATTTAAGATAACTCAATGAAATTTGACAGGTACTTTTATTTTAGTATGATGACAATGTCTACTGAAATATATCATATAGGCGTCATACAAATGTTACCCGGAATGGGGAGAATCACCCTTCCAGGTATCACTTTGAAATTCATAGATCCCACATATACATATACGTGGATATTGTTAAATATTTAGTCATATTAAAATAAGTATAAGCTGAAACCGCTATGCGAGATTATTCGAAAATTGGTCCCTTCATAAAAAAATAATTTAGAAACGTATAAATTTCAGTTAAATAATAATCTATTGCACACCTAAACATAAATATGAAAACAAATTATAAGAAAGCCGTTCAGAAATTTTACGTAAAACCAGCAATGTGGTGTAGGTTATTACATAGTCGGACTTGACGGCTATAACATTTTCACTTGTTTTAATTATTTTTAATAATAATTGTGTTGTCATGTTAAATTTTAGAGCTTATTTTTTAGGAATTAAATATTAACTTTGAGCAAGTCAAGGTATTAGAACGGCACTCCTATTTAATGAAATTAATAAATCATATTAATTTTAAATAATTATTTACCCTTGAACTTAAGCTTCTTATGCATCTAATGGAAATAAGAATATGATGTCAAAAGTCGTATTTCCAAATGTGGTTTCAGATTATTTCGTCATCGGAATGAATCAAAATAAAAAAGTTCGGTAAAGTTATAATCAACACCTTATGGGGCAAAAATCCCTATAATGTATATTACGAAAAACATCTCACAAAGTTTTATAGAAGGATTTTTACTTAAAAATTTGGCATCTTGTTACTGTGGTAAGACGAAGCCTTACGAGCCAAAAATCCAGACAGATTCGAAGGATAGGAGATACATTATTTTTCCAGACTACAACAATAGTGGCCGAATGTAGCAGAGAGAGATTACCTTCTACAATGTTCCTTTATACCCTTGAAACTCGTAATAAACAAAATCATTTTAATTGCTTCAATTTGAGCTAAACATTGTTATTAAAAGACGGGTGAATTAGTTTTTTTCTTCTTAATTGATGTAAGTAAGTTGATATAAACTGGTACTTTTTGGGCCACTAAACTGATCTATGTATATTAAGAGACACTTGCGATATTCCAAATCTCGTTTAGCTATAACTATATCATTGTCCTGACGTAATCAAGTACTAATTTTAATTTAATATTGTTAATAATATTGAAGATCCTTTTAATGGCCTTGATTTCATTAATTATTAGCTGACTGAATCAAATATGAATTCACTAATCATTAATGGATATGTCGGCAATTCTAAAGTGAATTTGAATTCAATGCTCTCTACATTTGGTGTTCAAAAATTTTACCTTCAATGAGAATCAGCGTTGCTGTTAAGATTTTTTTTAGGAGCCTTAACTTTCTAACGTCGTGCATTTATTTACAATATTCTTAGCTCCTTCTTAGATGTTATAAAACCAAGACTTCCTCTAGAATAGACATATATCATTTGCTCAATCGAAATCTAAATCAATAATCCCATACTCTGAATAGACTTCACATACTATATTATACAGTACGACTATGAACATTGCTCCGAACTAATGGAAATTGCTTTACACGTAAAAGGTTGTCTTTTCAAGATAGAGTTCTATGGTAATGTCGGGAATATTGGCTTGATTTACGCTGCTCATGATTGATCGTTTTCCTATATGTTCGTCTGTTAGATTTTTCTCTATTCATCTTTAAGCAAAATAGAAAAGAACCATTGTTGGTTGTAAATGACTGCTATGAAAAAATTATGAACGGCCCTCGTGTGTGCAATAAATTATAATGATACTAACATTTACGTGAAATTTATGCGTTTTAAAAGAATATATGGGAGTTAGAAAATATAATGGACCGACCCTCGCAAATTTTCGCACAGCAATTTTGAAATATATTTATCATAATTTTACTAAATATTTTTACAATTCCCATGTACACCGTTTAAGAATATAATAATACTTATTTTCGCAAAACTTAGATAAAATCGTTTTATATTTAGGAATTTTATGAACCCCATTCCGGGGTACATCTCTATGAAATTGTGGAACGATCATTAAAAATTTCAATGGGAATCGTCCTTAGATGGTATACTTAAAGGTAAGAGTAACACCATTTTTTCTGTACTTTACAAACATCTACACAAACGCACCACCTTTGGTGGTATAGGGTATAAAAATTACAGAAATCCGTGTCATCTTCCTTGATGACACTTTTCTTAGACTTTTTTATTCTTTGACCAGTATTTTTAGAACAGCTTGCACCTAGAAGAGTTTTCTTTTTAAATCTTCGCTATTTGGGGGCTCTAGGGGTTTTTAGTAGAATTTTTACAAAGATCTAATACCTCTTAACTGATTTAAGCATAAAGGAATGATATTTCTTGTTACAAAAACTACATTATTTTGATTTCATTCCACAAACTTCCTTGCGATTGCACCATAAAGTTTAGTGAAAAAATATTGGAAAAAATAGGAAGAAGTCATTTTTGCACATATTCTTTGCGATAGATTAAACAGATCTGTTCCTCAAGTCTTGCAGAAATATAACTTTACCATTTATTAATTCATAAAAATGTCAACATAAGATCTCTAAAACATAAATCATTTTTTATTAAATCTATTTCGAAATTAGTTAAAAAAAAATTTAAACTTGTGAATATCTTAACACTCCCTCACTCCAACCCCTAAGACAATTCGACTATTATTTTATCACTTAAAATGGGAAACAGAAAAGGAAGCAATAGAAGTGTCAAAATAAATTAAGTTATTTAATCAGATATTTATTTAATTCCAAATAACATCAGCAACGCCTTTTTCAAACCATAATACAGTGTCAACCAATCAATTTGTCAACTTAACTTAAGAAACCAATATCCATCCTCTAGAATAGAACTCAAGAACACTAATACTCACCCTACTGGGGATCTGTAACATGGGAGAAGTTTAAAATAAATTTAACATTTTCTCAGCTGAAAGTATTTTTTTTTCAAATAGAAAAAAATTTATAAGAAAACACGTGAAAATTCTATTATTTCTTTTTCAATATTGAATTTATTAACATGAAGTCAACGGAAAACGTGCTTGGAATAGTTGAAAAAACAACAAAAAAATTATTTCCACTAAACGGAAATTCTTACAGGAACAATAAAGTGCAGATATCACTTAAAGGAAAATATTTTGTAACGGAAGTATTTAAAATAATGATACTTAAGGTTCAGTTTATTTTGTAACGGTTGTCAATATATTTATACAGATACACAGGAGTAAAGAGAAAGTATAAATGGAGGGGTTGAGGGAGTTTAAAATAAAGAAGAGATTCAATAAGAAAATTGCTTGAAAAACGTTTAATGTAAAATAATCATTATAAATACCAGAAGTATAAAAATAAGCAGTGTTTTTTGCATAACTAAACATTTAAAGGAGTGATAAATACATGACTTTTGGATCAAAAACTAAAAAGAAGAAGACATTAAGATTGTATTGGTATTGTGTTATTGATTAACTCCAAGATGTGATACACTGTTTCCATGTTAGAAAACTTAATTTAATGAAAAGACATACAAATCAACAAGTTATCGTAATCGGATAAAGGAATTTCAGACCAAGAAATGTAACAGAACAATATCAGTATCACGGACATAACGTATATAAGTTCACGGAAAATTATTGAATCAGTTACCAGGTGTTGGGTGCAGGGGTCTGATATTTTCATTAATTATCGTTAAAGCCAAATGTTGCGGAAGTAACATTTAATTTTTTGTGATCTCGTATATCTAAGAATGTTGTTAGGTTATTTCCCCTTTGCTTTTTTTCTTTTAAAAACCGGCATTTCTTTGTAATATTCGAAAAAAACAAGTCTCTTCTAAGTCGATTTAACGGTGTCCGTCCATCCGTTTGTATGTCTGTTCGGCTGACAGTCGATGTAAACGTTGAGAACAGTTTACAGGTTACAGTTTTTGAAATATCTCGATAAAAATTAACATATATTTTTTTACGACCTATGGACGAAGCCTATTGAAATTGGCCATATTCGGTCCAATATCTCAAGTACCTCCCACACAAATGTTCTTCACGGAATGGGGGATTAAGGTCATAAAAGTCCTAAATACAAAGTGATTTAATTGAAATTTGACACAACTAAGTCTTATAATATTCTAAAACGATGCGCCAAAATATGCGAGGGTTGTTCCATTATTTCTCATAGTTACCATACAAACTCCTTCCAAATATAATTTTTTAAGCAAAAATTTCACATAATTAAGATAAATATAAGCAAAAATCTATATGCGAAATTATACGAGGATTGGTTCATAATTTATCTTAGCCCTTATATAACCTCCCCCCAGAAAAATTCATTTTAAAACGCATAAACTTAACATAAATCCCAGTTTGACAATACTGTACTACACACTTTAGAATAAATCAGAAAATCAAATTATACGAGGGTCGTTAATTAATTTTTCATAACTAGCCGGGCTTGACCGGCTATACATTCTTACTTGTTTATCTTTAACAATATTATTTTAAAGAAAAAATTAAAAAACATTTGACAAATAAGTAAAAAGAAGTGTGGTATCTCCCATATTTGTTATGAAATACTTAAAGAATCTGGCAGCAAACGAACTGATCATTGGAATACCGATATCCTAATATAAGTTTTTGCTATTAAAAATTGCAACGAAAAATGAAAATCCTGACAATCTGTTGAAAATGGTGTAAATTTTTTTAAAAACTCGAAGGTCCCAATAACTGACAACAATTGTTAATAATACTACACAAACAATAACAACAAAGCTGAGGAGATACAACAAAAATTCCAAATAAAAAACTTCTCATATTTATTCAATTTCACATTTTTGTTCTCACTTTAAATAAGATTAGTATTGAAAATGACACTTTTAGTGTTTGGAATTTTAAAATCTTCTTTGGCGTTCAACAGCATCGGAGGCAATAACAAGAAGAACATTAATAAACAGGAGAGTGTTTTTGTCAAATATTAATTTCTGTATTCTTAGCATTTCAATATGCTGAGAATTTCGTTTCCAAAATATATTCATTCCTAAACATTTTCGAAGCCACAAAGTTTCTCAAAAAAATTTGATTACAGTTTTTTTCACACTTATAAGGACATGAACTCATATATATAGAGACTTGTGCATATGTGGGTGTTCTGTATTATGCGTGTCCTTTTTTTTTGAGTTTTAACCCTCCTTACACCCTCTTGATTTAGTTTTTTTTATAATTTTTACCGTGTTACATGTTCATTTTGTTTGTATGTTTTTTTCGTAGTCTGTCCTTTTTTTCTAATATTTTTTTCTAACGTTTATTGTTTGGTATTTATTCAAATTGAGACATTAGACAAATTAAAATGTACACATAATTTTTGATTGTTATTTGTTGTTGTTGTTTGTTGATGTTACTTAGTATTGTGCACAGTGGGTCAGAGACATACAAATTGTGGACATTTTACCTTAACATCTTAAAGATTAGTGGAGTTTAAATGTCTTAAAGAGAGTAAATATAACCAGGGAAAATTTTTGAAGACTGAAAGAAGGATCCCCTTGACATAACCTAAAAACTCAAGCGAAGAATATGGAGGCTGATAGCAAGATCACTATTTAATTTAATTTTATTTTTAAACTTATTTAAAAAAAATAAATTTTAAGTTTAATTTTCTTCTTAAATTTTATAATAACGCACATTTAAGTCACACGCAAGGGCGACTTATATTTAGTTTAACATTTTTCTTGCGCACATGCACATATATTTCAGTTCATTTGTGTGTGATGAGGAATATATTAATATAATATTAATTCTATATCGTTTTAAAAACATTGATATTGTGTTCAATAACGAAGTTAATGTCTTACAAATACTTACCGAGTGAGGAGTGACATGCAACTATTCCTCATTCTTTTGTGAAATTAATAGTGAAATATTTTGTTTCTTTTCGGTATTTAATTTTATATTTGGTCCTTCGAGCCGAATTGGAAATTAATAGTTGAAGGTCTCATCCGAGGAGAATATAAATTGAATAAGAGCGATTTTGCTTTAAACAGCCGGAAAGAGATTCATAAGCGCTGATATATTAAAAATGTCCATCTCAAATAAATTTATAGAAAGAGTGGATACTTTTGCAAAATACCTTCAGGAAAAACAAGGGAAATTATATTGCAATAAACTTACTAGATTAAATGTCCTCATCTGGAATCTTATCTGGATGACATACATTTTTACATTTGTAGTGAAATAATATTGCACATATTAGAATTTTTCCAAATAGTTTTTGGTATGCAGTTGTGGCAAATGAAGATAATCATTAGTTACGACGGGCTCTAAATTATTACAAAAAGCTGCTTCCATTCATAAGACTTCATAATATGTCCACTTATTTTTGGCCTAACTTAGCATCCTGTCTCTATTGATACATCCCTTGAGAGGAACAAGAATAAAAATGTTATATTTATGCCAAGAGAACAAAATTCTCCAAACAACCCTTAGCTTAGGCCAGTGGAGAGATATTGAACTCCTGTTAAAAAAATTAAGAGCACAAAAAAGATGTCCTAAAGTGTGGTAGATTTTAAACGAAAATGCGATTTCAAAAATCAAATTGATGGCTTTAAGAAAATATTTTTTTGGAAAAATATTTTTATGACAGTATCTGCTTTGGAGTTCCCCATTATGTCTGTCTTAAATTTTAGGTACATTCTTCCAGCCAATAAAAAATAACAGCTTTTCTCAATAGAAATTTAATTTTGCCCACTGTGCAGTATTCCGTTTTTGAATATGTGTTGAAATAAAATTCATAATATATTTATCTGTCTATGTGTTCTCTACGAGTATTTATGTGTGTGTAATGGTGAGGGTGCTAGCATTTTCGTGAGGGTTTGTGCCGTGTTGGATTTTATGAAAAAAATTGTTCTGAGTTTTGAAAATTTACATTTTTAACTTGTTTGTTGTTTTATTATTATTTTACATTTCATTCCTTCATTCCTTTATTCATTCATTGTATTATTTAAATTATAATTGCAATTTATATTAATGTTCATTTTAATGTATTATGACTATTGTTATGATTCATGTATTTAAATTTAAATTGTTTTTATTTCAATCGCATCTAATCGTAATGCTGGAACGGTGTTGTGTTCAAATTGAATGGGAGCGAACAAAATTTAAATGAAATATTTGATAATGTTCTCTTCAAATTACTAATATATGTTAATAAGGATCAATCGGGTAATATTAAAGATCCTTAAAAGGCAATTAATAAGAAATAGATCTTGCAGAAAGAAAAGTAGAGCTTTTTCTCCAGATATTTTCATTTGCAATAATGTTCTGGCCATGTTAAAGCAGGCAAGACCTCTTTATACCCTACACCGTTCGACTCAGAGTCACTTTTTGAGTTCATTTAACGGTGTCCGTCCGTCTGCTTGTCTGTACGGATGGCTGTCCATGTAAACGTTAGTTAACGGGACGAAGCCTATAGAAATCGCCCTTGTTCAGTCCAATGTTTCGGGTACCTCCCATACAAATATTCTTTTCTCATTATTTCCAATAGGTTCCATATAAACCCCTTACCAAATATCTTTTTTAAGGGCAAAAATCGCACAAATACATGGTATTGTTATAATATTTGAGCATATTAAGTTAAAAAACCAAAAATCGATTTGCGAAATTTTACGAGGGTCGGTACATAATTTGTTGTAGCTCCCATATAACGCTCCAGAAAAATTCATTTCAAAACGCATAAGTATAACATAATGTACTGCAGACTTTTTCGCATTAATTTTTCGACGATGTGATGTAGGGTATTAGATAATTTGCTTTATCGTCTATACATTCTTACTTGTTTAATTTTAAAAATTTTATTACTGTTTATTTGTTGATTTGACTATTCCGACTTACAGACTGCGAAAACAAAGGATCGATTTTGGTGAAATTTCGCCTCGTAATCCTAACATTTGAGGTACTAATGGAATTTCTAATACAATTCAAATATTGATTACTGAATATCTAAAGAATCATTCAACTTTTTCACAATTATTTTCTCTGAAACTGATTTTCTTGAAATTATCCAACAACGTGTCTAAATTATTTGTCAAATTGTCTGTAAAAGTCTGATTTGTATTAAATGCTTAACTGGAAAAATGTTATATGAGTGGATACAGGGTTGAAACATTTTATATTTACCTTGATAGTTGTAAGTCCATTAGTTATTTATTCCATTGTGTTATACAAGACAGTTGTTATCCTTGAGGCTACAATTTTGACTGCATGTCATCGTAATAAAATCAGTGCACGTCTGGAATAGAGTAATCGTAAATTCAGTCGTAAAATCGTAAGTCAAATAAAATGTTTTCTTACCTTTCAAATCACAAATGACAAATATACAAAACCTTGACCTGTCTCATGCTGAAAACAAAGAACTGATTAGTCATGTATATCAAAGTGTTTCCTGAATTCAATTAATGATCATCTTTCTAAATTTTCATAAAATAGTTGATAGTTGTGGGTCCAGCATTTGTTTGTCCCATTATGTTACACAAAATATTCGCTAGCCTTGATGCTACAATTTTGACAACATAAAAGCTGTATTCAAAATTCATCATATTCCCCAATCATGAATGTCAAATATACAATGCCCTGACACCAAAATTTGACCTGTTTTCTGCTGAAAACAATGAACTGAAGTAAATAGTAGTAGATATTGTACGTGGACCAGATAGTGCTAGTAATGTTGCTTCGGTGAGCCATCTCATTCACGCTATCCTATATGTATAACTCTGAAGTATTTTTTTTGTGCAGGATATCCGAAAATAAAAATAAACCTAAAACTTGAATTTAATGATGTCCGGCAAACGAATAGACATCTTGTCCAACTAATCCATAAGCTTTAACATCCTCAACGCATTTGGTATATTCATGAATGCGAGATTCGTTAGTTTTTTTATTTTTGATGTGCTGATTCTCCAGATATCTGATAATCCCTCAAACAATTGGCTGCAGAAATATCTGCAATGCTGAATACTGCAATCATCCCATAGTCTAAAAGAGACACCAAGATTCTAAATATGGAATTAATCACCAAATATTGTGCCACGTCTTTTAGCTCCATGATACAGTCTATAACACTGCCAAGATAAACGACGCTTGTAAACATAAAGATTAGCAGGACCAAGAAAATTTAATGCTATGTAGAGAGGCTTTTTTAAAATTTCGATTTTAATCTATGATCTCAAGTCTAAAAGCCTGAATTTGTAAACAAATACTCTTTTAGAAAATCCAAAATGTTGTCAATCATCTGGTAATACCTTTTTTCAGGCATCTAATTGATAATAGCAGACCCTGAAAACTTAATGTTACCAAAGCAAACAAAGATCCGTGTTGTATTATCTTACGATTTAAATAATTACGATTTACCTCTCGCCCTGATTTTATAAGTCCTATATTTTTTCAGTGATGTTCTATATGTTCTAATTGCAGCAAAATTTAAAGACCTTCACTGTTATAGTTCTTTTTATATTCGATAATCAATATTTGCTTTGTATGGTAATACCCCACCCTGGTCCTACCCGTTCAACGTTTTGTACAGTAAAACAGTTAGTTGATAAATTTGTTAACACCAAATTTGAATGCTCTCGATGTAGTGGTTCTTTAGATATTTGAAAATCAATATTTGCTTTAAAAGGGAGGGGGACCTCTCCCTTTGGTTCTATCCTTTCTACGTTTCGCCAGTAAAACAGTTCCTCGAAAAAGTTGTTGGGATCACAGAATTTGGGTCATTCTGTGAAAATTTCATCTAAATTGGACAAAAAAATTTTGGAGTCTATACGTAACATACATACATACATACATACATACATACATACATACATACATACATACATACATGTTAATCTGATTAAAATGAGTGAAATAGAAATAATTTTCAAAGGAGAAAGGAAATTGAAGTCAAAGAACCATATATAAGCAACAATATAGCCGTCAGTAATAATTTTTGAATTTACTCTATGGAAATAGGGTTTTGGAATAGAGTAGTTACGTGAATGAATGTAAGTTCATTTGATTCATAGAGTGCTATAGTAAAGTCTTACTGCATAGTTGAACGCCTCCGTCGATCACCGAACCATGTTTTTCGACCATAGAACTCTCAAAAAATTTATCCATGAAATTGTTTATCCATCACACTTCATCATACATCGGGATATATTTAACTACTAAAGTAAAGATCAGAGCTCTAAAGTGGAATACCACTCTCGGAAACCTGACACTTAGAAAAGCCACTCATTCATATATATCACTGATACATTTATAATTTTTGAAATTGTTCACAAATACTGATACCAAAAAAAGTTATAAGTCCCGGATTTTCAAATTCTTTTTGCAAAATTTCATTGAAATTGTAAGTTAAAGTAGTTTTATTATCCAATTTTTATAAGCTTATAACCATATTCCTGATTTGGACGATGCTAAAACTTTAGAGACAAAAAAAAAGAGCACGGAAATTTAAATCAAGTTTTCTAAAAAAAAAATAATGTCGCAAAATCAATGACGAAACGTAAGTTCTGACAGATTTTTCACAACTTCAACATTTTTGGATGATTAAAACTGATGTTGCTGAAGTTCGTAGGAATATTGAAGAAATGTTTACGAATGTTTACAAAAAGGCTGCTTCAATTGATAAGACTTCAAAATGTGACCACTTAGTGTTTACTAGTGATTCAAAGTATCGTGTATACTATAACTTGTTCAAATCTTTGGCTTTATTATAAAGAATAGAATGTCGTAATGATTTGGGTAGCACTGTTAGTAATTATAATGGTTTATGTATTGACTAATAAGAAACTTTTGTTTTTCAAAGAGCACCCTGTGAATTGTGAATGAAGCTTTAGTAAAGACACACATATTCTATGCGTTATACAATTTTATTAGTTGATAAACATGAAAATGTATATGATATCGATAATTATTTTCTTTAAATATCCATATGAGTTGCATGATTTTGACATATAGATGTCGCCGTATTAGCAAAGACAATAACATTATTATTGAGTTATCGATAATGAATACAAAGAATGACTAATTTTGTAGTTGTCAATTCAGTTTATTCTCTTTATTAACTCCAGTGAACTTAATTTTACCTTCGGAAATACTTTATTTAACGTTTCTTTCACTTTATAATAATTTTTATGTTTTTTTTGTTAAATTTTATAATTCAATTAATTATTAATTAAGAAATAATTTTAATATAATTAATAATGATTCTCAATCTATATCGTTACATTTTTGAATTCAAAAAATTATATAGAACAAGTAATAACATTATAGTCGCTCAAGCCCGACTATGTAATACCTACACCACATTATTAGATGCTACGAAAATCTTTTGTACGGTCCTCGTATAATTTGCTTTTCTTATACATGCTCAAATGTGCGATGGATTTTTATGATACTAACATTTATGTGAAATTTATGCGCTTTAAAGAGATTTTTTTGGAGTTTTATATGGGAATTAGAAAAAGTTATGGATCGACCTTTGTATGCTTTAGAACAGCGATTTTGATTTATATCAGGTTTAAATTAGCCAAATATTTTTACAATATCCACGTACATGTACGCTTTATGAGTTTGTAAGTGATTTTGGATGGGTGGGACCACATTCGCACATTTTTTTAGAATTAAAACAAAACTTATTTTCGAAGAATTAGGTTGAAATCGTTTAATATTTAGGAATTTTATAGACTAAAAACCCTTTTGGGGCCTATATGAAATTATGGATCGATCGCAACCAATTTCAATAGGCATTGTCTTTGGGTCATTAAAATATCTTCAAAATTGCGAGATACACTTTACGAACAAGCTTTACATGGACAGACGAAAAACATGCTTAATCAGAAAGTAATTCTAGGTCGAACGGTATACTTTAAAGTGGTGGTAAGACTATTTTTTTTGCCCGTTACAAACAGTTGTACAAACAACCGCCCCCGCCCTACACCATTGCTTTTATCAATTTACAAATTGAACCTATTCATTATAGTTCTATGGAAGTTATATAACCAATTGAAGTTTCTTTATTCGATCGCCTTTAAAACAATTTTGAACATGCCCCACTTGTTGTACTAATAACATTTATTCATTCATACATTCATTGTTTTCATTATGAAAATGATCATTAAATTAATCAACAAATAAAACCATTTTTTGACAACTTTCACCTCACGATTTAAAATTAACGAAATAATTTATAATTACAAACGTTTCGAATGGAATACAAATTGCATGTGTTTCCGATAATATTTTATTCATAAATATGTTGTCTATAAATAAATATATTTTGTTATTAAATATATCAAAACTTAGAATGTGTGAATTGAAGTATTACAAAATTGTGAATTCAAGTATTTTATGGCCAAAATTTAATTATTTAAAAATTTGAATGTGAAATTTTCGGTAAAAATTCAATTAATATCAAGTTTATTATGTAAATACCATCGGCTACATTATATAATGGAAACTACATGTCGTGCCAGAAAATCGCAAAAACGTCTCATATAAAACTTTAGAGAATTATTGTAAATTATCTTAAAATTTCCTGAAAATTTGTTAGAGGTCAACACTATTAAAAATGATTTTTTAAGAAAGCAATATCCAATACGAGAGTCAATTCATTATATATATTGAAGGCAATTAGATAATTGTCTTAATATCGATAGAATTGGTATAAGCCTAAACCACTTTTCCGGGAAAGAACCGTAAATAAAAGCTATAATAAATTCTTGGCCGTTATTTGTGGAAGTTTATAGTTCCACAAAGGAACTCTATAAGCGAGCAATAACCATACCGATGTTCAACAAATTAGTAACAAATATTAAGTACAGTTAGAAATCAAATTTATATAAATCATATGGTTAAATTTGACTTTTATCTGCCATTCTAAAGACCACTCGACAGAAAATACTTTTTGAATGTTAACCTTAAATACATAAAGACGATTCCAATTTAACGATTTGAAAACTTAGTAAAAATCTTTTTATACCCTCGATTACCACTTTGTCATTCCGTGTGTAACACCAAGAAGGAATCATCTCAGACCTCATAAATTATATATTTTTCCATCAAAATTAAAATCTAAGTCTGTCGTCCGTCTGTTGGAAATATTTTCACCCATAGAATGATTGTCCGAATTCAATAAAATACGGCCATATTGTTATTTGTCCTATTAAAAACCAGCTATATCTGAGACAACCTCCAAATTCAAAAAATTACTATAACATACAGTTATATGTTCTTCATCATCGTGTAAAAATTCATCAAAATCGGATCAATAGAAAAAGAGTTATAGGCGGAAATAGGCGAAATTTTAACACACAACAAAATCTGTGTGTCCTGTAGGTCGCAATTTTTTTACTGAAATTTGCAATATATATTTACTTTGATACAATAATAAGTCCAAAGAAACAAAATTGTGCTAGGGACATTATTTCCAATATTTCATTTACATCAGTCCATATTTCGATAAAGATCACATAGCAGGCCCCTTCCCGGAAAAGAGGTTTTGAGCTTATAACAATTATAAGTAAAGATCAATTTCATTGATATTCAGCAAATAATTGTGTGTATTATAAATATGAAAGATCTCGGTCTATATGTTGCTGTAGCTCCTATATAAGACCCCTTTTTTGATCTGAACGGGTTTAAACTTTAAAAAATATAATTTTTTTATGTTTTAACTTATTTTTAACTGAATATCTCTGAAATTATCAGAGATAACCTATATGTGAAGCATTATCCCTATAGAAATTTACAAGGATTTAAATTTAATATCAATTCAAAAAGGATTTAATGGTGAATTTTTAAAATATCAACATGCCCGTGATGGTTAGAGGGTCAAAGACTACGCTCCTCATGAAAAACACATCAGCTCATATCGTATGGAATTTCAATAATAAATCCCCAATGGTTCAAAAAATAATTAGAACATCCCGAGCACCTTAAAAATAGCATGTAATCAGTTCGCAAATGTTGTCAAGATTCTATATTCAGCTTATCACGAAATTCATCATAGTCAGTTCCATAAGTTGTCTGAATCCAACTGTGTTTACCTTAAATTTTTTCGAATATTCAATGCTTCCTAAATTGACTCTCACTGTACTTTCTCAATTTGATACTAAATTATAAGTGAAATTATAAAACAACTTTAATCGAAAGTCATATTGGAATTAATACCACCTCTTTTCCTGGGGTATTATGCATTTCTGCAGATATTTGTAACTGACAGAAAAAATAGTCCAACGATTTGAGTCGATTTAAGCATGTCCGTCCGTCCAACTGGATGTACATGTAATGGTTGTTGGCAAAGTACAGGACGCAGTTTTGAAGATATCTTAATTAAATTTGACACGTACTATTATTTTGAACCAAGGACGATGTCTATTGACATTGATTATGATATTATTTCATATAGGTCCAATAAAAATGTCACCCCGGAATGGAGTCTAAAACGATTTTAAAAAAATTTTGCAAAACTAAGACTTGTTATATTCTCTCACGATGTGCCAAATTAAGAGAGGATCAGTCCATTATTTCTAATAGGTCCCATACAACCACCCTTCCAAATTTCATTTCGAAACTCATTCATATATGACCCTACAGAAAGAAATTCCTTTAAAACACATAAATTTCACATACATGTTGGTATCATAATAATCTATTGCAGGTGTAGAGTATTAAATATTCGAACTCGACCGACTTTAACATTTTTACTTGTTTTTTTACTTTGTACTTCGTGACTTCGTATGGATTGCTTAGATCGTAAATTTAAAATAATTCCAAAAATATATATATTCTGTAAATAATTCCGTAAGAAATGGGGAGGAAACAGGAACATTTTCAATTGAAGATGAAAAGTAACAACTTAAATAATATTTAAATTGCAATAATCATTTACAATTTTAAATAAAAAATATAACCGTTAGTGACCATGATTAAAATAAAATTAAACAAAATAAATAAATAAAATAAACTTGAGCATAAAATGAACATGCGATTTCATATGCCCGATCAATGTCAGCGTATTGAATGAACAGAAATAAAATTAATTTTGAATTGAATAAACGAAAAATAATCAATTTTACACGCGATTAAATTTTAAAGATTCAACAATTAAATAAATTTATATCGTTATCGCAGTTACTTACAATAATTCTTTTTTTCGATTTTCAATACCTTTTTACTACTTGCAATTTGTCAAAAAGAAAAAAAAAAAACAGAAACAAAAATTTAAATAATTTTTCTCTTCTTCTTGTTATTTTGATATTATTTTTTCTTTATTTTTGCATTTCGATATTATTTATATTATGCGGCTTAACGATTTCGTAATTAAAAATATAGTTTTTTATTAAATATTCCATGTACGAATAATGTACATGGCCCATAAACAATAAACGACCTATTTGACGTGAAGTGAAATAAAGTGAAATTACGTTTGTGAATTGTGGAAATACAAAAATAAAAAAAAAACAAGTAAAAATGTTATAGTCGGTCAAGCTCGACTATTTTATACCCTACACCACATTTTTGATTGTAAATGTCTGCTATGAAAAATTTATGAACGAACCTCGTATTATTTACTTATGTGTGCAAAATATTATTATGATACTAACACTTATGTGAAATTTATGCGTTTATTTCTGTAATGTTATATATAATTAGAAAAAAAGTGTATTGACCCTCGTACAGCTGTTGTGGCTTAAATTTATCTCATATATGACTAAATATTTTACAATACCTACGCATATTGCTGCGATTTATAAGCTTCAAATTGATATCTGAATGGGAGGTTGTATGGGAACTATAAGAAATATTGAACCGATTCTCTTTTAATTTGGCAACTCGGTTCATAATATAAAAAGTATAAGTTTTGCAAAATTTGGTTAAAATTGTTTTACATTTAGGAATTATATGGGCTAAAACACTCATTTCGGGGGGACATTTGTATGGAACCTATAAGAAATAGTAAACCGATCATATCATCAAAACTGCGACTTGTACTTTGCGAACAAGCTTTAAATGGACAGCACAAACACTTAACCCCACATATGGGTGTATGGTAAAACAAATAAGAATGCTATATTCGGTTATTCCGAATTATAAATACATTCCACCACAAATGTTTCGTACATACAAACTCGAACATACATTCAGGGAACACTTATTGAGTCATAAAAGTAGGTAAATTTTTCGCTATAATTTTTTGCTACTGAACTGATTTTTATAATTCTTTTTTAGGTAAAAATCCATTCTGTAGATTTATATTTGTCAATGTTAAGAAAGTTTTTTTGCTTGAATTTAGAAGTTGCCTCAGATATCGGTCTTTATGTTTTAATAAACCAAATCGGTTTGCTTGGTTTAAAATAGGAAACTTCTCAGTTTCAGAACAAATACTCACGCTAAACATTGATTTTCGTCAATGATTGTGGATGTGAGCGTGCTTAGAACATACAGATGGAAATAGCTTAATCGACACAAATATATCGATGCAAAAATATATATACATTATGGGGTCATAATTGATTCCTTTGTAGCGTTACACATGGAATAACAAAGTTAATATACCCATCACCACCACTTGTGGTGGTGGAGGGTATAAAAATTAAAAAAAATATCGAAAAACACTCGCAAAGTCAAAAACAAAAAAGCCTTAATTTAGTTGGTCATGTACGACTTTGTTTTATTTTTCTATCGGTGTTTTTGGATCTTTGTTGAGTCATTTAGATTTAGAGTAAATTACGGATGATAACAATATTTAAGCTAAAGGGGTTTCACTTTTAATTGAAATATAATACTGGGAAAACAAACATCAAATGTGTGAGTTCTTTATTAATTGTATTTTGGGAAAGAACCTCCATTGACAATAATCGAGCAATAAAATATTTATGTATTATTCAAGGCGATCTTTTGATACTATCTAATATCGTAATACAAACATGTTCAATTCGTATGAAATTAATTCTACGTAATTGAGTATTTCTGAAAAATAATAAATATAAATCATTTAAGAATTTATAATTTTGTTATAAAAAAATTTCAAATGATATTTTGAATAATCTGAAATTGATAATTTTTTTTTAATATTAAATCGTTTGTATTCATTTATTATCGAAATCTATCTCTGCCAAAATATTGTGATAATTCGGGATGTATCCATTGCCTTAGTTCTTAATCAAAATCCTTGTCCAGTATAAAACTAAAAAAATATGTATAGATATTTTAACGTTAATGCTTTTCAGTGCTTCTGTGAATTTGCTCTAACAGGTGATCCATCTCTTTTAAAATCTGCCACACTTTTGGAAACCTTTTATGGACTTCAAGAGCGCAAAATTTTTCAACTGGTTTCTGCTTGGGTTAGTTGGAAGGATTTGCCTCTCTTGGTACAAATACCACATTATTCTTCTTGTACTTCTCAAGGCTTGTTTACCCCAGTGACACATTATGAAGTCTTATGAATGAAATCAGCAGCAGACATTACATGATGTTAATTTCGGTTTTTATAGAGCCCGATGTAACAAGTGATTGGCTTCTTTTGTCGCAACTGCATACTGCTTGGCATATTAAGAATTTTTAGGAAAATTTTTTCTGCTTTTAGGTCCTAACTTTTCTACAGCATATTACAAGTATCAGCAACATAACATGTTTGACCAGGAAGAAGCGGAAAATCTACCAGAACATACGTTTCATCATCCATTATGCAGCAGGAATATTTTTTTGGAAAACTTGACTTCAAGTTCATATTATAGAGCCTTGTATGATTTTAATGCAGGTTAGCCAAATAGTCAGAGCATTGAACTAACCGGTCTGCCTTACCCATCGCATGTGTTGAAAATGCTTTCTATTTTTTGGCTTTAAAAACAACATGTGGGCCATTTCCCTCTACAAGAATCAGATTTTATATCAACGGACATATTCTCCCGGTACTGTTTAATTACACTGGAAATAAGTTGACGGCAGACCTTTGAATATTTGTTTAACTTTGTAGGACCAAATTGAGTTTTGTTGAAAATATTTACTTAGATATTTGTACGTACTTTTATCTGGTAAAGGTAACTTGATCAAGAAAAAAATTGCTTACGTTTCGAACAGCGACAGAGTTAATTTTGTTGACACACACTATATAATTGTATTTGTTTTTAAATGAAATTAAAAAAAAAACGATAAAGAAGTTATAAAATTGATGCTTAGATACTTCAGATAAAACCCGAAACATTTTAATACCACCAAAATAGTAAATTATACTATAATGTAACAGTCTAAAAATGTATTTATATAAAATTTATATATCGATACTTGATATATGTAATATTTAAACAAGAGGTTATCACAAAAACTGTTATACATTTTGATCTATATGGTCCATATTTATCGAAAGTCACGTTGGGAAAAGAATATTTTGGGTGTCGGAAACTCGTATTATGTTTTAAAATACAGAACGTAAAATATATTGGATACATTTAAAATTTTAATACAAAAAATTATGCCTGGACTTGGTCCTTTAAACTTTTTGAACACAAAATCTTAATACATGTAAATGAAAAACTATAAAAGATTGAAGGTGAAAATTTTTGAAATGGGGTAACTAACAAAAGTTTTACATGCGATTAAAGAATGTTAATGTCTTAAATACTCATAACTTCGAATATGGTCTCACTCACTTGTTGTCGGTATGCATTAAAAGAAAACACAATGTATATTTTTGTTTTAAAAGGAGCTAAAATACAGCTTCCCCTCTCATATAATTGATAGGACAGCAGACATTTGTATTCTAACTTAGCGAGTCGGGAAATCAAGAAATCCAAATAAAATGGTCTCTTTTATTTTTGGTTGATTTGGTAGACCTCTATGCTATTGTAGTACCGAAACTTTTATGAGAGTTTTAGATTGAAGCATTCATCAAGAGTTTTATTGGCCACCGCAGTCCTTATACTTAAAAACTATAAAAACCTCCGTGGCATTTTAAAAGAGAGAGTTTGAACAAATAAACAGGAGCTGATGAACTGACTAAACTCTGAGTGAGAAGCTATGGTACCATCTAGTCTAAGGAATCGTAAAGCATTTGTGAGGTCGTAAGAAACTAAGAATATCATACAAAATAGTAAAAGGTTTTGAATAGCAAATTTAAAAGAGAACCTATAAGAAATCGAAACAATAGCATTAAAGAATGATATGTATCTTATATATAAGAATGATATATTATAACAATATTTCTCTCAAATATTAGTCCTTTAGTTTTTTTGTCCTTCATGTTTCCAAATGTTTTACGTTATGTAAGGAATGACAAACTTCCAGTATATATGAAAATCGTGCGCGAATATTGGAAGAGGTGCACATTTTTCCCTAAAATTATCTTTCCACCAAAATCAGAAAGAAAGAAATAAATTAACTGTTTGAGCTGTTGGAAATCTAGAGTGATTTCCATAGTGTCGATGTAGGGTATTTCAGATTCGATACAAGCGATTCATCATATTCACGCTTTTTTTATCGTAATATAAATGTCCTTAAAACTTGTTTACCAAATAATATAAAAATAGTATTAGGTGACATCAAAAAAAATAATCCCTTTGCGTGGGAATGATTGAAATGATAATATTTGAAAATTTCTTTCAAATTTTCGAAATATTTTAGATTCTATTTATAAAATTCTTAATAATACGACAGACAGGCAGATAGACAAACAAAATTAAGTTGAGGGTATTATAAAATGTCGCTACATGGAATGTCTCGTCAAACAACACAAATATGTGTTCATTACATGATTTCTTAACTTGTTTTGTGTAAACATTAATGGGTCACTTATCTATTATTTGATAATTTAAATTATGCTTAATCGATCAAATTTTGTTTAAGTCATTTTGATAAGACTTCACAAAACAGAATTATTATTCTCCTACAAATTCTATACATAAAAATAAATCTGCATTTGTTTGTCTGGGACTTACAGACGGCTAAACTACTAAACCGATTTTGATGAAATTTTACAAAATGATCCCGATATACTGAAAGTAACATAGGCTTTATAAAATTCCGATAGTATCAGGGAGAGGGGTAGTATGGAGCAAATATTTATTATCGAATATCTAAAGAACTACTGAGAAAGTGAGAAAATTTGGTGAAGAACTATTTCACCAAATTTTCACATTTTACTATGAAACAGTTTTATTAGAAAATTTTAAAACGGACAAGGTCAGGGGGTTTGACATAATTCCCGTTCATGGATTTTTTTTAATACAAATCGTGATAATTGTGAAATTCCTTTCGAGATCTTGGACTGAGAAGAATTTTTGTGCAGCAAAGCGCACCGAGTAAAAACTATTTCTATACAAAAGCAATATTGAGCACACAGACATTAAATTGTATTTAAAAGTTTTAATTTTTATTTCGAATGAAAATAAATGTGCGTAATATGATTTTGACAGAGTGGAATATTGGTAACGAATAAACGACCAAATGAAAAATTTGTCTAGAATTATTGACTGACCTTAAGTCTGAATAAAATAAAATAACGATACTTAATGCACGTAGAGTAATTTAAAGATTTGAATAATTAATTAATGTTCTTTTACGTGAATGACTGAATTTATAGAATTCTAATAATGATGATTTAATAAATAAATAAATGATTGATTAGAATTTAATAGAATATAAAGATGACAAACATGCAATTTAAAATAAATTTTTGAAATTTGAAATGTTTTTTTTTTTTGTTTTATAATTTTTATAACCCTCCTCCATCAACAAATGGTGATTAATTTATATTACTAACTTTGTCATTCCGTGTTTAATACCAAGAAGGAATAATCTTAGACCCCACAAATCAAAATCTGAGTTTGATTAAATCTAGAATAATTGTCCGAATTAAAAAAAATCGGCCACATTATTGAAAACCGGCTATATCGGGGCATCAGCAAAGAACCTTAAAATCCGAATGATAAATGAACTTTCAATCAAGCCCCTTTCCAGAAAACAGGTTTTGAGCTTATAAAACTTGTAAAAATAATTTTCTTATTATCTTTAATGAATATTATAAATATGAACAACCTCGGTCCATAGTTTGCTATATAAGGCCCCTTCCTTATAAGGTCGCTTCCTGGAAAAACAGTTTGAGCTTATAAAACTGGCAAATAAAGATCAATTCTATGGAAAATTCAACACCATTATTTTTCTAACTGTATTTAATATAAATTATTTATTTAGACCAATCTGGGTCCATTTATTCCTATAGCTTCCATATAAGGGCCCTTTTTGAACTGATAAAACTAGAAATAATGACCAATTCTGTTGAAATTCGGCTCAATTATTTTCTAACTGTCTTCAATATATGTTTTAATCTTAAGATTTTGCTACAGCTCCTACATAACGCCCCTTCCCGGAAATCGGACTTAAGCTTAAAAAACTATTATATCAGTAAACATTTTTATACTGTAATTAAATATGAAACTAGTTTGACAACCATTGACCATATTGGATATTACTCCTTTATATTCCCAATTCCCGAATAAAAAATAGATATTTTCTTCAATATGGAAGTAAGATTCACCACAATTGAATATAAAATTTTTCTTGTTTTTAAATAATATTTTGTATATTTTATTTTGAAAAAAATGTTAATATTTGAAATTTAAAAATTATTTACTAATTTTACAAATTTGTTAATTTTTATTGTTTTAACTTTTTTAAAAAAATATTTCATTGATTATTGTAATTTCGAAATATTTTGTGAAAAACACGTATTTTATTCACTTTGAAATGACATTTTTTCAATGTTTAAAAAATGAAATATTTGCGTTTAGTTCAGTTTATAAAATAAATACAAATAATTTAGATTTAATTTTTTTTTCAGTTCGAAAAAATTGATCATTAAATTTTCTACTGCATTTTAATAATTTTTGTTACTTTTCATTTAAATTTTTAAAGTTGTATTCAGAAATTGTGTGGTTTAATAAATCATATTTTTAATAATTTTAGTTAAAATGGGGCTATTAATGTCAGAGCATTACTATAATAGTCTAAATATCTGAACGGAAAGAAAAAACGATTCCTAAAGAGCGAGTTCTAAAAATTGTTAACACACAAAAAGGAAAGTAAAATCAACGTTGAACATAGTTGATTTTAGACAATGTTATTTATTTTCTCTCAGTTAGAATAAAACGTTTTAAGTTTGGTATTGAATAATATTAACATATAGAATATTTCCATATTAATTTATACGCACAGAAAAAAAAAACTAAAGCAAAATCAAACATTGAGCATAGTTAATTTGAGATTAAATATTTTTTCATTAACTTTAAATTAAACGTTTTTACAATATTGCACATATTAAAATCTTTCGATATATATAAAATTAAAGTAAAATTTAAGTTGTAAAATCAAGAAACTGTATTTACAGTGAAACAATATTAAACTAACATTTTTAATTTACAAATCAAAATCCATAAATGTAAAAAAGTTAAATTATTTCTATTTTAATTAATTTTACACTGACTTTTTCTGTGTGTACAACAATAATTGTTTTAAAATTACTTTCTAGTAGTAAAATTTCAAAGAAGTATAAACTGCATTTAATATGATACAATGTTTGAATTAACATTTTTTATCTGTAAGGA
>PYHX02000158.1:71862074-71976716 GCA_004302925.2 Cochliomyia hominivorax | reverse complement strand
TTCTTTAGTGGTTCTTTAGATATTTGAAAATCAATATATGCTTTGAAAGGGGGGGGACCTCTCCCTTTGGTTCTATCCTTTATACGTTTCGCCAGTAAAACAGTTCCTCGAAAAAGTTGTTGGGATCACAGAATTTGGGTCATTCTGTGAAAATTTCATACATACATGCATACATACATGTTAATCTGATTCAAAGGAGAAAGGAAATTAAAGTCAAAGGACCATATATAAACAGCAAATATAGCCGTCAGCAATAATTTTCGAATTTACTCTATGGAAATAGTGTTTCGGAATAGAGTAGTTACGTAAATGAATGTAGGTTAATTTGATTCATAGAGTGCTATAGTAAAGTCTTACTGAATAGTTGAACGCCTCCTCAAGAACTCTCAAGAAATTTATCAATGAAATTGTTTATCCATCACACTTCATCATACATCGGGATATATTTAACTACTGAAGTAAAGATCAGAGCTCTAAAGTGGAATACCACTCTCGGAAACTGATACATTAATAATTTTTGAAATTTCTCACATATTCTGATATCAAACAAAAGTTATAAGTCCCGGATTTTCAAATTCTTTTTGCAAAATTTCATTGAAATTGTAAGTTAAAGTAGTTTTATGATCCAATTTTTATAAGCTTAAAACCATATTCCTGATTTGAACGATGCTAAAACTTTAGAGACCAAAAAAAGAGCACGGAAATTTAAGTCAAGTTTTCTAAAAAAAAATAATGTCGCAAAATCAATGACGAAACGTAAGTTCTGACAGATTTTTCACAACTTCAACATTTTTGGCTAATTAAAACTGATGTTGCTGATGTTCGAAGGAATAATGAAGAAATGTTTATGAATGTTTACAAAAAGGCTGCTTCAATTGATAAGACTTCAAAATGTGTCCACTTAGTGTTTACTAGTGATTCAAAGTATCGTGTATACTATAACTTGTTCAAATCTTTGACTTTTTTAAAAGAATAGAATGTCTTAATGATTTGGGTAGCACTGTTAGTAATTATAATGGTTTATGTATTGACTAATAAGAAACTTTAGTTTTTCAAAGAGCACCCTGTGAATTGTGAATGAAGCTTTAGTAAAGACCACACATATTCTATGCGTTATACAATTTTATTAGTTGATAAACATGAAAATGTATATGATATCGATAATTAAATTCTTTAAATATCCACTAAAGTTGCATGATTTGACATATAGATGTCGCCGTATTAGCAAAGACAATAACATTATTATTGAGTTATCGATAATGAATACAAAGAATGACTAATTTTGTAGTTGTCAATTCAGTTTATTCTCTTTATTAACTCCAGTCAACTTAATTTTACCTTCGGAAATACTTTATTTAACGTTTCTTTCACTTTATAATAATTTTTATGTTTTTTTTTGTTAAATTTTATAATTCAATTAATTATTAATTAAGAAATAATTTTAATATAATTAATAATGATTCACCTATACTATACTGATACTAACATTTATGTGAAATTTATGCATTTTAAAGAGTTTTTTTTTTTGAGTTTTATATGGGAATTAGAAAAAATTATGGATCGACCTTTGTATACTTTAGAACAGCGATTTTGATTTATATCAGGCTTAAATTAGCCAAATATTTTTACAATATCCACGTATATGTACGCTTTATGAGTATGTAACTGATTTTTGGATGGGTGGGACCACATTCGCACATTTTTTTAGAATTAAAACACAACTTATTTTCGCAGAATTAGGTTGAAATCGTTTAATATTTAGGAATTTTATAGACTAAAAACCCTTTTTGGGGCCTATATGAAATTATGGATCTATCGCAACCAATTTCAATAGGCATTGTCTTTGGGTCATTAAGATATCTTCAAAATTGTGAGATACACTAACGAACAATCTTTACATGGGCAGACAGACTACTTAATCAGAACGTAATTCTAGGTCGAACGGTATACTTTAAAGTATACAGTTGTACAAACGCATAATACCCCCGTCATCTATGATGGTGTAGGGCTTTTATGAATTTATAAATTGAACCTATTCATTATTATAGTTCTATGGAAGTTATATAGCCAATTGAAGTTTTTTTATTCGATCGCCTTAAAAACAATTTTGAACATGCCCCACTTGTTGTACTAATAACATTTATTCATTCATACATTCATTGTTTTCATTATGAAAATGATCATTAAATTAATCAACAAATAAAACCATTTTTTTGACAACTTTCACCTCACGTTTTAAAATTAACGAAATAATTTATAATTACAAACGTTTCGAATGGAATACAAATTGCATGTGTTTCCGATAATATTTTATTCATAAATATGTTGTCTATAAATAAATATATTTTGTTATTAAAAATATCAAAACTTAGAATGTGTGAATTGAAGTATTACAAAATTGTGAATTCAAGTATTTTATGGCCAAAATTTAATTATTTAAAAATTTGAATGTGAAATTTTCGGTAAAAATTCAATTAATATCAAGTTTATTATGTAAATACCATCGGCTACATTATATAATGGAAACTACATGTCGTGCCAGAAAATCGCAAAAACGCCTCATATGAAAACTCTAGAGAATTATAATAAATTATAATTAAATTTTCCTGAAAATTTGTTCAACATTATAACATTTTTTTAAGAAAGCAATATCCGATACGATTACAATTGATTACAGATATTGAAGACAATTAGATAATTGTCTCAATATCGATAGAATTGGTATTAGCTTAAAACTCTTTTCCGGGAAAGAACCGCAAATAAGAGCTATAATAAATTTTTGGCCGTTATTTATAGTTCCACAAAGGAACTCTATATGCGAGCAATAATCATACCGATATTCATCAAATTAGTTTTAAATATTAAGTACAGTTAGAAATCCAATTTATATAAATCATATGCTTAAATTTGACTTTTATCTGTCATTCTAAAGACCACTCGACAGAAAATACTTTTTGGATGTTAACCTTAAATACATAAAGACGATTCCCGTTTAACGATTTGAAAACTTAATTAAAAAATCTTTTTTTACTCTCCATTACCACTATGTCATTCCGTGTGTAACACCAAGAATCATCTCAGACCTCATAAATTTTTGCATCAAATTAAAATCTGAGTCTGTCGTCCGTCTGTTGGAAATATTTTCACCCATAGAATGATTGTCGGAATTCAAAAAAATACGGCCACATTGTTATTTGTCCCATTAAAAACCAGCTATAAAACATTGTATTTAATATAAGTTATTAATTTGGACAATCTTCGTCTATATATTGCTATAGCTCCCACATAAGACCCCTTTTTTGATCTGAACGGGTTTGAACTTTAAAAAAATATAATTTTTTTATGTTTTAACTTATTTTTAATTGAATATCTCTGAAATTATCAGAGATAACCTACATGTGAAGCATTATCCCTATAGAAATTTACAAGGATTTAAATTTAATATCAATTCAAAAAGGATTTAATGGTGAATTTTTAAAATATCAACATGCCCGTGATGGTTAGAGGGTCAAAGACTACGCTCCTCATGAAAACACATCAGCTCATATCGTATGGAATTTCAATAATAAATCCCCAATGGTTCAAAAAATAGTTAGAACATCCCGAGCACCTTAAAAATAGCATGTAATCAGTTCGCAAATCTTGTCATGATTCTATATTCAGCTTTTCACGGAATTCATCATAGTCAGTTCCATAAGTTGTCTGAATCCAACTGTGTTTACCTTAAATTTTTTTCGAATATTAAATGCTTACTAAATTGACTCTCACTGTACTTTCTCAGTTTGATACTAAATTATAAGTGAAATTATAAAACAACTTTAATCGAAAGTCATATTGGAATTAATACCTCCTCTTTTCCGGGGGTATTATGCATTTCTGCAGATATTTGTAACTGACAGAAAAAAATAGTCCAACGATTTGAGTCGATTTAAGCATGTCCGTCCGTCCAACTGGATGTACATGTAATGGTTGTTGGCAAAGTACAGGAGGCAGTTTTGAAGATATCTTAATTAAATTTAACACGTACTATTATTTTGAATCAAGGACGATGTCTATTGACATTGATTATGATATTATTTCATATAGGTCCAATAAAAATGTCACCCCGGAATGGAGTCTAAAACAATTTTAAAAAAATTTTGCAAAACTAAGACTTATTATATTCTATCACGATGTGCCAAATTACGAGAGGATCAGTCCATTATTTCTAATAGGTCCCATACAACCACCTTCCAAATTTCATTTTGAAACTCATTCATATATGACCTTACAGAAAGAAATTCCTTTAAAACACATAAATTTCACATACATGTTGGTATCATAATAATCTATTGCAGGTGTAGAGTATTAAATATTCGAACTCGACCGACTTAAACATTTTTACTTGTTTTTTTACTTTGTACTCCGCAACTTCGTATGGATTGCTTAGATCGTAAATTTAAAATAATTCCAAAAAAATACATATTCTGTAAATAATTCCTTAAGAAATGGAGAGGAAACAGGAACAGTTTCAATTGAAGATGAAAAGTAACAACTTAAATAATATTTAAATTGTAATAATCATTTACAATTTTAAATAAAAAATATAACCGTTAGTGACCATGATTAAAATAAAATTAAACAAAGTAAATAAATAAAATAAACTTGAGCATAAAATGAACATGCGATTTCATATGCCCGATCAATGTCAGCGCACTGAATGAACAGAAATAAAATTAATTTTGAATTGAATAAACGAAAAAAAAATCAATTTTACACGCGATTAAATTTTAAAGATTCAACAATTAAATAAATTTATATCGTTATCGCAGTTACTTACAATAATTCTTTTTTTCGATTTTCAATACCTTTTTACTACTTGCAATTTGTAAAAAAAAAAACAAGAAAACAGAAACAAAAATTTAAATAATTTTTTCTCTTCTTCTTGTTATTTTGATATTATTTTTTTCTTTATTTTTGCATTTCGATATTATTTATATTATGCGGCTTAATGATTTCGTAATTAAAAATATAGTTTTTTATTAAATATTCCATGTACGAATAATGTACATGGCCCATAAACAATAAACGACCTATTTGACGTGAAATGAAATAAAGTGAAATTACGTTTGTGAATTGTGGAAATACAAAAATAAAAAAAAAACAAGTAAAAATGTTATAGTCGGTCAAGCTCGACTATTTTATACCCTACATCACATTTTTGATTGTAAATGTCTGCTATGAAAAATTTATGAACGAACCTCGTATTATTTACTTATGTGTGCAAAATATTATTATGATACTAACACTTATGTGAAATTTATGCGTTTATTTCTGTAATGTTATATATAAATTAGAAAAAAAGTGTATTGACCCTCGTACAGCTGTTGTGGCTTAAATTTATCTCATATATGACTAAATATTTTACAATACTTACGCATATTGCTGCGATTTATAAGCTTCAAATTGATATCTGAATGGGAGGTTGTATGGGAACTATAAGAAATATTGAACCGATTCTCTTTTAATTTGGCAACTCGGTTCATAATATAAAAAGTATAAGTTTTGCAAAATTTGGTTAAAATTGTTTTACATTTAGGAATTTTATGGGCTAAAACACTCATTTCGGGGGGACATTTGTATGGAACCTATAAGAAATAGTAAACCGATCATATCATCAAAACTGCGACTTGTACTTTGCGAACAAGCTTTAAATGGACAGCACAAACACTTACACATATGGTGTATGGTAAAACAAATAAGAATGCTATATTCGGTTATTCCGAATTATAAATACATTCCACCACAAATGTTTCGTACATACAAACTCGAACATACATTCAGGGAACACTTATTGAGTCATAAAAGTAGGTAAATTTTTCGCTATAATTTTTTGCTACTGAACTGATTTTTATAATTCTTTTTTAGGTAAAAATCCATTCTGTAGATTTATATTTGTCAATGTTAAGAAAGTTTTTTTGCTTGAATTTAGAAGTTGCCACAGATATCGGTCTTTATGTTTTAATAAACCAAATCGGTTTGCTTGGTTTAAAATAGGAAACTTCTCAGTTTCAGAACAAATACTCACGCTAAACATTGATTTTCGTCAATGATTGTGGATGTGAGCGTGCTTAGAACATACAGATGGAAATAGCTTAATCGACACAAATATATCGATGCAAAAATATATATACATTATGGGGTCATAATTGATTCCTTTGTAGCGTTACACATGGAATAACAAAGTTAATATACCCATCACCACCACTTGTGGTGGTGGAGGGTATAAAAATTAAAAAAAATATCGAAAAACACTCGCAAAGTCAAAAACAAAAAAGCCTTAATTTAGTTGGTCATGTACGACTTTGTTTTATTTTTCTATCGGTGTTTTTGGATCTTTGTTGAGTCATTTAGATTTAGAGTAAATTACGGATGATAACAATATTTAAGCTAAAGGGGTTTCACTTTTAATTGAAATATAATACTGGGAAAACAAACATCAAATGTGTGAGTTCTTTATTAATTGTATTTTGGGAAAGAACCTCCATTGACAATAATCGAGCAATAAAATATTTATGTATTATTCAAGGCGATCTTTTGATACTATCTAATATCGTAATACAAACATGTTCAATTCGTATGAAATTAATTCTACGTAATTGAGTATTTCTGAAAAATAATAAACATAAATCATTTAAGAATTTATAATTTTGTTATAAAAAATTTTCAAATGATGTTTTGAATAATCTGAAATTGATAATTTTTTTTTAATATTAAATCGTTTGTATTCATTTATTATCGAAATCTATCTCTGCCAAAATATTGTGATAATATTGCCTTTGCTCTTAATCAAAATCCTTGTCCAGTATAAAACATAAAAAAATATGTATTGATATATTAACGTTAATGCTTTTTCAGTGCTTTCTGTGACTTTGCTCTAACAGGTGATCCATCTCTTTTAAAATCTGCCACACTTTTGGAAACCTTTTTATGGACTTCAAGAGCGCAATATTTCTCAACTGGTTTCGGCTTGGGTTAGTTGGAAAGATTTGCCTCTCTTGGTACAAATACCACATTATTGTTCTTGCAAATTTTACCCCAGTGACACATTATGAAGTCTTATAAATGAAATCAGCAGCAGACATTACATGATGTTAATTTCGGTATTTATAGAGCCCGATGTAACAAGTGATTGACTTCTTTTGTCGCAACTGCATACTGCTTGGCATACCAAGAATTTTTAGTAAAATTTTGTCTGCTTTTGGGTCCTAAACTTTTCTTCAGCATATTACAAGTATCAGCAACATAACATTTTTGACCAGGAAGAAGCGAAAAATCTACCAGAACATACGTTTCATCATCCATTATGTAGCAGGAATATTTTTTTTAGAAAACTTGACTTCAAGTTCATATTATAGAGCCTTGTATGATTTTAATGCAGGTTAGCCAAATAGTCAGAGCATTGAACTAACCGGTCTGCCTTACCCATCGCTTGTGTTGAAAATGCTTTCTATTTTTTGGCTTTACAAACAACATGTGGGCCATTTCCTCTACAAGAATCAGATTTTATATCAACGGACATATTCTCCCGGTACTGTTTAATTACACTGGAAATAAGTTAACGGCAGACCTTTGAATGTTTGTTTTTGTAGGACCAAGTTGGGTTTTGTTGAAAATATTTACTTAGATATTTGTACGTACTTTTATCTGGTAAAGGTAACTTGATCAAGAAAAAAATTGCTTACGTTTCGAACAGCGACAGAGTTAATTTTGTTGTCACACACTGTATAATTGTATTTGTTTTTAAAGGAATTAAAAAAAACGATAAAGAAGTTATAAAATTGATGCTTAGATACTTCAGATAAAACCCGAAAAATTTTAATACCACCAAAATAGTAAATTGTACTATAATGTAACAGTCTAAAAATGTATTCATATATGTTAAATTCGGACTCCAATAAATACTACCCGTCAGCCCGTTCACTACTTAATTACACTCTTACAATCAAAATAATGATGCGGTTACAATAAAATCTGTTCAGATTATTTAAAGTTCATCATACAGTTTTGTATTATTAAAAGTTATATATCGATATTTGATATATGTAAATGAAAAACTATGAAAGATTGAAGGTGAAAATTTTTGAAATGGGGTAACTAACAAAAGTTTTACATGCGATTAAATACTGTTAACTTCGACTATGGGCTCACTCACTTGCTGTCGGTATGCAGACCCTCAGATCAGTTCATTAAAAGAAAAGCACAATGTATATTTTTGTTTTAAAAATACAGCTTCTCCTCTCATATAATTGATAGGACAGCAGACATTTGTATTCTAACTTGGCGAGTCGGGAAATCAAGAAATCCAAATAAAATGGTCTGTTTTATTTTTGGTTGATTTGGTAGACCTCTATGCTATTGTAGTACCGAAACTTTTATGAGAGTTTTAGATTGAAGCATTCATCAAGAGTTTTATTGGCCATCGCAGTCCTTATACTTAAAAACTATAAAAACCTCCGTGGCATTTTAAAGGAGAGAGTTTGAACAAATAAACAGGAGCTGATGAACTGACTAAACTCTGAGTGAGAAGCTATGGTACCATCTAGTCTAAGGAATCGTAAAGCATTTGTGAGGTCGTAAGAAACTAAGAATATCATACAAAATAGTAAAAGGTTTTGAATAGCAAATTTAAAAGAGAACCTATAAAAATTCGAACAATAGCATTAAAGAATGATATGTATCTTATATATAAGAATGATATATTATAACAATATTTTCTCTCAAATATTAGTCCTTTAGTTTTTTGTTTCATGTTTCCAAATGTTTTACGTTATGTAAGGAATGACAAATTCAGTATATATGAAAATCGTGCGCGAATATTGGAAGAGGTGCCACATTTTTCCCTAAAATTATCTTTTCCACCAAAATCAGAAAGAAAGAAATAAATTAACTGTTTGAGCTGTTGGAAATCTAGAGTGATTTCCATAGTGTCGATGTAGAGTATTTCAGATTCGATACAAGCGAATTCATCATATTCACGCTTTTTTTATCGTAATATAAATGTCCTTAAAACTTGTTTACCAAATAATATAAAAATAGTATTAGGTGACATCAAAAAAACATAATCCCTTTGCGTGGGAATGATTGAAATGATAATATTTGAAAATTTCTTTCAAATTTTCGAAATATTTAAGATTCTATTTATAAAATTCTTAATAATACAGACAGACAGATAGACAAACAAAATTTAGTTGAGGGTATTATAAAATGTCGCTACATGGAATGTCTCGTCAAACAACACAAATATGTGTTCATTACATGATTTGTTAACTTGTTTTGTGTACACATTAATGGGTCACTTATCTATTATTTGATAATTTAAATTATGCTTAATCGATCAAATTTTGTTTAAGTCGTTTTGATAAGACTTCACAAAACAGAATTATTATTCTCCTACAAATTCTATATATAAAAATAAATCTGCATTTGTTTGTCTGGGACTTACAGACGGCTAAACTACTAAACCTATTTTGATGAAATTTTTACAAAATGATCCCGATATACTGAAAGTAATATAGGCTTTATAAAATTCCGATAGTATCAGGGAGAGGGGTAGCATGGAGCAAATATTTATTATCGAATATCTAAAGAACTACTGAGAAAGTGAGAAAATTTGGTGAAGAACTATTTCACCAAAATTTCAAACTTTCCTATGAAACGGTTTTATTGGAAAATTTTAAAACGGACGGGGTCAGAGGGTTTAGAAAATTTCCGTTGCATGGATTTTTTAATACAAATTGTAATAATTGTGAAATTCCTTTCTAGATCTTGGACTGAGAAGAATTTTTTGTGCAGCAAAGCGCACCGAGTAAAAACTATTTCTATACAAAAGCAATATTGAGCACACAGACATTAAATTGTATTTAAAAGTTTTAATTTTTATTTCGAATGAAAATAAATGTGCGTAAATATGATTTTGACAGAGTGGAATATTGGTAACGAATAAACGACCAAATGAAAAATTTGTCTAGAATTATTGACTGACCTTAAGTCTGAATAAAATAAAATAACGATACTTAATGCACGTAAAGTAATTTAAAGATTTGAATAATTAATTAATGTTCTTTTACGTGAATGACTGAATTTATAGAATTCTAATAATGATGATTTAATAAATAAATAAAATGATTGATTAGAATTTAATAGAATATAAAGATGACAAACATGCAATTTAAAATAAATTTTGAAATTTGAAATGTTTTTTTTTTTGTTTTATAATTTTTATACCCTCCTCCATCACAAATGGTGATTAATTTATATTACTAACTTTGTCATTCCGTGTTTAATACCAAGAAGGAATAATTTTAGACCCCACAAATCAAAATCTGAGTTGATTAAATTATATTCCTCTGACCGTCTAGAATAATTGCCCGAATTAAAAAAAAATTGGCCACATTATTGAAAACCAGCTATATCGGGGCATCAGCAAAGAACCTCAAAATTCCGAATAATAAATGGACTTTCAATCAAGCCCCTTTCCAGAAAACAGGCTTATAAAACTTGTAAAAATAATTTTCTTATTATCTTTAATGAATATTATAAATATGAACAACCTCGGTCCATAGTTTGCTATATAAGGCCCCTTCCTTATAAGGTCGCTTCCTGGAAAACAGTTTTGAGCTTATAAAACTGGTAAATAAAGATCAATTCTATGGAAATTCAACACCATTATTTTTCTAACTGTATTTAATATAAATTATTTATTTAGACAATCTGGGTCCATTTATTCCTATAGCTTCCATATAAGGGCCCTTTTTGAACTGATAAAACTAGAAAATAATGACCAATTCTGTTGAAATTCGGCTCAATTATTTTTCTAACTGTCTTCAATATATGTTATTAATCTTAAGATTTTGCTATAGCTCCTACATAACGCCCCTTCCCGGAAATCGGACTTAAGCTTAAAAAACTATTATATCAGTAAACATTTTTATACTGTATTTAATATATAAAACTAGTTTGACAACCATTGACCATATTTGGATATTACTCCTTTATATTCCCAATTCCCGGAATAAAAAATAGATATTGTCTTCAATATGGAGGTAGAGGGTATTTAAGATTCACCAAAGTTGAATATAAAATTTTTCTTGTTTTAAATAATATTTTGTATATTTTATTTGCAAAAAAATGTTAAATATTTGAAATTTAAAAATTATTTACTAATTTTACAAATTTGTTAATTTTTATTGCTTTAACTTTTTAAAAAAAATATTTCATTGATTTATTGTAATTTCGAAATATTTGTGAAAAACACGTATTTTATTCACATTCAAATGACATTTTTTCAATTGTTTAAAAAATGAAATATTGCGTTTAGTTCAGTTTATAAAATAAATACAAATAATTTTAGATTTATTTTTTTTGTTAAGTTAGAAAAAATTATCATTAAATTTCTACTGCATTTTAAATAATTTTTGTTACATTTCATTTAAATTTTTAAAGTTGTATTCAGAAATTGTGTGGTCTAATAAATCATATTTTTAATAATTTTAGTTAAAACGGTCTATTAATGTCAGAGAATTACTATAATAGTCTAAATATCTGAACAGAAAGAAAAAACGATTTCCTAAAGAGCGAGTTCTAAAAATTGTTAACATACATACATACAGAAAAAAAGTGAAATCAACGTTGAATATAGTTGATTTTAGACAATGTTATTTATTGTTATCTCTCAGTTAGAATAAAATAATATTGAACATATAGAATATTTCCATATTTATTTATACGCACAGAAAAAAACATGAAGCAAAATCAACATTGAGCATAGTTAATTTGAGATTAAATATTTCATCATTTCATTAACTTTAAATTAAACGTTTTTACAATATTGCACATAATAAAATCTTTCAATATATATAAAATTAAAGTAAAATTTAAGTTGTAAAAATCAAGAAACTGTATTAACAGTGAAACAATATTAAACTAACATTTTTAATTTACAATGCAAAACCATAAATGTAAAAAAGGGAAATTATTTCTATTTTAATTAATTTTACACTGACTTTTTCTGTGTGTACAACAATAATTGTTTAAAATTACTTTCTAGTAGTAAAATTTCAAAGAAGTATAAACTGCATTTAATATGATACAATGTTGAATTAACATTTTTTATCAGTTTGGATTTTGCTTCATAAAAAATTGTTATTTCAATGTTGCATCACAGTAAATGGAATATTTTCTTCTTGAAATTTTATTACTAGAAATAAATTTTAAACAATTATACTTTTATATATTTATAAATTAATATTGCAAGATTCTTTATGAATAATATTATTTCATCCGAAACTAAAAAATGTTAAATTTTATCTGAATGAAAAAAACTTTAGACAATGCCAAATCAACTATGTTTTCAACTATGATTTCGTTTCAAGTTTTCTGTAACATTGTGTACTGTTTGCCATATTTTTACGCCTTCCACCACCATAAGTGGTGAAGAGGTATATTAACTTTTTCTTTCTGGGCTCAATGAATCTTGTCCTGAGAAGTTTCTTTTTAAAACCAGCAAAATCGGGGTTCAGTATATTAAAAGATACAGACCAATATCTGAGGCAACCTACAATTTCAAGAGAAGAACCTTTGTAAAATTGTCAATTATAAATTGACAACATTTTATGCGTTTGTTAGTGTAAATATGAGTGTGTATGTGGTTAGACTGTGTATATACAAAACATAGTGTATATAATTCACGCCCATTTGTGGTCGAGGGTTTTGAAGATTCGCCATAGTATTATTATTTGCTGGCTGAAACTTTTTATAGTGAAGCAATTAAAACCAGTAAGCAACTTTTTTTCAGGTGTACCACGATCAAACAGTTGTTTTATATAATATGATATTTCAGATGGGCAAATTGTAGGATATAAGGTGAAAGATCCTTGTTTACCATCCACAGTTTTCCTAATAGTTTTTGACTGGTTTTGGAATATATACCATTGTCATAAATAGTTTGTACTTGTGTCTGGTCGAATATTATGAATTTGATTAGTTGATCGCTCTCTTGAAACAAATTTACTTCGAATTTAACATATTTTGTATTATGTTTATAAATTTATCAATTACCCTGATGTCTTGGATATTTGACTTTGTTCAAACATGCATATATATGATTCAACTTTCAACAATCACGACATGCAAAATCACCATTCAACATCGCAGTCTTTAATTTATGTGTAACACAATGTCTTGCGTTTTGCTTTTAACCAAAAAAGTGAAATGGCTTGTTGGATGCCTTCTTATGATATAACATTATTTTGGGCTTGACAACTGTCTTGATCGAGTAATACAAAGGACACTTTTAATTCAAATGTTTGGTACAAATTTGGTATCTATCCATCCAAATCGATATTATTAATTTGCATACCCAATATATATGTTTATATATTAAATGACAAATTCTATAATTCAGTTCAGTTGTGGTCAATCACTGGATTTCAAAAATAGTTATAGAATTTTTTATTAAACCAAACAATTGTAGCTTTTGTTTATTAAAGATAAACAAAAAATTATTGTTTTTAATTTATTATTTACCACAACTAACCTCGTTTATGTTTTATATTTAAATAATAAAAAGTTTTTTGTTAAGAAAATTTATAAATTAAATTATTTGTTGAAAATGAAAAATATATAAAAAACAAGTAAAAATGTTAGAGTCAAGACTTTGTTATACCCTACACCACATTGTTGATTGTAAATGTTTGTCATGAAAAATTATGAACAGCCCTCGTATAAGTTGTTTTTTCTATTAATGCTTATGTGTGCAATTGGTTATTATGATACAACATTTATGTGAAACTTATACGTTTTAAAAGGATTTTTTCTGGAGAATTATATGTGAGTTAGAAAAAATTATAGACCGACCCTAGTATAATTTCGCACAGCGGTTTTGGCTTTTATTTATCTTAATTTGACTATATATTTTGTACAATTCCCATGTATATATGCAGAAAAGTGGTTGTATAGGACCCATAAGAAATAATAGACCGATTCTCATATAAATTGGCACATCATTTTAGGATATAATAAGACTTACTTTCGCAAAATTTAAATAAAATCTTTTTATATTAAGGAACTTTATGGACTAAAAATCCTATAACGGGGCGACATTTGTATGAGGCCCATATGAATAAAATGAACCGATCATAACCAATTTCAATAGACATCGTCCTTGGATCAAAATAATACCGCGTGCCAAATTTTATTGATATATGTTCAAAACTGCGGCCAGCCAGCCGACTCAGAAAGTGATTCTGAGTCGGTATGTGGTGGTAGGACTATTTTTTCTACCTGTTAAAAATCTACACAAAAGCATAATACCCTACAACTTATGGTGATGTAGAGTATAAAAAAGAATTTTATTATTATCGGACAAAAATTTAAAATGTGATTGTTATGAACGTAATTTTAAAACTTCTTTATGTGCCATCAGACTTTAAGTCCCCAATTCCAGGTATTTTAAGTTGTTATACACGGACAAAATAGATTCCCAAAGTGACAAAATTGTACACGAGCAGATTTTCAATAATATGCAATTCGACCTTTTAATTCTCGTATTATCTTTCCTAGCATTTGGGAAAAGACCATTATTTCGTAATCGATTCATATAATTAAAATGGGATATTGACATGGATGATGATAGTTTTTTTTTTTAATTTTTTATCCATAATATTATTTTCTTTTGAGTTTTAAATACAATTAGAACCCATCCGAAAATGTGATAGATACAGTGGGATCCGGAAAGAGGGAATTAATAAGTGCAAGGCCGTTAACTAAACTTCACTTTATCAAGATTAACAAATAAATAAAAATTTCATCAAATTTTAATTAAAATTAAAATTTCATCAAATTTTATAAAATAAAATAATAATAAATTAATACTTGTTTGTAATGTACAGGCACTAATTAAGGGGAATTTGCGGGTATGCATACCACGAAAATAGATTCATCTTCTGAAATAAGTTCTTGCCCTGCCGAATGACTTGTGATATTATCGAGGTGCAAAATGGTAAGATTTTTAAATGTAAATTTGATTAAAAAATAAAAAACAGTTGAAATGTGTAAAATATAAAATCCAAGTTATAAATCTGACGGACGAACCGGTGTGTTAAACGATTAAAACGTTCAGATTTATCTTTCTAAAAATAGATTTCTTTTCTTTTAAATGGATTGACAGTTCTACTATCGGAGAAAAGTTTTTTCCACATGTTTTTAATAAACGAATTTCATAATGGACTTTAAACCCTTGAAGCCAGCCAGCGCTTGCATTGAATCATCCAGTGCAGTGTAATTGTTAATGTGTTTTTATTTCTTTTATCTTAAGCATTTCTCCACTAATGGTAGATTTTTAGAGCGTTGCTTTAAAAATCAAGCAACGCATTTCGCAAGGTTTTTTTTCCATTATTTTTATGCCACAGAATATCGCAAAGTACTTTTTGTTAAAAGAACTGTAAATACCACTTCCTTGTCCAATATATAACAAACAAACTTTTGAACTTATATTTTTTGCAAAAAACTCCGAGTTCACTTTAAAGAGGTTGACGATGTTCTAACTTTAGAGTCTCCTATGTACAATTTGCGCGTTCGTTTCGCTGTAATTAATTTCATTTTAATGAAAACAGGAATTTAATATTTTTGGACTCAAAAAATATTGATATTGATGAAAGATATTAAAAGTACTTCGCTCATGATAAAAGTTAGACAATTTTTGCAAATTAAATGATTTTCTCCCACTGTAAACCGTTACGAAATAGTGGTGTTTGATACAGCTCATTACGAATATCGATTTTATTCATCTCTTTTTGTTTGAATTAGGGTATGCGTGGATGTTTAATATACAAAAATATTGATAAAAAGCTACAAAATTTGACAAGTCAAATTTTATTAAAACGTGATTTCTTTCGGAAGCCTCGATTTTATAATCACATATGTAGAAAGTGAAAAAATCAAAACAGATTTCTTAGTTTTAAACTATTTCTGAGTTAAATTCTTTAATCTTTGCAATATTATTGGATTTCTAATTGAATTTATCAAAGTTAAGGATATAAAATATTAAAAATTAAAAAGTCAAATTTCTCTTACAAAATATAAAAATTTATATCAAAGAATTAATAGTATATTATGAATGTAATTAGATTGGATTTATGGTGACTTACAGTATATCGAGCATTATAATTTTAAATCTGAGTGTCAAGTGGTAAATTTTAAACTTGTGAACATATAAACAAAAAAAATTGAATCTGAACCGATATTAAAAATTTTCACAAGGGTATTACATAGTCGTGTCAAGCGAGACTATGTAACACCCTACACCACAAAGGTAGTTACGAAAAAGTAATGAACGATCGCTTATAATTTTATTTTCTGATTTATTCTTAAGTGTGTAGATGAATTTTTCTGGAGATTTTATCAGAGCTTGAAAAATATACAGAACGACCCTCGTATAATTTTCCTTATCGGAGAACATTTGTACTTATAAAATATGTATCAAATTTCATCAGGATCTGTCTAAAAGTGAAACATGTAGAGTATTTACAACGTTTACATGGACAGAAGGACGGACAGACAGACGAACGAACATCGTTTAATTGACTTAGCAAATGATTCTGAGTCGAACAGAATAATTAAAGCTGGGTGTAACGTATTTTCTTCTGTTTACTTGACTCATAAAGCATAAAAATTCGGATAACTCACATTTTTAATAAAAATATTACAAAAACTACTAAAGATAAATAATACAAAGCTTATTTATACCCTACACCACCGCAAGTATTATTATATGGGGTATTATGCGTTTGTGCTTATGTTTGTAACATGCAGGAAAATGGTGTTATACCCACCTTTAAGTTCGACTCAGAATCACTTTCTGAGACGATTAAAAGTCCGTGTGTCTGGCGTAAACGTAGTGAAGAGGTCGCGATTTTTGAATTATCTCAATGAAGCGAAGCCTATTGAAATTGGTCATGTTCGGTCCAATATTTCAGGTACCTCCCATACAAATTCTTCTTGGAATGGGGATTTAAGTCCATAAAAGTCCCATATATAAAGCGATTTAAACTAAACTTGGCACAAAAAAGTCCTATAATATTTTTAAAAGATGTGTCAGAATATGCGAGAGTCAGTCCAGAAAAAATAATTTTACAACGCATTAATTGAACATAAATCTTAGTGTTGCAATAATGTACTGCACACGTAAGAATTAATCAGAAAATCAAACTATACGAGGTTCTTTAATTGACGACGATGTGGTGTAAGGTATTACATACTCGGACTTTACGGACTATACATTCTTACCTGTTTTTGGATGAAAAATATTTGAAATACTCTACTTTAAGCTTCCATTACTCTGTCGAAAAACCGGAAATCTGAATTTTTAATTTGTAATGCTTTCCAATCAGAAATCAGATCGCTTTAGTGAACTCATCAAAGTGAATAAAAACTTCTTATTTTTGATAAGAGGCAGTGAAGAGTTTAAATATTTTGGATTACATATCATAATATGACGTATTGGAGAGATATTAATAAAAACCTGACACAATCATAAATTATGTAATTGATATTAGATCTTACTAAGAGGTTAGATCTAAATATATACAGTTATATAACAAGAGAATATTGCTCTAATATTAATTACTTTAAAATTATTGAATATTATGTCAACTATTTTCAGGAAATGACATATCTATCCAAAATCTTTATTTTTTGACTGATCGCTAAATAACTTTGACAGTAAAATTCAAGGCAGGTGAAATATACAAATAACATTACACCTGTTTTGCTTAAAGCTTTCATACAGCTACAGGATATAATAGTGATTGAACTTAGCTTTCATTATCTTCGCAGTTAATAATATTTCGTTTTCAAATTTATTTCACGAAAACTAATTATTAGTTTTCAAATTATTTCCAAAAAGTGAACATGTAATTGATCTTACATTGATTTCATGCTCATTTTCCAGTTCAAAACACTGTGACGCTGACACTGACCGCTTAACAAACTCTGATGAATGAATCGTACAAAACACAAGCGGGCGAACAAGTGAACTTACAAACAAATCAAACAAAACGCATTTTTACAAACATTTTTAACATACACACTTGCAATTTTGATCAGTGGTAAGGTTATTTAAAAATACTATTACTACCAATTATTTACTTATTTACTCGCATTTTTATTTTATTTGCAAAATAATATTGTGTTAATAACAAAAAATCACAGACATATAGACAGCTTGAGGAACGTACGAATGGACGGACAGACTGGTTGACAGACAAATAAATGTGGTTACAAATTAAAACTAGAACAACTTTTGCTATTTTGGCAAATAGATTTGAAACCAAACAGGCCGTATTTTCAAAAACATTAATAAACTAACAAAATCAACAAGTACAAGTTCAACTTAGAGATATAGAGAGAAAAAAGCATTAATTTGAACGCATAAAAACCCTGAAATTAAATAATTTTTTTCAGCAATTTTTTTCTAAATTTATTTTCAAATTTATTTCATTTTTCAGAATTCAAACAAAAACAGAAAAAAAAACAATAATAATAACAAATGAAAAATGTATCTGTATTCATCAATCTATAAGTAATATATTTTTGTATATATTGTATGCATTCATGGATCTATAAATGTGCGAGTATCTCATAGATATTGTTTTGTTGCTGTTGTTGTTGTTCATGCGAATATTTTACCGACACCAACAACAGCAATATGAATAGCAACATCAACAACAACAATACCAACAGCAGCAGCAGCAACAGTCATAAAATAATTATTAATGTTTAATATGAGAAATCAATACCAAACAAAAAAGAAAAAACTCTGAGTACTCAAACTCTACGTCAGCTCACGATCCGTGCACAGTGTTTCAAATGAAAAATGAAATGGAAATAAATCTATAACTTCCGAACGGCTAATCCGATTTCACCTAGTGATATAGGAAATGTAGGATAATATAAGTTTTGAGTTTAAACCTTGTGAACATAACGGGGCTTGATCTACAGGGTCAAAAGTTTGACTCTTCGTGTCATTTAAATGGTTAAAAACAATCTGTATATCTGAACCGATTTTAATTGTATGGGTAGGCTATCTCTTTTTAGTTTAAGAGATATTTAGCTTCAAAAATTAAAAAAATTATGTTTTGACCGATCTTGACCAAGTTTTTATTCTATAGCGGGTTCGAATTTTATCCGATTTTTTTCAAATATTTTTTATTTTATTTGGAACTAATGAAAAGCGTGGGAGTGGGATTATAAGGAAGCAATAACCAAATATGGCCCGATAATTGTCAACCAGATTTATATATATTAAAGATATTTTCAAAATAAAATTAAACTTAATTTCAATAAAATTTGCGTCAAATTTAAGCCCCTTTTATTGAAGGGTCTTAAAATCAGTAACATATATATAAATAGTTAGAGCAATTGCTATTCGAAAGTAAGACAACTTCAAGACAGTTAGAAAAATAATAGTGACGATTTTAAATAAAAAATAATTGATATACATATAATGGTTTTCCAGGAAAGGATGCCACAAAACTGTTTTGCGGTAAGGGGCCATATGTGGAAGCTATAGCAAAATATGAACTTACACTAGTCAAATTAATAATAAATAATCAAGATAATTAGAAAAGTGATTGTGCTAAATTTCCATAGAATTATATAATAATTTTATAAGCTCACTGCAATTTTCCGAGAAGGGGCCTTATATGGCAGCTATAGCAATGGACCAACTTTTTTTAAATTTCTAGAAAGTGATTGTGCCGAATTTCAAAAGAATTGGTCTTTATTGATTAGTTTTATAAGCTCAACCCCGTTTGCCTGGAAAGATCTTTTTATGGGAGTTATAGCAAAATATGGACCAAATTAATAATATGTTTTTGACATGGTTAGGGAATCAACTGTGCCAAATTTCAATACAATTGGTTTGTATTTAAAAGTTTTACAAGTTATAAACTATATTTCAGGAAGGGACCTTATATGAGAGCTAGGCCTAATAATGACTCATCATAAAGTAGTTTTTTTGGGTTTATGTTGTATCAAAATAAAAACATATAGCACAGAGTTTGGAGTGTATCAAAAATTTGCATATTTTAGCCTATAATTTTTTTTGTTGTTGACCCGATTTTTATGATTATTTGTAAAGTCCATATAATTGTACATTAACGTTAAATTTTTGTTCAAATCTAATTACTTTTTGTTGAAAAAATAGAAAAGTTCTTTTTCAGAATTTTGAGGTTGTCTCAGATATCGACAACCTAAGTACAATAGCAAATACTGGGCCAAATTTCATTGAATTCAGACAATTATTCTAGACGTGAGAATGTTTTTAACTGACAGACGGTCATTTTGATATGATGCAATAATATTAACTTGATTGGATCTAAGATACCTTTTTAGCGTTACACACGGAATGACAAAGTTAGTATACCTCGTCACCACTTGTAGTGATGGAGGGTAAAAAAATGATGATTTTTCGACGATTTTTTGCTAAAAACTCTTTTTGAGTTATTTATAGGCTGCTTTTGTATAATGTAAAAAAGGTTACAAAAACTTATATTTTGGAAGAACCAGAGTTTCTTAAAATCAACCTATTTTTTCACAACACTCAAATTTCTGGCTTAATATCTCAAATCGCCAAGCTGGAACTTTTAAGAACTTATATATTTTATTCAAAGCTTGATATGTTCTGAGATGTTTAGTAACAAAAATTTTTACTCCCCGATATCAGCTGGAAAGATATATCAAAAAATGTAAAAAAACAAATTTTGAAAATTTTTGAAAGCTTTTTGGGAATTATAAGATGTTTTTTTAAGACAAATGAAATATTGTTAATTGTTTTCGGTTAAGTATCAAAAAATATATTTACAAAAACAAATTTCATTAAGATGGGTTTACTAACAAAAACTGTTTTAAAGATTAAAATCTAATAATTTTCAAAAAACCTAAAAACCGGTTTTGACACGAGATATCTAACTTTGGGACCCTGTAAACCATAAAGTCTAAGCTCAATACTTAAACTTGCCTGTACTTCTGCTATTTCTATATGAAATTTCACTAAAATCGGACTGCCCGTTCGGAAGTTACAGATTTATTTACATTTTATAGTTAATTTGAAACACTGTGCATCGTAACAAAGTTTCATTTAATAAACAAAACACTAATTATTCCAAAAAAAAAAAAAACATGAAAACAAATAAATTTATGAGTTCACAGAGAGCATTGAGTAGAAAATTTCTTATTACTCAATGCTGAGCATGAACACATTTCCATTACTGTTTACAGTGGGTGAAAAGTGTTTTGTTTTTCGTTGAAAACCTTGACCTTGCCTAGTTTTAATTGATCTTAATGACACGTTTTTTTTGTAAACTCTTTGTGTTTGCAAAGTTTCTAATTTAATTTCATGTGTGAATTAATAAAATAATTGGAATTTGCATTTTTAATTAGATTTTTTCTTGATGAATTTTTAATTGAGTATTATGAGAATAATTAATAACAGGGTGTCAGCAAATATAATGTTTTATAATATTTACACAAAAGAAAGTATTTGTTTCGGCACCAGTTCGAAATTTTTCAGAATATTATTCTTACGTTTATCTTTTATTATGAATCAGCTATATACATGGGCCTCGAAATAGGTATTCAAATCTTAAATTTAAAATAATCTATCTTCTCTCTTAAGAGGGAATAAGTCGATTCTGTGAAGACTTGCACAGGAATCCTCTTCAACTAGAAGTCTTGTAGGGGGGCTTGTATAGTTCCCTACTTTTATGTTAAATTTTTCCCTAAATTTAACGAACATTAACGGAATCTCTATGAATAATCTCATTTCTTATGCGACACAGTGCTTCTGTTATGGTGCTAAGAATTTTTAAGGTTTAGTTTATAATGTCCAATAATTAGCCAGTGAAGGATAGAAGATTTCATTTCATTAAAAGTCTCTTGGCTTCAATGTTAGAACGCCGTTTAAGCTGTCTTTCCAAGTGATTATCTAGCCATGTTAAGTAATGTGTTTGAAGTGTACCTTTACCTCTAAGTGTCACAATAGGACAGTTTTCTCTTCTTAAATGAAAATTGTGAGATGACCTTTTACTTCATTATGCGTATTCTCCAATTGCTTAGCCATTTCGGAAATATGTATCCAGAAAACTATCCTGTGGCACTCTAGCGTCTGTGCTAAAATCACCAGTTATGAAAGAGTTACATTTTTACTCGAATAAACGGATAAAATTCCATTAACAATTTAAATAACATATTTAATTCGGCAATAAATATTTGTTTTTATGAACATGGAAAGCTAATCGGTTTTTAAAGATAGTTTGTAAGAAAATCTGTGAGATCTTTTTTGGAAAGATATCTTACTTCAAATATCAAAACCTTCATCAAGATTTGTATGGCTTTCTAAGTACATAAAAATCGTTTATATCACTTTCCGAGACAAAGTATAGTTATTTTTATTAAAAAATCTAACCAAACAAACAAATGCAGTTGCGGCAAAAGAAGCCAATTACTTCTTATAACGGGCTCTATAAATACTGAAATTTACAACAAAGAATGTTTACGAAAAATTGCTGCTTCCATTCATAGGACTATTATGTGTACACTTATTTTTGACCTGAATTAGCAAATACTTCAAACTGACCGGAGCTAAGGCCAGTTGAGAGATATTGGGCTCTTGTTAAAAGAGAATTGATGTGCACAAAAAGTTGCCCAAAAGTGTGTTAGATTCACAATGGTGAAAGCTCTATTATAACGTTAATGTAAGGTTTCCGCAATAGTTGCAAAATTTCACCACAAGTGATATGCGATACTTTAAACATTGTTTGAAAGGCGGTTACTCCTCCCCGATGGAGTACACTAATTTTATAGTGCATATAATTATTTATTATTGTTAAATTTTTTAGGAACTAAAATTTACGGAAGCGTAACTACCTACCAGCGATGTTTATGCCTCACCAACAATGATCCAATATGACAAGACTGAGATAGTCCTGGCATATATTCCCTGCTACCAGATTTAGCTGTCCGGTTCTTATTTCCAGTTTCGACACCATTATTTCGGTGCCAATAACAGACAGATATAGCTAAATCGACACAGATTGATTTGGTGCAAGAATCGATTCACTAAAAACATATTGACAAGTTAATGTAAAAATGAATTTATTCTCAAATTTGCTTCCGGCTTTTTATAACACATTGTCTACTAAGCCGGTAAATTAAAATTGTCCATTCTTCTGTTCCACTGTCAATTAAGTGTAAACAAATCAACGTTAACAAAACTGAAAAAAATAAATAACAACAGAAACGAAATTAATTTTTATTGATAAGAGAGAAAGCGAAACAAAAAAAAAAGTATCTCACAGATACTTTTTAAACGCAATATTGTATTTACAATTGATTGCATGGTTTGCTGTAGCTGACTGAATGATCAGTTTTGTTAATATTTTCAAAAAAGAGTGAGTAACTGAGAGTTTGTGTGAGTGTAAGGGATTGTGAGTATTTGTCATGTATCGAGAACAAGTGCTCAACACCACCACGTTCATACATTTCATTCAAATTATACGTACTAAAACTTTAAGCGAGTATTGAAATTTTCAGTAGACGTTGAGTCTTTAAACTAAACGGTTTGTTTTGAATTTCTGAAGTTTAAAACGAATTCTACGTTTGAATAGTTTACGGCACGCGACTACTACTACACTTGGGCACATTCCCTTAATATATATATGTATATATATCTCTTGGATTCTGAGTGTTTTCATTACAATTGTGTTTTGTTTTGGCAAAAGTTGAAATCTGCAATTCAAAACTAAATAAATTTATTGATAATCAAAGACTTAAAAAAGAAAAAAAGAAAGAAAATATATAAAGAATTTTACAAGAAATCTTTTATGGTGCATAAATAATAAAAAAATATCAAAACAAAACAAAGGAAAAATTATTTAAAAAGTATCTGTTAAATATAAAATTAAAAAAAGAGGAAAAGAAACGAACCTCAAGAATACGTTTTAATCTTAAACTCCTTGAAAAGGTTTGAAAATGTTAGTATGTGTGTATGTGGTTTTCTTAATAAATTAATTAATGAGTTTTAAAATTTAAAAAAAAATTAAACCAGAGTATCTTTACGTCAAATTCGTGTATTTTTTGTTTGTTTTGATTTCTCGTTTTTTTTTGTTTGTCTCGTTTTCTTTGCAGTTTTTTTAGATTGAATTTATGCTAATAAAAAATGATTATTTAAATATGCAAAATTACGAAAAACAATATTTAAATCCACCATTAATTAAGGGGGATTTTTTTATTAATTAACGATTTATTTCTTTTCATTTTATCAATATTAATTTTTGTGTGCACAAAGTGGTTTACTTAAAAAAAATAATAATATAATAATAAATAATTTATTTTTGTTGGTATTGTAAGAATACAAAAATAAATGCGAAAAAAATAATGTCAAAAATTGTCTACTTGTTTTTTGTTGTTCAATATACAATTTCAATATTTTTTGTGTATCTTCAAGTATAATTTTTTGTGATTGCTAATGTGAGACACGTTTTATCATAATGAAAGCAAGTAAGAATGATATATTCGGCTATGCCGAATCTTTAATACCCTCCACCACAAATGTATGTAAATACATACGTTATGTTCGTACATACACACTCACACATACACTCACTCGTATATAATATATAAACGTGTTTCTTAAATAAAACACAGGACCACTTAATGAGTCTTTAAATTAGTTATATTTTTGGCGATAAGTTTTTTTTTCTACTGAACCGATTATATTATGTTATGACAAAATCTTATTCTAATTTGACGATTTCTAATTGACAGTTTTATGCAAATTCTTCACTGGAACTTAGAGGCTGCCCCAGATATCGGTTTTTAGCTCTTGATATACTGAACCGATTTTGCTGATTTTAAATAGAAAATTTCACAGGACTATAAAAAATACTTAGACCACATTTTATTGAGCTCTGTGGATATGAGTTCGCCGAAAAAAAGACTGACAACGGACGGGCATAGATAAATCGACTTGGATTTTGGTTTAATGCAAGATATATATACACATTATGGGGTAAGAGATGATTTCTTCTTTGCATTACACAAGGAATGACAAGGTTAATATACCCTCTTTACCACTTGCGTTGGTGGAGGGTATAGAAATACCAAAAAAAAAATCACTAACACCCGTTTTTAATTCAATTTTTGCTTTCGGTGAACTTGTCTTGGAACTTATAATCAATTGGGGTTATCATACAACAAGTAAAAATGCTATATTGGGCTATGCTGAATCTTTAATACCCTCCACCACAATGCGTGTAAAGAAATACGTTATTTTCCGTACATAGGCACTTACACATACACTCACAGACGTATTCAATATATAATAGTTTTTCTTAAATATGACACGGAACACTTAATGAGTAATAAAATTAGTTATATTTTTTGCTATAACTTTTTTCTACTGAACCGATCTTGATTAATTTTATAATGAAAAAGAAGTATTCCTTCTTAACGTTACACACGAAATGACAAAGGGCTTAATAGGCGGAGTTGTAAAAGTGCAAAACTGGTTTTAAAGCCTCCTCCATCCTAAAGCCGCTTGATAAGATCTTTAGTGTTACTTATCTCTTATAGTTTTTGAATTATAAACATTTGAATTTTAAACTTTTCAAATTTGTTTGAGGTTCCGAGTCAGTTTTTTTTTAATATATTACCAAAAGTAGTATTGCCTCCATCTTGTTCCAATTTTTTTAAGTTAAAAACATTTATCTAATAAAAAAGATTAAAGTCAATATTATGCCCCTCTGAGTGGTAAAAAAATTATAGTCCATTATTCTTTTCTTTGAAAAGGCTCTCAAAAACCTTTTTTCATAAATTCCCTAAAGATATGAAATTCTCAATGTGCAATATATAACTCGGATTCACAAAAAATTCAATGCCTTTTTGATTGATATGAAAAATTATACTGTACAAAAATACAACACATTTCTTAATTTGTAAACTGCTACCGATTCAAGTAATCACTGCAAATATTTGACTCATAACCAGAGTTGTGTGGTAATTCAAATAAATATTATAAAATAGATTCTACATATTTAAAACAGTATTGTTTTAAATTATATTAATCATAAACCGGGAATAACTTAAATTTATGTATATCGCCAGTCTCTATATCAAGAATGTGTTTACAAAGAGAAAAATTTTGTGACGAAGTGACTCAATAATAGATTTTTAATCATCATAGTAAACCATTTCATTATTTTATTATGTCCCGATGAACTCAGATTACAGTTGAAATATAAAATGTATAGGAATTTATCTTAATTCGTCAAAAATAAAAGCTAAGAGTAAGGCCAAAAAACCGCTAAAGCTCTGCTCTGAATTTCTTCAGAAGTTTTGCAACAAGAGTTTCAAACCTCCGTCCCAACAGCTTATAGGAAAAAATCGGAGAGAGTTACAATAATCAGATCAGATTATGTTCCATCCGTGTGTAAAGTGATATTGTAATAGTTTTAATAGTTATAATGGTCTAAGGCAATAAATACTTAATTTTATTAGAAGGACCTAAACCTGTTCACCCTACATTGAAACTATTCACTGATTTCACTTGATAAATATTGGAAGGATGGGTACGCATGGAAAGCTTTGCTAATATTAAAGGTATAAAATAAATTATATAAATTTTAATATCTTGGACTCGGCTTAGACAGTTTCTCTATTCCTTTTTAAAATCTTCTATGTTTTGAAAGAAAATAGAAGGACATTTTTTCTTAAATGCCCAATATCTATCATCTGATATTGTCTCTCGAAAATTAGAAAATAGAAAACTATATTATTGTTTCTGTATCACTTAAGCACTTTCTTAAAGTAGTGGCATGATTCCACCAAATACTGTTAAAAGTCTTCGGTTTTAATTTGACTGATAAGCTACCAACAAGTAGCTTATCAGTAGTAGCAGTTCACTTCAAATAAAAAAATATTATTGAAAAGATATAGTTATGACACAGCTGCCTTTGATCTCCTTCAGATGAAGATATACTGAAGGAGATCAAATAGGGTGTATTATTTTGGGTTAAATTTTATTTTAAGTCGCTCTGAAACATCTACATAGGAGCTATGATCATTATTTGATCGATTTTTCTGATATTTGACGTATGGTTTTAGACTAATACATAATTAAATTTAACAAAATAAAATATTTTCTTGCATATGATACTTACAAGCTTAACCTCAATCCTAACCAATAATCACCAATGCTAATGGGCTTTGCCTTTGCCCAAAAATAAAAACCTCACAAATTTGAACTGTCCAGAAATTAGAACTATCAATTGAACTCTTGGAAATTAAAACCTCTGGTTCTAGTTTCTGAACATTTCATTATGGATTTATATTGATTTTGATATTGACGACTGTACTGATTGATCTTTTTCAGTAAGGCCAAATATTAAGGCCACAGACCGATTTCGTCATTACTCTCTAATTTGAAAGTACTTGAAACAGGAGTAAAGCGATGATAAACAAGCAATCAATCTTTTAAAGCTTTTACAAAAGAACTTACAGAAATTAGAACCACATTTAGAAGAAACTGGTTCTTATTTCTAAGAGCCTACTGTATGTAAATATTTTCGTACATTGTAAATATTTCGTACGTTAACAACCATCCAGATGAACAGACGGATATCGTTAAATCGTCTTAGAAAGTGATTCCAATTTGATCGCTATAGTTTGAAGTATATAGTCGAGGATAATTTCTGTATGTTAAAAATTTAAAATACCTCAACCACCAAGTATAAAAATAGTTTATCATCCAGATTAAAATGAAAAGACATTAATTCCACAACCCATAAAATGGTAAGTTCATTTTAGCTATGCCTGTCTGTCGAACGCTTCACGCTCAAATCCACAGTAGTTGAGACAACTAAAAAATTTGACCTCAGCTTTTTTATAGTCCTACGAATACTCCTATTTAAAACCGCTAAAATCGGTTAAATAGCAAAAAAAGTGAACGTTATTCACTTTAAAACTTTTGGATAGGAAATCGAGTAGCCTCCTTACAAACGAAAAATTATATCGCGTATTTTTGACACTGTTACAGGATATAATATTAACATATTATAGACTTCGCAAATTTGAGATAGGATATAGAAGAATTTTTAATATGTTGCTACAGTTAATTATAAATTGATCATGGTGGAGGGTATAAACGATTCAGGTGTAGCCGAATATAGCATTTTTATTTGTTTCATATTCGAATGTAAAATAAATTATAGGGATCATAAAATATTATGTAACTGGTTATAAAAATTTTCAAACATATTGTTTGTATTATTTTAACGCTTAACCGCTTGTTTAAGGATATACAAGTTCTTAACCTTTGGCAACTCTTAAATGAGATAACCCCAAACAAAGATAAATGTTTAAAAACTGATAAAAATTTAACCCAAAATTCGAGTTTTTTTGTTGATTTATTTATTTGTTTTCATTTTACAAATTTTGAAGTGTTTAAATAACATTTATTTACTTTCACATATATAAATTTTATTGAAACCAAAAAATCATATTAACATTTTGTCATCTTTTTACTTTAATTTTCTTATTAATTTAATAATTTGTCTGCTTTTTGTGCTAAATACTTGGAATTAATTCCAGTTATTTAATAAACTAAATATGGATATAAAAATAATACTTTGTAAAAAAATTTAAATAATCAAAAACCGGCATTTATATAATAAAACATGTAAGAATGCTATATTCGGTTAAGCCGAATAATCAATACCTCAACTCCTACAAATGCATATGATTTCAATACGTTATATATCGTATGTACACACACTCACAGATGTATACAATATAAACAAATAAGAATGCTATATTCGGTTAAGCCGAATATTCAATACCCGCCCCTACAAATTCCTATGAAGTTAATACATTAGCTACCATAGATATACATATACACGCATAAACACTCACAAGCGTGCACATTATATAAACGTTTTTCTCAAATAAAACACAGAAACACTGAATGAGTTATATTTTTCTACTGAACCGATTTTGGCAATTTTTGGAATGATAATAAAGTTTACATAACTTAATATTATAGAAAAATGTCGTTCTATTTCGTTGATTTTTAATTGACAATTTTACTAAAGTTCTTTCAGTGAACTTAGAGGTTACCTCAGATATCGGTCTATATATTTTAATATACTGAGCAGATTTAGTTGGAAACTTCTCAGAACTATAGGCCAATTTTATTGAGCTCTGTAGAGATGATCGATATTTTGCACGACTTTTTCTTCTTTTGTTTCGTACCCAAATGTATTTGTTTTTATTTTTGTCAGCGATCCATCATGAAAGAAAGTTATCAATTTCTTACGGTGTACAGTGTGAACTCTTATTGGAGACTCTAATATTCAAATAAAACAATATCCTCCATCTCCTTTGTTGAACCTTTCCCTTTGTCATTGTTTTTAAGAACAGTGATTTAAAAATCACTTTCACTGGGAACGACGTTATTCAAACATCACGGTATCGTTCATCTCTAGAGCTCTTTTAATTATTGCGGATGTGAGCGTGCCAACAAAGAACAGAGAGTCAGCAGACAGATGGACAGATAGACGAACAGACACAGACGGACATTACTAAGTCTACTCAGATTTTGATGTGATGCAGGAATATATAAACATTATGGGGTCTGAGATGATTCCTTCTTAGCGTTACAAACGGTACAACAAATGTTAATATACCTTCTTCACCTATTGTGGTAGTGAAGGGTATAAAAACAACAATAAAGTAAATATTTTATTAATTAAGAGCATTTTTTTATATTGAATAAAACAAAAATTAAATATATTAAAATACAGATGTTTAAGATAAACAAATGCAAAATATTAATACAAAATGAAATTAAATTAAAATATTTACTGTAAATAAATTATTGTTAATACTTTATATTTAATAAGGTACTAAATAAGTAATAAATATTAACATTGTACTTAAAAAATAGAAACAGATGAAAACAAAAAAACGAATTTGAATATTTAATAAAGTAAAATTTTTCGATATTAGAAGTCTATGACGAATTTGAAATACCCTCTACTAGTAATAAATTTTATGAGTAGGAGACTTTTTTGTATACATGAAATTATTAAGTTCTGCTCCATAAGTGGGCTACCATTACTTTTGGACCAATTAAAATTCTATCCCACTAACTTGTTAATCTTTTAAAATTATTTATCCTAAAGATTTTAGAGAGTTCATATTTTATATATCCTATAAATATTACAATCAGTGCGACAAATGACATCTGAAATTTTTTGAAAAGTCTTTGAAATTCGATGAGGCAGAGATTTATTTTTTTCAATTTCTACGGTTCTCCAAAATATCGGCCATTAATTTTTTTAAAAATCGCGACGTGCATTTAATATTTTAATCTTTAATTAATATGGTCGATTTTGTTTTTATCCTCCTTATAGTCCCGATGAGGTCTGTGTGTATCAGTAATTTCTTATAGTTTTTGGGTTATTTGTATTTAAATTTTCAAAGATTGAATAATTTTTTAAATATATATCCGATAATATTAGACTCAGGATGGTAGTTTTTCTCAGTCGAAAAATAAAATTATAATACAATTTACAAAAAATATATATATTTTTAGCTTTAATCAAAGATCATGAAATTTTGAACCTTCTTCAGACACCCTTCCATTAACAGTTTTAAAGTGTCACTGTCACTTTGCTCAAAAACAGGTCTTTTAAAGCTCTACAACTCTTTTTTAACAAGATCCCAATATCTCTCCACTGACCTTAGATTCGGGAAGAATGGATTATTTGCCTCTCTCGGTACACATACCACATTGTATATTTCTTGTCATGCCAAGAACTTTTTTCTACCTAAATCAGGTTTTCTATCAACGGACAAGTTCTCTCGGTACTGTTTAATAATATTGGCAACAGTTTGAAGGCAGAAATTTGAGTGCCTGGTAAATATTTTGTAGGACAAAGTTGGGTTTTGTAGAAAATATTTAATAATTTTAATACGCACTTTTTCTGGTCATTCATTTGCATCAAATTAAAAATATATTCATCTATAATTTTCATTTACATATTTGACATGTTTTACAAAGGTAACTTGATCAGAAAAAAATAATACTTCGGTTAAAAGTTTTGATGAAAAACATGTGTTAAAAATTTTTCGATCTCAGTTCTTAGTTCGAATTAATAAAAAAATAAGATTCTAAGATTGCAGGTTCCAAAACAATAAATATTAAATAAAAAACCATAAGATTTTTTAAGTAATTTAATTTTTTTTAGTTTTCGGGGACCTACTAAAAGATTCGGCAAATTTTTGATTCGGCCATGTCGAATCAAATCAATGTTAAATATTTTCCAATATTTTTTCTTGATGTTACATAGTGAATGACAAACTTAAATTTCACATCTAATTCAGCACTTGTGGTGGTGGAGAATTTACAAAAAAAAGAAAAAAAATATATATGAACGAATTTAAAATAAAATATTCGTATTTGAAAAGATGTTTTTTTTCTTTGAAAAATATAAAAAATAAATAATGCAAATAATTATTACTCAGTAATTTTCATATTAAGTTTAATATTGAGATAAATTTAAAAAACTTAATATATTTTAGAAAAAAACATATAAATGTAAATTTTGTTTTTTTATAATTTTCAACACCTGTTATTATAGATGAAGTGATAAAGTTGACAACATTTTATTTAGAGTAACTAGAATGTTCCTTGAAATTGAATAAAATACAATTTTGTTTTGTAAAAGAAAACAAATTTTAAAAATTCAGTACAAAAAAAAAATAATAATAATAAAAAAAACTAACAATTGACAACAACAACAAAATAAAATCTACAATCAACTCAAAGTACAGCTTGAGACTATTTATTGGGTTCCCTCCCCTGAAATCTTCTCAACAAGTCATCAATATCATCAATACAATAATCGTTATTATTAAAGCAGTTTGACAACAGATCGTCCCTTTTTATAGTTCCATAATTTGTTTATTATCAATTATAAAATAAAACTACAACAACAATAATAACAGAAACAACAAAATAAAAATAAAAAAACAAAAACACAAATAATAAATAATGATTGTGGAGAAGAAAAGTATGCAGGCAACACTGGCAGAAGATTTCAATCAAATCAATTTAAATAACATAAATTTAAATATTACAACAACAAATACAGAACAAATTGAGAATTCAATAAATACAACAATAGTGCAACATACACAACAACAACAACAAACCAAGTCCATGGCTCAATCACCTCTCAATATAAGGCGTCACACTGCCTTGCCACATTCATTGATTGTGAATCAAAAACATTTGTTACATACACAACAACAACAACAGCAGCAGCAAAATCCTCAAAAACAGCAAGTACGGCAACAACAATCACCACCTCATAAACCGTCACAAACCCATCTCATTTTAGAAGAATTGATCGATTTTGAATTGACTGAATATAAACCAATTTTAAGAAAATCTTTATCAACACCCGCCTTTAAAGTATTAGAACCTCAACATCCTCTTAAAAATGATGTAACAATAATTACAAATCATAATCAACAAAAGCAACATCATCATAATAATCAACATCATCATCATAATAATCATCTTTACACCCAGCAGCAACAGTCACAACAACAGCAACAACAAAAACAACCTCAACAACATCATCAACATTGTCAAGTGCATAAAAATAATTTAAGTAGTAATTCGTGTAATAATAAATCAACGATTTTAAAAAATAATAATAGCAAAAACAATGATACTTTAACTACAACAACGACAATAACACAAATATCGAATACCAATTTAACAACATCTTCAGATATAACAACAACAACAGCAACAACCGAATCATTAAATCAACGCTTAGGTTGTGCTCATTATAAACGTCGTGCTATGTTTGTGGTAAGTTTGATTTTTTATTAATTTTTTTTTATTTGAAAATTATATTTAAGTTTTAAGATTACAATGTAGGCGTTAAGCGGCAAATAGTGGCGACACACAGTGCATCCAAATCGATGTTTTTGGAAATAAATCTGTAACTTTAGAACACTTTAAGATATTTAAGATATAAAATTTCACATAGATTTAAGGTGTTTTTGAGTCGACTCTCTAAAGTGATCAACTCGGGTATGATGATTTTTTTTTAAAAATTCGCGGAAAATTAATTTACTATGCAAAATTAAAATTTTGTATACAGATAGTCCTTTTAAATGTCTATAAAAATACTCTTTCATGTTTGGGTTATCACTTAGCTCTGTTTCTTTTTAGTTTTTTAATATAGCGGACTTACTGTAGGTCCTAAAATTTTTAAAAATATGTGTCAGATTCCAAGAAAATTATCTTATATCAAAATAAATCTCTTCAACACTTGGTAGAGAAGGATGTAATAAGATGTTAAAAAGTGTACTTTAAATCTTATGGTTAGCATATTTCATTACGGGAGCATATGAAATTTTAATCTTAATTTCCCTATTTCCAAACATTAAAGATTTTTATTCTAATAAGTCTATAATATATATCTATAATAATATTTACCTTTATCTTTCGCTCATTATATTTTGCATTATATTAACAATTTTTATTGTTAATGTTCTGTGGAGTGAAATATATTAAATTCTTCATAAATAGCGGAGTGACTCGATTTTGATAAAATTTTGCGATGATAATGAAGTATATACAACTTAATGGCAAAATTTCATTCTTATGTGTCGATTTATAACTGAAACTTCTTTGCTTGAACTTAGAGGTTGCCTTAGATATCGGTTTATACTTTTGGAATCGATTTTGCTGGTGTTTAATAGTAAATTTCTCAGAACTGTACCAAATACTCAGGCCAAAATTCATTGTGTGAATTATTGTGGACGAGTACTGAAATATGTTAAGTTCTTCATAAATAGCGGAGTGAACCGATTTTGATAATTTTTGCGATGATAATGAAGTCGATTTAGGTTTAGTATATTAAAAGTATCGATATCTGAGGCAACATCTAAGTTGAAGCAAAAAACTTTCTTAAATTTGTCAATTAAAAATCGGCAAGTTAGAATGAAAGTTTGCTAAAATATAAAGCTATATGTATCTCATAACCGTTCCAAAAATTAGAACAATCGATTCAGTATAAAAAAGTTATAGTGAAAAATATAACTGTATGTATGTGTGTATGCACATATATGTGAGTGTGTAACATAACTAAGCATTTGTGGGGTATTGAAGATTTGGAATAGCCGAACACTGCATTCTTACTTGTTTTCAATCTCCGGTTGGTAACTTATCTGTTTAAGACAAAAATTTTGCAGATTTCTGCTAAAGAAATGTTGTTAATCTTTGAAGAATGTTTTAAATATTATTTGCTTATATAATTTGAGGAATAACAATTAACGTCTATTTCATATTCCCTTTAAAGTATTAACTAATACAAATCTAATTTGATTTTCAAATGCATTAAGAATAATTAGGTATTGAGGAAAACTGTTATGTGCGAAAATAAATTTCAAATTCTACAAACATTTCAAATGCAGCAACGCTTGTCGCTTGTGGTTTTCATTGTGAACTAGTAAAGAAAGTAGTTTTAATAGTTTTATAATTTAACAAAATCTAATTGTTTATTAATTTAACAATTGTTGTTGTTGTTGTTTTTTCTTTTTTGTTGGCTTTTGTTAGACTACCCCTATTTCTTACACAATTCATGATTTTAACAAGTTGATTCATGTTGTTGTAGGGACTTTTGTATTATGAATTTTTATTTTGTATTTATTCATTTTATCAATGGTGTTAATTAATTTTGATTACAGATTACAGATGTGGGTAAAATAATTGTAATTTACAATATTAAAAAGTTGATTACCAATTATATGTTAGATGTAAACAAATATTCGTATTGAATGTTATCAGATGTTTTTTTAATGTTTGGAACTCCCCTAATTATTATTGTTGGTACTTTTGAATTCTGTACCATCAGAACGAGGGCACATTCAGTTTAACATACCGTTAGTGACGCTATGAATGAATTATTTAAGTCTTTAAGAAATTTTAATTTCTAGGACCATACTAACATTGAGGGATGTTCAAAAATAGAGGTTTATCATCACACTGTTTTCAGGGTAATAAGGGAATATAAGAAAAAGTTCTGAAGAAACCTAACACGATATTGAAAAGACTAAGAAAATTAAGAACACATCTTGTAGAAATGCTGTTCCGCTAATTGGCTAATTGGTTCTAATTAATTAGTGCAAAGAAAGTTCACCAAGTATCTTTAAAAATGATACACAAATAAAGAAGTCTAGAATGGGATACGGAAAGTACAAGCATAGATTTGGGACGGCACGGTCAATACGAGACCAGTAGGCATTGAGCATACTACACAATGAACTAATCTTGTAAGCAGGTGTATATTCTGTTCATTGTCTACGATGGGAGGTGAGCGGCCCTACAATACGGTAACTTCAAACCTTGAAATTTGTGATTTTCTGTGAAAGTCATTGAAAGCTGCCATATGCGAATATCGATCAAAATGATCGTGAACATACCTGCGTATGCTCTGTTCATATATTCAATGTTTTTTTTAGCATACTTCTGGAGAGCACCAATTGTGTTAACACCAATTGAAGTTAAGATGTTGTCCCCGATGACTCCGAAGGGACTTTTTACTATGCATTTCGTTGTATTCATTAACTGGTAAAATCTTCGCATTTTCATGTAGACGATTTATTGAGAATATTTTTATACACCCTATTACGGTTCTCAAGACTGTATTTTTGCCACATTGAATATTTCTCAATTGAGTATGGTTGAGTCACTTGAAATGTCAGGAATTAGAAATTAAAAAAAATTGGTGACAAGGCGACGCCCTGTGGGATTTCTTGTCTATGGTCTCGAATAATATAAATTATCGAGCATATCATTGGCCGCCAGCTCTTTCTCTTCTTTTGGCAAAAGAACATCTTTTGGATTGTATTACATTTTGTAAAAATTAATAAGTTATGAAAACATAATGTAAAATCAATAAGTTTGACAAAGCAGATGAAGCCCCTGGAATTAGTTTTTTTTTAGAAAATTATCATGTGAACAAATTCAGCAGAGCTGAAGAGCATTATAAAGATTATGTTAAACAAAGCGAATAAATTAAAATTTTGTATAAAACATTTGTATCAGTGATGATCGCTAGACGTTGATTTGTTTAGCACAAGGACAAGCTTGAGAACATTTGTGCTGCTACAAGTTTTCTATTTGGAGACACATTTGCTTAATTCAGCTTATAAAATAATCACGACTGCATTTTGATATTAGCGATCAGTTTAGTTAAAGACACAATTCTGAAGTAAAGAAATCTCAAATAAAACTGGGCAGAGAATTCGATGCACAGTGTTTCAAATGAAAAATGAAATGGAATAAATCTGTTACTTTCGAACGATTTTAATGGAATTTTACATAGTGAAAGTAGAAGTGTAGGCGAATTAAGCATTTGGTTTTGGTCATAAAAATATTCAGATTCCTTATATATGAACCGATTTTAAAGATTTTTATATGAGTGATTTCTTCTAGTGAAGACCCTGAAAAACCTCGTCGTATTACTGTGTGAATTTTCATTTAAATCGGACTAAGTATTCGGAAGTTACAGATTTATTTTCATTCGTTTATTTATTTTGAATCTTTGTAAACAAAATATTTTAAATCTTTTTATTTTATTTAGAACTTTTTTTGTTTCTTGCACGTTCCTTTGGAACTACGACGAATTCATTTATAAAATTGCTATAAAAATATTTATTCAAGAGATTATCATCTAAAAGGTGTTTAAATAAAATTGAAACATTAATAAGTGTGACTGATAATTCGTGTCATTATAATTAGTATTTAAAGATTTGGTAACGAATTTTTTGTATAAAAATATTCAATTATTGATTTTATTAATAAAACTATGGTGACATTGTGACATTTAAAATAATTATTTTTAAAAACAAAGGAATATTTACTTTTACTTCAATCCTTTGTTAAAATTATAAATGTGAGAAAATTTTAAGAATTTATTAACGTGACATTTAAATTACAAATACAAAATTTTGAAAAAAACCCTTAAATGATATAATTTTTACATTTTTTTATTACATTTCTTGAAAAAAAAACACGTAAATAGAAAATATATTTACATAAATTAGAAAAAAAAACAAGTAAAGATGTTATAATCGGTTATGCTGAATCTTCAATACCCTCCACTACAAAAACGTGTAAGTAAATACGTTATATTTCGTACATACACACTTACAAAATTATATGATATATTACCGTTTTTCTCAAATACAACACAGGAAAGCTTAATGAATCATAAAATATGTTATATTTTTTTGCTATTTGTTTTTTTCACCTGAACCGATTTTGACAATTTGGAATGATAATAAAGTATATATAACTTTATATTATGCCAAAATCTTATTCTAAATTGTTGATTTTTAAATGACAGTTTTACGAAAATTCTTCGCTCAAACTTTTAGGTTGCCTCGGTCATCGCTCTATATATTTTCATATACTAAACCGATTTTGCTGAATTTAAATAGGAAACTTCTCAGAATTATAACAAATACTTAGGTTAAATTTCCTTGACTCCTGATGTGAGCTTGCCAACAACAGACAAGTAGACGGACATAGCTCAGACTTTTATATGATACATTATTGTGTCTGAGATGATTCCTTCTTAGCGTTACACATGAAATGACAAAGTTAATATACGCTATTTTACACTGTGGTGGTGGAGGGTATAAAAATATTAAAATTTTATTATTCTAATAACGTACAGTGGGTACCAAAGCTGATTTTTAAACACAAAATAAATTTCACTTACTCATAAAGTGAAATCATTGATTAAGAAAAAACCAATTCTGTCAATCTTTTGTAAGTCATCATCACACCCCAGTGCCATTTTGTCTAGTATTTCTAGGACATGTGTTGTCTGATTTTAACAACTTCAATAATTAATTGTTAGAGATTTATCTTGTCAAAAAATATTATAAGGAGTGAGATCGAAAAAAATCTTAACATAATTATATGTTAATAAAAACAAAACCACTAAATTTAAAGTTTTAATTTTTTTTAGCTGATTGAAATTATTATAACAATTTTCAAAAATATATAAAGTTTTAATCACAAGTTGTAAAATTTTGAACTACTTTAGAAACCCCTCCATTAATGCTTTTATACTGCTTTCTGTCACTTTGCTCGAACAGAAAGTTCATCTCCGTTTAAAATTTACCATACTCTTAGACATATATTTTGTACTCTACAATTCTGTTTAAATAAGAGCTTAATATCTCTCTGCAGGCCTTAACTTCGGGCAGTCTGTAGGATTTGTCTCCCTTGATACAAATACCTCATTATTGTTGCTGTACCACTCAAGGGCCAAAAATAATTGGACACATTATTAAGTTTTATAAATGTAAACAATGCTTGATGTAAATTTCGATATTTATAGAGTCCGTTCTAGCAAATGATTGGCTTCTTTTGTCGCAAAAGCATATTGCTTGCCATACCAAGAACTTTTTGGATCATAACTTTTGTTTAACATTCCCCCAATTGCAAAAAATCTGCAAAAATCTTCATCATCCTTATGCTGTAAGAACATTTCAGTAAACTTGACTTCAATTTTCGTGCTCTGTTTTTGGACTCGAAACTTTTAGCAGTGTTCATGTTAGGAACTTTTCGTACCAAATATTCCGAGCATAAATCTAAACGGACTGCTTACCTACCGGATGTATTGGGAGCAATTTTGAAAATGTTTTCTATTTTTGCTGATTTTAGAAACATCATGTGGACCATTTCTTCTACATAAAATTTTATAAAAACGGACAAGTTCTTCCGGTACTGTTTAATAACATTTAAGTTAACAGTTTGATGGCTGACCATTGAATGCTTGACCAACGTTGTTTGTAGGACCAAGTTCGGGTTTGTTGAATATATATTTTTCCTTTTCGGTCACTCGTTTTAATAATTTGTTTGATATTAAGCAATACAAGGGCAAGTTGAACAGATCAGGGTGTTAATAATTGTTCGATGTCACTCCGTATACACATTGAATTGAATTGGTGACAAATTATAAAGTCATATTGTACTTTTTTTAATTAATTATTTATTTGCGAATGTTTGATGTTTACAAAAAAACTTGGCATTGTCTATTCAAAATTAATAATATTGAAATAAAAATTGAAATAAAACAAAACTTAACAAGATACAAAAGTTATAAAATTATCTTGATCGACACTTTTTCATAAAAATTCAAACAAAAAATACAACAAAAATAAAAGTGTTAAACACCAGTTGCAGTTGAAATAATTATTTTCTAAAATTTGTTCATAGTTTTTTTCTCTTAATTAAATTTATGTATTTATATTTGCATAGTTTTCTATAAATATTTGATATTTATTTAAAGTAAGGCCTTGTCATACAGCTGGTTATATAAATGAGATAACACATTGTTTGTGATCCTTGGAAATGGGTTGCAAATCAATCAAACTTAACATAATTTTCAATTTACTTATTCAAATACTGATATTACTTTTCGAATAATTGATTTAATTCAATAACTTGAAGTTTTTCGAATTTTCACTTTCCAACCGGATGCTTTATTTTAGAGTGAGAAATATTTTATAATCGTTGCTTTGTTTACTAACTTCCGATTTGGTATCTTTGGAAAATTCGATTCCGATTAAAGGGAATTAATAATTATGAAAATATAAAATATATCAACATATTTGTGTAAAAGAACGTTTACAGACAGATCTATTTCAGAAGATTCGAAAGCAACATTCCAAGTCACTCTAAACCTCTTAAAAGATTGAGGGGTATAGTCCTGGCTTTTAATACATCTTGGCAAATAATCAAAATAAATTTCCTTCAAAGCAGCCATATACGACAATCGAGAGGATTTTGCATATCATTTACGATCTTTCTTATGTATATCGTGACACATAACATTATGTATTCATTTCATGACATTCCTAAAGAAACAGTCTACAAATAACTGTTCTTTAAATGGTAAAACTTTCGATTCCGTCTATATTTTTTCACAACTTCCTAGAGTTCTTAAGGCTTACTTTTTCAAATTGGTTTAACATATAATGAATGAATTGAAATAAAGGCTATAAAATATAACCCCAAGGTGTCCGAATGATATTTGTACAACATTGACATTTGCAAGTTATGCTCAGTAAATAAATTACAGATTTTATTAAAATGACTATTTACTAGACTCTATACGGCACAAACATTTTGACCTAAGCGAAAGAAGAAACTCTAAAAATAATAGACCCTCTCAAATGTTCCATTTATTGGTGGACTATAGAATGTTCTGAAAGATTTCGAAACTGCAGTCTATGTTAAAGGTCTTTAAAAATTTATATGTCACAATGACAGTAAGCTCACAGACTGGTTTAAGCAGACCTCATGAGCGATTTGAGTGGATACAGCACAATATTAAATTGTGAAGTCGCCCATATGAATCTACTCCGGGTTCTAGTACAGGAGTTTTTTAAAGATAGAACTTTTTTAACGTTGGTATTAAAACTCTGCGAATTGTAGACGCCACTCAAATTCATTGGTGAAATGTGCTGGAAGATTGTGAAACGGCTCATCCAATTGGCAAAGAACTTTGACAATCTAAATGGTAAAGGGTTTTGACAATCCTAAAGTTCACATGCTGCCTTAAGAACAGTGACTACTGCTCAAGTTCTGTATATTTTCGTTCTGTAACAAAGTACTGGGAGATAATCAGATGTCTGAAGAAAAAATTTTTAAAGTCTCTAGTACGAAAGATGTAGTGTAATCTATTTACCGATTTTCGGCTTTTCATCAAGATGGTTGTACAAATCATATACAGATTGAATAGCTGTTGGCATTTGGACCATTATTACTTCTCATATTACTTACGAAGTATTTCTAGGAAAGATACAACTGCATTTTAAATATATTAATTACGTCCTAATCTTGGAACAACTTTGAACCCAACATCTTAAATTTAATATACAAATGCTATATTGGATCAAATCTGTGCACAAATTTTAATAGATGTCGCGGCAGTATATGTTTACATAAAGGATATTTAAAACAATTCAGCCGCTAAGGAAATTTTTAAAACTTGTTAATTCAAATCTGATTCCAAATTTACTTTTATGATAAAATAAACTGGGCAACAACAAAATTACAAATTTTAAATGCAACAACAGATCGTTTTAAAACGGTTATCATGATTAGTACTTTTAGTGATTATGACAACCGTATCTGAATTCCATTAGAATCAAATCTGCTATTAAATTATATTCGATAATAAAACTATTAACTTAAAATCTTATAAAATATACATCGTTTTTCCGAGATTTATTTTTCATTTGTCGGCTAAATATAAAACTTCTTATCATCTTTTTTAATATTTAAACAAATAATACGAAACTAAAATAAATTATGTAAATACATTTTTAATTATAATTTTATACAAAAACAAAAATATATATCTCATGTCATATCTAAATAAATGACTTTGATTAAGAATGACATACCATTTAATTTGAAAGGGTTATCGTGTTCTTAATACCCGCATAAAGCGGTAGCAGTGTAATAAAGATGGTAGAAAATTTTAACCGGTTTCTTATTTATTTAAAAATAAAAAGATAAAACAATTAATAGACAAAGTATAAATTAATATGTAAAAGAATTGAAATAATAATAATTATAAAAACAATAAAAACATGAAAAGAAAAATTAATTACTTCACTCGTACTTATTTTCATGCATTTTAAATGATAATAATGAACATAATGGATAAATGAATACTTGGAAGCAGAAATATTTATAATTTTATTTATTTTTAATAAGAAACAATTAAAATAAACTTTATAGTTTATTTTTATCATTTGTAAATTCTAATGTATAATAAATTCTAATATATTAATATTAATGTAAAAGAAATCGTTAGCGTAATAATTCCAATATAATAGAAATATAGTTCTCAGATCTTCAAAACTAAATTTGGGGTTTTCAGTATATAAAAATGAATCTGTGTTTGTTTGGGACTTATAGACAGCTAAACTACTAGACTGATTTTACTGAAATTTTCACAGAATGATACCATGATATCAGAAAGTAACATAGGATAACAAATATTCCGACAGAACTAGGCAGAGAGGTATCCCCATGCAAACTAATTATTGTCGAATATTGATCACTTTCTCAAGGACTTTTTTAATGGCAAAAATATAGGACGGATGGGACCAGGCGCCCTCATACAAAGTAAATATTGATTATGAATACTTAAAAAACTATAACAATGAGAGCTCTCAAATTTGGTTCCAATCGCTTTTTTAAGACTCTGTTTTCATGGACAAAACGTAAAAGGGACCATTGGGAGACAAAAATTTATTTTAAATATCTAAAGAACTATAACAGCGGGAATTATCTAAATAACTACAGCGAATATTTTCAAATTTGGTCCTTATCACTTTCTCAAAGAACTGTTTTACTGGATAAAATATAGGACGGATAGGATTATGGAGAGAGGTAGCCCTCATACAAAACAAATATTGATGGTCGAATATCGAGAATATCGAATTTTCATATTTGGTCCCAAATACTTCCTCAAGGAACTGTTTTATTGGGCAAAGTATAGGATAGGATCAGTGGGTTATCGGATACCTAAAGAATTATTGAATTGAGAGTATTAAGATATACCCCAATTACAATCTCTCAAATAAATAGTTTTATTGGACAAAATGTGGTACAGCTAGGATCAAAGAAAGGGGATGACCCCATGCAATGTAAATATTAACTATCATTTATCTGTAAAATTAGCTAGAGTTAGTGAAGTGCTGTGGAGAATAAGTATAGGACAGATGGGATCATAGTACTGTTCATACAACTTTTGCAGCTAAAACTCATAAATAATTTTCCTGTAAAACTGTTTTACGTTAGAAAATGGATGTTAGATGTGGTCAAACAAAAAAAGGAGAGCCGACTCTAAATACACCAATTATTAATAATCGAATATCTGAAGAACTATTGCACTTAGAGTTTCCAAGTTTTGTCACATTCCTGTTAAACGGTTTTATTGGACAATTTTACAACGGACAGGATTTTTTAATACATGCCATGATTTGTGAAATTTCTTTCTAGATCTAGGACTGAAAATAGGGTAATAACTCGTATTAATATAAAAAAAATTGTGTCGAAATATTTTTTTGAATTATTGAATTTCTGAGAATTCAAAAATCAATCCTTCTGATCACTCATGCTTTCATTCAATTGAGAGTTCGCCTTTCTTTATCTAACGTAACATATACGGTTCGCTTCGATTTAAGACTTCAAGATCTATTGAAATTGGTCATATAAATTAATTTCCATTATAATTCTCTTTCTATTAATTGCATATGAAAATATTTGATTTTTACTTTAAAAAACACATTTTATTTTCTAATTTGTATTACAATGTTAATTTACTTCTTTTAACAGCTGCCTAGAAAATATAGGAAAATTTTTAAAATTTTAATCTTATTGAATTCGGTTAGCAACAGCATAAAAATATCTGTAACATTACAAAATTTATTGTTTATTTGTTACAAATTAAATTAAAGAAGTTATTCGTATCCAAATTTTCAATTAGCACCTTCAATAACTAATTCATGTTACACATGATTTCAAATTAATAAACAAACATATATGTTTAAACATATTTATGTTAACTATTAAGGTAATTACTCAGTAGATTTGTAAGATATTATTTAAGTAGTCGCTTATTACAGTTCATGAGTGCCCATCTTAAGGGTTAAGGTCTAAGCTAACCGTGTTATACATTGTATGACTCTAAATTCTTAACTTCATAAAGCATAATTTGTTTTTATTTAATATGAAAGTTTGAGACTCCATAGTACTTTCTTGGTCCGTAAAAATTTTTTCTAATTAGCTATGAACATCCTACATTTCAATTCATATAAAATAGATCGAAAACCATTGCAGATCAAAAACTAATGACATGAACATAATTTCCTTTGAACACTGCACATCTCGGAAATAATGATTATCGAATATCTAGGTGGTATCCCTCCTCCTGATCCTACCGCTTCTACATTTCGTTCATTAAACAAATTATTTGCTTCATATGGGAGAAGCTCTATCCTTGGTCTTATCAGTTTTATATATTGGCCAGTAATAGAAATCCTTGTGAAGTTTATTGCAAATGTTTTAGTTCCAAAGTTTTTATTATAAGTTCTGTTAAAGAAACTTGTTGAGAAGGTTTTATATGATGTACTTGATACTCTACTATAACATTTGATTCAAACTAATTACACTCAGGTCTCGTTCTATTCAATAGATGCGTTCAAAAGATTAATACGATACTCAATGTTCATATTAAAACTAATGATTCCTACCAAAATTCTGAAAAACCACATGGTGTTTTTACTTATACATTTTAAATATTAGTTGGATCAGATGATTACCAGATGGACAGGAAACAAGGTGAATATCGGTAAAATTTAGTTTAATTATAGACAAGGTAAGGAACGTGATGTTTACCTACTTGTTAAAGTAATATTAATTGGTAAAATGAAAATGGTTTTGAAGAAATTCGGGAAATATGACTTAATGAAATGGGGAAGTTAATACTTCTGTCCGTTTTTAATTGGCGATAATAAGTTCGATCAGACGATTAGCAGCAGAACTGTACCGGTTTCCCGGTTCTTTTTAACAGGAGATATAAAGTCTCAATTTTCAAATTACTCAGGCATTACTATATAACTCTGAACTGAAGAGGGAGTCCCGCTTTGAAGATAAAATCATTGTGTGGATTGAAAGAAAAAACAACTTATTTTGCGGTTCTGAATAATCTTAATAATTTCTGTCTGTAGATTTACAGAGCAAAGTTAGAGATAGAAATTAAAGAGTAACATCTCCGTTTATAACACTCTGTACTAATATTTGAATTTTATGAGATCTGAGATCTGTTAACTGCACTGCTTTAATATCTTGTAAAGGGACATAGATATAATGTTATATAAATGGTCCTTTTAATCAGTAAGTTGAACAAAAGGTCCATAATAAAACGTTATTGAATTCAATTAGACTTCAATTAGGACTGTTTAAAGCACTGCTTTTTTGAATGTTTATATACACAACGACTACTTTAGGCGGATGAGCTCCATAAGTTCAAATATTAAAATGTCTTATTAAAGATTTCTGAGATCCCCATTTCTAAAATCATTCGGGGCTTATTCGTTTGATATTCGTCTAGTCCTACGCGTGTCAAGCACAGTGCAAATTAAAATCGAAATTTATAAAAAAAAATTGTTTGGAAATTATTCACAATTTATTGACAAAAATAGGTTCAATTCTCAGTAATTCTAAAAAAAGATAATAAACATTTTATTTTAATTGTATACATCGGTTTTTTTTAAATTGTTTATATAGAATAAATCAAAATAATTCACAATCAATAAGAAAACCACATTCAGCCACAAAAAGCAATCAGTAAAATTTAATCGGTGTTAACACATTATACGAGTAATCGATATATTAATTTATACAATTTATACATTCAATTTACACCTGTCTACCGAATACACATAAAATTATATAAGGACTGAGATCGAAAAATTCTAAACACACGTTTGTCATTAAAACTTTTATCAAGTTACCTTTGCAAAATATATCATCATGGTCCACATGATGATTCTAAAACCAAATTAATAGAAAACATTTTGAAAAGATCTTCTAACAGATCCGGTAGGACATCAGCACGGTTAGCTCAGTTATCGGACTGTTTGGCACAAAATATCAAAGCAAATGCATGTTGAAAAACAACAAGACTCAAAAGAACGCTGAAACAGAGTACAAAAACAGATCACGAAAATTAAACTCTAAAAAGGTATTCTTGCTGCACAAGGAATAACGAAACGAATGTTCTGGCAGATTTTTCGCAACTTCCTAGTTAAACATTTTTTATTGCTGATGCTCGGGGAAATGTTGAAGACGTTAATGCCCCAAAATCAGTCAAAATTTCCCAACAAGTAATTGGTATGGCAAACAGTCCATAAATAGTAAAATTTACATTACGGAATGTATACAAAAAGGGATGCTACTTTTCATAAGACTTCAGAATGTGGCCACTTTTTTGACCTGAATTGGTGTCCTGTAACTATGATAAACAAGACTTTTAGTGGCTCAAAACCAATAATGTGGTATTTGTACCAAAAGAGGAGATAAATGTCCGGAGCTTAGGCCAGTGGAGAGATATTAAGCTCAAGTTAAAAGAGAATTGAAGAGCACAAAAGGGTGTGGTACATTTGAAACGCAGATAGACTACATGTTGGAACAAAGTGACAGAAAACATTACAAAAACGTTAATGGAAGGGTTTCCGAAAAATATTCAAAATTTCGTCACTAATAATTTAAACTGTAAGTTTAGTGTTTTCGTTGTTATTAACGTAAATTTATCTGAAGAATTTTTTGATCTCACTCCTACGTACATATAGTATAGTATTTAATAAATTGTTTGCAAAAATGTACTTTAAATTAAATAAATAAGAAACCCTACAGTTAAGAATTTTAAATGATAAAGAGGTTTCTTTAAAAATGATATATAAAATAATTTTAAATTTCTCTTAAACAGTTTAGTATATTTATGCCATATCGGTCCTCGAGATTTTGGATTATTCCTATATCGTTTGTAGTTACTAAAATCTGTTTAAAATAATAATCTTTTATTCTACAGTCAAAACTGTAGGGTACTTAACTAAATTTTTATTTTAAATAAACTCTATGACGCGTAGAACTTCTAGTCGTCAGCTGTTGTGGGAGTAAATAGTTGGAATTGTTTGCAAAACAATTCTTTTGCCTCGTAACATTTACGTTTTGCATCGATTGTTCGATTCTTTTGGTGTTAATTAATTATCTTCTATAGTAAATATATTATGGCCAATTTTTTCTTTACGTTAATTTAATATTAAATAAAGATCCACAATTCTGTTTTATAATTCACAAACAAATCATAAATATATTTTTGAAAATATGTTTGTTTTCGATTTTTATTAATAAATTGTTAATTAATTTACATGGAACGTTATATTCTTCGTTGGTTCTTATGTGATGATCATGATGATGACTAGAAACAGTCAATAAATAAACAATAAATAATAATTTTATTTATTGACTGACTGACTACCTTTTCGTATGTGACGTTTTATTAATAAAATAACAAAATACATATAAAATAATTTTTATTAATTTAAATAAAAAAATATACTCTCATTCACCACTTGTTCGAGGGGAGGCTATAAAAAAATAAAAAAAAACAAGAAAATACTATAGTCGTGAAACCATGACTGGGTGTACAATGACAAATAAGAGGATCGAACATGAAAGACTTACTAACTGTTGTCAAGTTAAATAGCGCGGGATTTACAGAAGAGTTATACACATGTTTTCTTGTTGATCAATTATTGTTTGGAAGGAGTGTTTTTCAGTGATGAAAATCAAATGATATATCCGATATTTACGTCTATTGAAAATGTTAATTTTATACAAATATAAACAGAATTTTCTAAGACGTTTTTGAAATATGTGAGTCAATTTAAATTATAATCATACTGACAAAGTTTCGTCAACATACCAAAACAACGCCGAATCTGGAAATCCATAACTGTGTATTTAGTGAGTTTTGTATTTTGAACCTTTTGAGATATCGTCACACGATTTAGGGGATCTCTAACCAACACATAATGACAATGTTAGGACATATATTACAAAACTAGTCAAAAACAGTGGTTAGAAAATTTTGCTTTAAAAAAATTTAAAATGATGGAACGTTTAGATGTTTATTGCTTTGCGCAGTAGTTTGCAATTTCTTAGAGTGTACCGACAATGTGATTAAGATTCGATTTAGGAATTTTCGTATGACTGACTGTCTATACATGAAACGTTGTGGACATTCTGGGGATAAAAAAGGAAATTTGGTACAGATGATTTTGGACCTATTGAAATTGGTGATGGACGGTAAAATATTTCAGGTAGCTGTCATAAAAATGTCTGAGCGGAATGATAGTTTAAGCTTATAATATAAATAGATATGAAATCTTGTAATTGAATTAGTCATAAATAAATTCTGTACAAGTCCAAGTCAAGAAGATAGGTCAATTCGTTAAAAAACGGTCCAAAATTTACTATAACTTCGTACTTTCGAAAATCGACTTAAATGGCATAGATCTCTCATAAATATGAGATTGACAAAAAATATTTCAAATAAGTATATTTTAAACCAACGCAAACCAGATATTGTTTCCCAAATATGCTGTGATTTCTTTAAGGTCAATTCCCTAATTCTCGAAAAAATCTTGCGAAAAGTGAATAGTCGATGTGTCTCAACTCACTAATAATCTCCTTGCCATTATTGTACTCAATGCAATCAGTCCATATAGTTGAAAATAAATCTTCTTATTTTTCTAAATTTTTTAAGAAAATTTTATTTAATTAGTTCACAAATTTTAACAAACTATTTATTTCCCTTTTACAGACTCCATGTTGCAATAAATTCTACAAATGTCGATTTTGTCATGATGAAAATGAATCTCATCATTTCGATCGTAAGACTCTAACAGAACTGATTTGTTCAGAATGTAATACCAGACAAAAAGTCCAAGAACGTTGTCAAAATTGTGGCATACGTTTTGGAAAGGTAAGCGCAATAAAGTAATTATGAATATTAATTTAATTGAATTCCGATATCTTTATAGTACACATGTTTAATTTGTAATCTCTTTGATGATTCGGATAAACGACAATATCATTGTGAACAATGTGGTATTTGTCGTATTGGTGGCAAAGAAAATTTCTTTCACTGTAAAGTCTGTAATATGTGTTTACCCATACAATTGAAAATTGATGGTCATAGGGTAAGTAAATTCTATACATTATTTATGTATCAATTAACCGTTTAAAATTCTTTTAACATTTCTTAGGTTAAAATAAGTAAGAATGTATATAATACCCTACAAAAATAATTTCGAACTAACCTCGCATAACTTGTTTTTCTGATTTATTCTTAAGTGTGCAGTACATTATTGTGAAATTTGTGTTAAATTCATGAGTTTTGAAATTTTTTTCTCGGGGGGTTATATGGGATCCACTAGAAATTGTGAACCGATCCTCGTAAAATTTCACACATCGATTTTTTCTTATATTTATCTTAATTTGACCTGTTGTTATTACAATACCAATGCATATGTAAGATTTATGCTCTTAAAAGTGATATTTGGAAATGGATTCATATGGGACCTATGAGAAATAATAGACCGACCCTTGTATATTTTGGCACATTGTTTTAGAATGTCATAGGACTTACTTGTACCAAATTTAGGGCTTTTGTGACCTTAAGACCCCATTCCGAGAGGGACATTTGAATGGGAGGTACCTGCAATATTGGACCTAATACGGTTAATTTCAAGAGACTCCGCCTTAGGCAAAATTTATCACAAAAATTGCGACCTGTAGACTGTTCACAACATGGACAGACAGCGGGACACAAAGACAGACGGACTGACATCTTTAAATCGATTTAGAAAGTGATTCTGAGTCGAACGTTATACACCATTTTTTCTGTATGTTACAAATATCTGCACAAACGCATAATACCTACGGTGGTGTAGGGTATACAAATGTTTGAAATATTTATGTTAAATAAATTTATTTGCGGGCAATAAGATTATAATTATGGGGTATTTAATTAAAACAACAATAAAAAAACATGGAAATTCAAAACATTGAACGTTTAACTTCAAAGTATTTGGAATTTTAATTTTTATGAAACACAAATCGCGTGATATTTGAAAGAAACTGAAAAGTTTTGAAATACTTTAAATGTTATAATTGAATAGTTTATTAATAAGTTTTCTCTTTCATCTGTTAATGATTCAATGTAGATTTATATGATTCAGAGATGATTTGTTTCTTTGGTTGATTTAGGCTGTAGATTTGTTAGAAAACTTAATTCAGAATTATGTTTTAACATTTTAATTGTTAAGCATTTTGTTTTAATTAAAATGATTAATAATTAAATATTAAAAAATCATCAGAACAATTAAAATATGCTGTTCAAATAAGATTATTGATTTCAGACCATATTAACGTATGACATATATTTGGATCGAATCAAATTTTGAATAGATTTGACTAAGATGGTCTGCTTATTTTGAGGAAGGAGAAATATCTTAGAAACTATAAAATACAACAATTACTTTTCTTTATATATCCTACCCTAGGTGGTTGGGTATAATGCGTTTGAGCTGATATTTGTAACTTTTAAGTATACCGTTAGACTCAAAGTCACTGTCCGTCTGTCTGATCGGCTGGCTGTCCATGTAAACATTGTGAAAAGTCTACAGGTCGCAATTTTTTAGATATCTTAATGAAATTTTGGCCTAAGGATGAAGCCTACTGGTTTTTTAGATCAAAAAAGTCCTAAATATAAAGCGATTTAACCGAAATTTGACACAAGTAAGACTTATAATATTCTAAAACGATGTGTCAAAATATACGAGGTTCAGTTTCTTATTTCTCATAAGTCCCATACGAACCCCTTTTCAAATGTCACTCTTAAAATCTCACATATATGTTGGTATTATAATAATTGATTTAAATAAGATAAATATAATTAAAAATCGATGTGCATAATTATACGAGGGTCGGTTCGGTTGTAGCTCCCATATACCTCCCCCAGAAAAATTAATTTTAAAACGCATAATTTTAATATAATTTTTTTTTGTCACAATAATGCACAACACACTTTAGAATAAATCAAAAAATAAATTATACTGTAAAAAGTACAAAGAATATAGAATAAAAATAATAAATAGAATTTTTTGTGGTATAAACCTGGCTAAGAATTTCTTGAGCATATTAATTTTGTTCAATTCATGGCCTTATTAGTCATCATATTCTAGATTGATAATTATAAGCCCTAAAGTTCTTGAAACTTCAAGATCAGTTCATGCAGATTTTTCTCGAGAATCTGTATGAAAGCTTAAAGGACTCTATATTATTCCTTGTGATAAATATAGTGCAGTCAATTCTGGCATATTGTGCAGAACCATGGTCCGATTTTTTTTAACTAACGAGATCCGAAATACCAACTCCAGTAACCCAAGAATCGCTGAACTATACTGTAACAGTTTAACCCTATCTCTCTGGGTAACATTCTTTGGTCGTGTGTGACTCGGGTTGTTCCAAAACGTCGTCGTGGGAACTGAACTGTTAAATCGGCACGTTGGTAAATTAGGACAAGCAGAAGAAATGGCTAAATGACATCTTACTAACTGAAACCTAAATTTTGGGGTGATAAAATCGATCTTTCTGCAACAAATAACAGAATCGAGACCAAGTTTGCAAATACCACAATACCTGATCTTAAGGATAGCTAACGAGCATTTTGCCTTTAATTCATTGATCTTCCTGAGAAAGATAAAACGAAGTGTTATTCGTAAACTTAGCAATCTTTCAGTCGCCGACATATCACAATTTTTCACTACACATGAAGTTTTAGAGACCATCAAACACCTAAATCATCGAAAGCAATTGGACTCGACAGAATTTCTATGCTGATGCTTAAAAACCCTGGCGAGCGGAAAGTTAAATATTTAACTAAAGTTTTTAACCTGTCAATGGAAAGCCAGGTTATACACAATGCCTAAAAATGGACAGATTTGTCCCGGTACAAAAATTTGAAAAAGACGCGAATGAGGATAATCCTATAGACCGATTTCCCTGCTTTTAGTAGTCGCGAAAATTCTTGAGGCTCTTTTCCTCTTTGCGGCATTCGCAAGGATCGTATCAAAAGCATTTGACTCTGTTCACTTCCAGATCATGAATTACTTGAGTGGACGCCAGTCATTTGTAAAGTTTCGTGTTCAAAATTCAAACAAGGAGTTCCAAAGGGCAGCATCCTGTCTCCATTTTTTTTAATTCCTACCACTCGAAACACCCAGCGCAGCACATGACCAAGGAACACATGCATAACTGCCTAGCCAACCCTACCACTCTTAGTCCGGAAGATCTATGGTCTCATCCTATATAAGTAGCACAGTTTCCTGGCCTGGAGTTAAACTATATTTGTTAGAGTTTTTAATATCAGACTTCTCAGCACAATGACAAATAATCAGTCCAAAGGATTTCTATAGGTCTAAACGAATTTCTCGTCTTAGGTAATTAAAAGGCCGAATTCGCAAATTCAGTGTTCTATATATTTGGATTTATTATCCAGAATAGCATATTTTGGCGACGTCGCCTTTTAAATTCTACAAAGGTGGAACCTTAATCCCTATTCACCACTTGTGGTGAAGAGGGTATACAAATATTATTATGAATACAAAATAAAGATTATGTATTTTGAATTGGATATCGCAAAAAAGATATATTAACACTTACCTCAATTAAAATAATTTTGTGTTATACAACTTCTTTTCTTTTTATTTCTTTTCAGTGTGTTGAAAATATATCACGTTCCCATTGTCCAGTATGTCTAGGAGACATACATACCTCACGCATTCCATGTCACATTCCCGACTGTGGTCACCTCTTGCACAAAATGTGCTTTGATCAATTATTAACCTCAGGCCATTATGCATGTCCCACATGTCAAACATCTCTAATAGATATGACAGCATTATGGGAATATTTAGATGCTCAGGCTGAATTAATACCGATACCTAAGAAATATGAAAATGAAAAAATACACATCTTCTGTAATGATTGTCATAAGGTAAAAGGGAATATATAATACATTACCCCAACTAATCCGGGAAATTAAATTAAAATTATTTTTTTTCTGTTTTTTCGTTACAGACTTCTAAAACAAAATTCCATTTTATTGGTTTAAAGTGTTCATATTGTGGCGCTTATAATACCACTCAGGATGTTAAGAGACGTATGTCTCTGGTAACAGGTAAACATATAGATTTACAAATTATAAAAAATTATAGTGCTTAATGTGAATAACAATGTTTTTTATGTTTTTCTAGATGAACCCACGTCCGCATGACATTTGGTTTCTTCCAAAGCTTCGGTTTTAAAGACGTCTACAATGCATAAATTAAAAAACTTAATATTTAGTTTATTTGAAAATATATTCTAATGTTCTAAAGGACTTGCCTTAGCTGTTGCTTGGGAAAGCCTAATATTTTCTATACAATATTTTTCGGAAATCAACCACCATTTTTTATTTCATTTATAATTAATTCGGTTAAGTTTAAAATTATATAAATTATTTTAAAAATTTCCTCCTTTTCTATATTGTACAATTTTGTTTTTTAGAAAAATGTAAATCATCGAGCTGGTATCGAATTGTTTAATTTTCAAAACAAATTTTTAAAAAAAAGAATTAAATTTTTAAATTTAGTATTTTTTAAATAATCAGCTCTATTCTATAAAATTCGAATTTAAATATAAATTTTTATAAAACGTTTGTATTTTTTATTAAAGAAAAATTTTTATATCAATAAGACAATAAATAAAATACAATTTTTAGATTATGAAAATTCAGAATTATAGTTTTTTTAAACCAACAAAAAGGTTAGTTTCTAGGACTATTTTTATTAAAAAGATTTTAAGACTTTGATCGAGAATAGAATTTGTAAACTATCCGATGAAAAATTCAGAATTAGAAGATTGCAAAACTTAGAGAAAAATATTCCTTTAGATCCTTCGCATCAGTTTTAAAGAATATAAAAATTCTTAATTATATTAAGTTTAGAGTTTATTTAAAATAAGCAACAACCCAGCCGCCCTTATTAGGTAGGCTGTACCCTTCCCCAATGGTTCTATCCGTTCGACATTTTAATCAGACAACAAAAAAGATCCTTAAGAAATTAATTAGCACTTATTTGAATACTCCCGCTTTTACAGTTCTTTAAATAATATTTTAATAATAATTATAATTAATATTTGCTTTGTATGACCCTCTATCGTAGGAAAATCGTATATCTACAGAACTATTAAAAGCTAAATCTCCAATGTATAAAAGTTTTTCGTAATTCACATCGCAATTTATGATTTTTTTTTTTTAATTTGAAGGAGTAGAAATTTTGTACAGCGCACCGGGTAAAAACTAAATATTTATAAATAAAAAAATGAGTTTTACTGATTTAATGCAATCTGTTATTTAAGTTTCATGGAAATCGTTAAAAAAGTTCTAGATAAAAACATTTTACGTGGATAATTGGGGAAAATCGTGAAATAGTTACATAAAACTTTTTCAGATATTGGCCTATAATATTTATAACTACTGAGCCGAGTTTATATAACAAGCACAAATCGCACATATGATCTAGTAGATCATAAGAACTGCAATTTAAAGATTTATGTGAAATAATTTCTGTTGCACTTTATTCATTTTCTTATCCCATTTTATAATTTAATTTTCTTATATTCTACGAATTAATTCGTAGAATATAAGATAAATAAAGCACCCAGTAGAGTTGTGTCTCTATATTCATTTCATTTGTGATCAGATAGAAGTAAGAAAATGGAGTTCTTAAGAGGGTTTGTGAATATTGTTGTTGTAACAGCTGTAAAAACAAGTTGGTAAATTGTTGTTATTCAGGTTGTGGTTTAACTCCAGGCCAAGAAAATGTGCCACTTCTGGATCAAGAGTGGTAGAATTAGCTAGACAGTTAAACAATTAAACATGCTGGATAAATATAAGGGACGGCATGGTCAATATGAGACCTAAACGTAACAGTTGTAACAGTTTGGGTTTGGCAAGCTGCATAGGTCATTAACTTAAACTCTATTCCCGTCATCCTTCTATACAGTCGTTCGCATAAGTTATCACGTCAACTCCTGGTGGAAGCGCTGGAAGTTTCGAGAGGTAGAAATTAAGCAAGAGAGGAAACAGGACATTCATTCTTAGGACAGCTGGTTCTTCGCACCGGAATGAACTGGAATTTATAGACCAAGGACCAACGAAACCAGCAAGGAAACAAGGGTTTGTGAATAGTATTAATTGGACAAGACAGTTTTCAATAATGGTTTTTGTTTTGTAATTTTTTGGCTTTTGAATGATTTCCTTAGTTTTCATTTTCTTTACGTCCCTCTTCAAATTTTCGGATTGTATTTTCCTTTTCCTTACTATATTAAATCAGCAAAATTTTCAGTATATTAAAAGATATAAACCAATATCAATCATTATCGATTATGTGAATTTCATTACTATTCCAAAAATGATCAGAATCTGTTCAGTAGAAAAAAAGTTATAGCTAAAAATATAACTAGTTTTATGACTCATTAAAAAATCGGAATGCGATGAATTCTTGGATATTCTTTATACCCTATTTCACCGAAAATTGTTGGGGTATTATGCGTTTTGGTGATGTTTGTAACAAGCAAAAAATGGTACTACATCAACCTTTAAATATACCGTTCGACTCAGAACCACTTTCTGAATCTTTTAAGTGGCTATAAACGTAGTGAAAAGTATACAGATATTTTTGAAATATCTTGTTGACATTTGGTATATATTATTACTTTGGCCAAAGGACGAAGCCTATTAAAAATGGCAATGTTCGGTCCAATATTTCAGGTACCTCCCATAAAAATGTTTTTCCCGGAATGTGGTTTCAAGGTCATAAAAGTCCTAAATATAAAGTGGAATTTGGCACAAGTAAGTCTTATTATATTCTTATTCGATGTGGTAAAATATTTGAGGTTCGGTCCATTATTTTTCCCTTAAAAATGATATAATAGAATAATTGCAATATTAATTGGCAAATTAAGATAAATCTAAGTAAAAATCGATGTGCAAAATTATATGAGTGTCGGTTCATAATTTCTTGTAGCTCCCATATAAAAATTGATTTTAAAACGCATAAATACATTTTGACTTGTTTTTTCTTGAATTTAAAATTATATTTCGATCTTTTTCTCTCAGGATATTTAATAAAAAAGTAAATGGAAATCTAATTTAATTATTTCCAAACTATTAATTTCTTCTTAGAATAAGAAGTCTTATGACGGATTTTAGTAAAATTACATTTCAGTTAATTTTTTTCTGAAATTTTAATAAAAATTGTTAAAGTTTAATAATTCAAAAACTTGGTATAAAATTTAATAATATTAATTTAATATTTCAAAAAATAATAAAATTTACTTAGTCTTTATCGTTAAGAATAGAGCTGATTATAATTATCTTTCTCAATTATTTTTTTCTTCAATATTTATTCATTTCTCCTTCTAAAATAAAAAACATCCCAAAGTTTTGTGTCAAAATGATGTATTTTGTATTTGAGTGCCTAAAGACTAGTTTTAATTAAACAATAAATTATACGTAATTTTTTTGTAAGCTAATAAAATTAAACCAATAATTATCATTGTTTAATCAATTAATTGTTTGTAATTAAAGAAAAAAACCTGCTAAAAAGCTAATAAATTCTATATAAAAAAGATTTGTATGCTATAAAAAATAAGCTTAAAAGCAGCTTCAGCTATAATAATATCTATAATCTAAATGACACCAAAAAACGTTTTGTGCTAATGTTTGTTTATATAAAAAATGTAAATGAACAAAAATAAATGTTTAATTCTTAATTTGTTAAATAATTAACAAAGAAGACTTTTTGCTGAGAAGACATCAATTAAATAAAATACAAAATTAAAAATCTCATTGTACTTTTTCTTTGTGCTCATTGTTAACAAAATCTCCTCCTGCACCTTTTTGTTCTTCGGCCCGTTTTCTACGTTTTTCAGCTGCCTTCTTTTGTTTGGTTAAATAAATACCCAATGCCATCATTATGGCATAAGCTATATAACCAATATGATAAACAGAACTATAGAATTTCCAGATATTACCAAAGGACACCAAAAGGAAAGCTGTGCCTAAATAACTAAAAGCAAAGAATTTTGAAATCCAAAATAATACATCGATTATTTGTCGTTTAGTGCCGGTGGCATCTTTGCGCACTAAACTATTCCACATATCTTCAAGGGGCACATATAAAGGAGCACCCATAATACAGAAATAATGACCCGGTCGGAAGCCGTGCCAATAGGCAGAGACGAGTAGTGTCGCAGCAGTTCTACAGCAAATAGATACAAATGATTCTCCATAACAAAAAAGAACGATAACAATATTCTCTTATTCTCACCTATATTTCTTGCTAGGGAACAACTTGTATATATTCACTGCCAACCAATATTGTACGCAAATATTCCAATGTTTCATGGCCTCACGGAAGGTCCAGCATTTTTCCACTTGCATGACGCGCGTATTAACGATCGTTGTAAAATTATAAGATCTTTTATCGGCATCACGTTTTAAATGCTGATATTGTTTACGGGGACCTTCACCGTTGGCCACATCTGATTCATCGGGATAGGCGCCAAAACCCGCCATTGTGCAAACACACTCACTCAATGTTAGACCCGTGTACATGCGCATACGAAATATAAAAAAGGTGGGCCACACATACATAAGACGATAGAAAAAGGAACGTTGGGTATAAAATTCATCACTCAGGGCATACTAGAGGGGGAATAAAGGAGCGCGTTGTAGAGGTGGACCAAAGGGGCAGATAATTTAAACCAAATTTTTGTTATACTTACACTTAGAGGATATAAATAATTAGCTATCAAATATAAAACACAATAAATACCAGCACTTTTAAGTTTTTCCACAGTGGCTTGTACGTTGGGTGCATAGTTTTTGAATGGAGTTTCAAAGTAGTCACGATAGGTGCGATAACGATAGTAGGGACCTATAAATAAATGCAAGATGGTTTATTAAGATACAAAACTAGAAAATATATAAACAAATTTTATATTGGAATAATAATAATTTAAATATATTTAGATTTTTAAGATCTATGAATTTTAAAAGATTCTGCGTTAAAATCAATCAATAGAATTTTAAAGTGGAACAAATTTGTAACATTGTTTCATTATATCTCGAATATAAATATTAATAAAAAAGATCTTTTTCGGTATCCCAAGTTTTGCACTCAGTTCTTAGCTTCGAAACTCGCAAATCATTTATTTGATAATTTCTGTCAAAGTTGCGGTAATAAGGGAGAGAAAACTTCGATAATATTTTCTATACTAAGGATTGAGATCGAAAAATTTGTTAATAAAAACGAAAACACTAAAACTACAAAAATAATATTTTGGTATTTTTAATCACAAGTGATGAAATTTTAACATTTTTATGGAAAATCCTTTATTAACGTTGTTATTGAACTTTTCCACACTTTTGAACACCTTTTTTGTGCTCTTCAATTCAATTTTATCAAGAGCCCAATATCTATCCACTGGTCTAAGCTCCGGACAGTTTAGAGGATTAGACTCATTTGATACAAACAATATTATTGTACACTCAAGAGCTTGTTTACATAATAACAGGATGCCAAGTCAGGGCAAAAATAAGTAGACACATTATGAAGTCTTATTAATGGAAGCAGCCATATTTTGTAAACATTTCTTGATGTAAATCACAATATTTGTAGAGTCCATTGTAACAAATGATTGGCTCTTTTCAACATTCCCCCAAGCATCAGCAGCATAAAATTATTAACCATAAATTGGAAAAATCTGCGAGGACATTCGTTTAGTCATCCATTATGCAGTAAGAAAATTTTTTAGAAAACTTGATTTTAATTTCCGTGCTCGGTTTTTGATCTCAAAATTTTCACCAGCGTAAAGAAGCTTTTTTGAGCCATGTAGGTTTTTAAACCTGCATTAACTTTAGATTTTCGTACCAAATAATCCGAGCACTGTTCTAACCGGTCTGCTATATTACCGGAAAGTACTGCACCAAAAAATTAAGAAATTTAATAAAATTTTTAGATGTCAGGGATATAGATATAGAAAAAGGGTGAAATAATGTATTTTGCAAAACATTAAAACTCGTGATTTAAAACTACAGATGTAAATGATTGTTGTTTATTACGGTATAGGAAAAGCGATCTTTCTGTATCAATGAATAAAAGGAGCTTGATTTGGTGAATTATATGCAGTTAGAAGGTTAATTAGAAACAAACAAAAAAACAAGCATTCGGGCAGCCAATATGCTAAAAATATGCACACGGACAGATTAAATGACCAAATTAAATGACAGAATTTCAATCATTATAAATAAATTAATAATATGCAATTAAAATTATGATATGGAAATATTTTTGAAAACATGGAGTTGGTCTAGTACGTGAAGTGAATGAATCATAGATCTTCAATGTTTATATAAATATGTGAGACACAATGTACTATATTTCGGATATGCGTAGTCGAGTCCTAATCAACAATATACTTTTTAGATATGTCCCTACTGAAACTTAAACGTACTTAAACGTTCATAATTAACACAAAAATATATAGCTCATTTTAAATTTCGAATGAACTTTTCTTTTCCAGCAATTTCAATGGTTTTATCAACTTCTTTTATTATGATTGGCAAATAACTTCCCATTGGTCCCATATAAGGCCTTCATTAAGAAACCAGATTAATAATGTTCATTATTTTTAATAAAAAACTATTACACAACACTCTTTTAATTAAAAAGTAAAACCCATTTTTCCAAATATCTTTTAATTCATTTTGGGAAGATTTTCACCTAAAGAGTGAGATCGAAAAATTCTAAATACACATTTTTCATTAAAACATTTAACCCAAGTATTATTTGATTTTTTTGATAAAGGTAGCTTTGCAGAACATGTCAGTTATCACACAATATATGGTTAATTAAAATGAATCACCAGAAAAAGTGTGTTTTAAAATTATTAAATATTTCTAACAAAATATTCCTTGATCCTGCTAAAAAACAGAACATGGAAATTAATTTCAAGTTTTGTAAAAATATATTCCTGCAGCATAATGGATAACGAAACGTATGTTCTTGCAAACTTTTCCTAGTCAAAAATTTTATGTTGTTAATGCTCGAGGGAATGATGAAGCAGTCAAAATGTTCCAAAATATTCTTGGTATGGCAAGCAATATGCAGTTGCGTTAAAAGTATCGAATCATCATCAAGGATAGTTTCCACTCAGAAGAACTCAAATTGTGTCCATTTATTTTTGGCCTGACTTGGTATCCCATCAATATGGTAAACAAGTGCTTGACTGGTACAAGAACAATAATGTGGTTTTTTATTAGATTAGTAGAGGAATTTTGGACATTTATTAAAGGTGAATTAAAGAGATCAAAAAATGGTTCTAGCAAAGAGACATAAGAACTATAAAAACTGTAATAGAAAGTTTTCCTAAAAGAAAAAAAGAAAATATCATTACATGTGACTAAAAGTATAAAATAATTTTTAGTTTTCGGCCAGTTTTTAGTATATAGATTTCAAAAATTTTTGAGGTAAGTCTAGTTTAAACTTAAAATTAAGTTTCTCAAAAGTAGATGAACTTATTATAAATCTAGCTTTAATTGTAGAATATTCTCCAAATATTAGCCAAAACACCTGTAACAAATTATACTAGGTCCGATACATTATCTCTTTACAACGTAAAAATTTCACATAAATGTAAGTATCATAATAATATATTGCAAACATAGGCATAATAAGGAAATAAAATTATACGAGGGTTGTTCCTAAATTTTTCGTAACAGACATTTAAAATCAACAATATAGTGTAGGTTTTTAAATAGTCGCGTTTGACCTACTATAACAATTTTACTTGTTTTTGAATGTTTTTGCGTTCATTATCAGCGTTTTTTATTGACTGTATTTTTATACAAATAAAATTATTTCCATTTTTTTATCTTAAAAAAAAGTATAGTAGCAAACTGGCTATTAGTGTTTCATTTTTTAACATATATGTATGTTATTAATTTTTTAATTTCACTCCTTAATTTTCACACTGTCTACTATGTTAGCAATAAAATAAACACATGTAAATAAAAAGCATTATTCCTATTTAATATATATTCTCTTTGTTTGTTAGATGCACAATGGAAATATCTATAAATTATTTATAACACGTACTCATATCAATATACTCATTATGTTTGATACGTTAAGGAAAAATGTACTGAACATGTAATGCATTCAAAATTCATTACTTGGAACTTCAGGTCAATTTTCTTAATCAACTGTAAATGAATAAATTATTTATACAAAAAAGTTCATTGCTCTAAAAAAATTTATTGTCACCCTAGCAAAGATAAGCTTAATAAAAATTGCATTAACCCTGACAAGTAAAATAAATGCATGTTCGCGTTTTACCAGCGATCACACTTATAAAAGCTTATCAAAAGTGTTTGTTGATATTTGTTTGAATAAATTATAAATGGAAGAAACCAAAGGTGCTAAGGTGCTCACTTACCCGTTAATATACCAATATAGTTGAAAGTATAATGAAATATCTCTACTAAATTAATCGATTGAATTTCCACATCATAATCGGTAATTTCGACCAATTGACCAACTTCGTCAGAGGTTCTCTTATCGCTTTGTTCTTTTTCACGTTGTTGAAGTTTTTTCCAAGAGGCAGTTTTCTCAAAACCAATACCGGCCACCTTAATGTACAAAGTAAAATTCAAATATTTATTACTTGAGCTGTTAATCTTATTACGATAAGCTAATAATATGATTAACAAACAAACAAACAAACCTTCAAGGTCAAAAGCATTTGTATCATATTTGTATGGCTGGGTGGCTCAGGAAAACCAAATATATCCACTAAACGGAAAAACATCAGGTAACCAAACATAGTGAAAAAAGCGGCCAAATGGCAAGTACTTTATATATATACACACACAAACATAAGAACATAGAAAGATACATAATAAATTTATGTGTAAATTTAATTTGCATTCGCAACACTCACCTGGGATGTACATAAATTACGGCTACCGCACCCAAGCCAGCCGATATTAAACAGTGAATTGTATGCCATCCTGAGACTAGAAAAACCATTAACAAACCAAAACCTGTTCCCAAAAATTTCCTTTGCGTTTCGTCTGGTATTTTCTTCACATAATTTCCAGCTCCGATACAAGTCAATAGACAAGCAACGTAAATTATATCATCGAGTTCCATTTTGATTGTATTGTAATTTATTTTTATTAACAGATAATTATTATAATTTGTTCATACTTCACTTTATTCTTATTAATTTGTGTGTGTTTTCAGCGTTTTGTTACGATTTTTTTGCACTTTTGCCGTGAATGTATTTTGCGCTGAAAGTGTTTTTCTTCGTTTGTTAACGAAAAAAAAAACAATAAACAAACACTGATTGAAACAGCTGTCAGTTAACAGTGATGTCACTTAACAGAGGTGTTTTAAGACTGTCAACTAGAAAAGAAATCAAAGTCGGTAGAGTTTTGGCGCCGTCGAAATTTATACAGTAAAATAAAATAATAATGAAAGGAAAAATTATTTTTTCACTTTAAAGTGATTTTCGAAAGTGAGTCCTGTATAGAAATTACATTCACTGGCGTTTCAAATGTAAAATGAAATTGAAATAAAACTGTTACTTCCGAACGGCGAGTTCAATTTCAATGATTTTACACAGTATTAGTCAAGGATTGACCCGATTTCAGATTTTGACTTGGTGAACCTTACTGAGTCGTTAAAAAAAGGTGTTTTAGTTGTGCACCACGGCCCTTAAAAATATTTAGATTTTTTACGTTTTTTGCTTCATTAAATTCGGCCTCAGTATTTGTTATAGTCCTGAGAAGTTTCCTATTTAAAACCAGCAAAATCGGTTCAGTAAATTATTAGATATAGACCAATATCAGAGGCAACCTCTTGAAGCAAAAACTTCCGTAGAGTTGTCAACTATAATTTGACAAATTCGAATGAAATTATGCCGTGATATTAAGCTATATGTACTTTAATACCATTTAAAAAGTTATCAAAATCGGTTTGCTAGAAAAAAAGTTATATACAAAAATATAACTAATTTTATGACTCATTAATTGATCCTATGTTATATTTCAATATAACTTTTATGTATTGTATGCATTTGTGGGTGTATAAGTGAGCGTACGAAATGGATTTGTATTATTGAAGATCCGACATAAGCGAATATAGCATAAATAAGAAAATCAAATTACGCGGGCTGTTCACAAATTTTTCATAGCAGTTGTTTAAAATCAACAAGTAAGTTATCGTACTAAATTTTCAAACTAAATACAGAAGAGGAAATTAAATAGTGTCTATTGGATAGCTAGGATCCCAGATATACTAATTCAAACATAAATATAATAAGTGTGTTATACCGTCTGTAACGCCAAGAAGGACTCATCATCAAAATATGTATATTCTTGTATCATATCAACAACAAAAAACAACATCTGAGAAAACCTGAAAATTCGGGTTGTGCGATATTATAAGAGGGTCGGTCCATTATTTTTTAAACCCCTCTATAGCCCTCCATTAAAATATCCTTTTAAAACGCATACATTTTACATAAATGTTAGTATCATAATAATTTATTGCACATTTATGCAGAAAACAAATTATACGAGGGCCGTTCATAAATTTTTCGTAGCCGTCATTTCAATAAACAATGCGGTGTAGGGTATAACATAGTCAAGTTCGACCAACTATAATATTTTTACTTGGTTTATTTTGAAATTTCGAGGTTGCTTCAGATATCGGTCTTTACAATTTTTCTATTAAATCTAAATAGTTTCATTGAAATTTTTTGACAAACAGATGGGCTGACGGGTGGACGGACTGATACATACAAGTCTATTTCAAATTCAATATGGTTTTGTAAACGCCGTGCAAACTTGTTCTTCGCTCTCATATACAGTCATGTGTGCATCTCTATTAAATATCGAATCTCTTTTTTTATTAGTAAATTCAAGAACCATAGTTAGTAAGACACTTATAAATTCCAACAGATGGCGCTTATGTATATTAGATTGTTTCATTCAAATGTTATTTTATTCGAAGTTTTTTTTTTTCTCATTTTGCCATTTTGAATCTTTAATTACAGTGACCATCAATTTGTAGTTTCTTAAGCGATTTTACTATTTTTCTCCTGCCCAACTTTTATTTAATAATTAAAGTAATAATTTTTGGTGATAATCTTATCATTTGGTTGCATTTTACCATTAATTTAACGGCATCCAAATGCAAATTTTTCGTAAGACCAAAAAATTGAAAAAACAGCAAATAAATTGAGATCTTCTTTTGCCTTTATCTAAAAGTATTTATGAGTATATTTGTTAGCTACTAATTGCAGGCAATAAATATGATTTTTTCCCCCATAAAAACAATTATCAAGCATCTTAAGGATGCCCCCATAATTACTCCACCACCGCATTTTAAATAGTATCACATGCATTTTTCTTGTGAATATATAAAAGACAGATTAGGCAAAGTATTTCCTTTTGGGTTTTTTGTTGTTGTTTGAAAAAAGTGCTTAATTGTCGCCTCCAAATGCCAGAGTATCTCTATTTGTTTGTTTGTTTTTGTCGTTTTATCACAGGCAAAAAGGATTATCGTCGAACTATTAATGTAATAAATATTTCTTCTTTTCTTAAAAACTCACATAGTTTATGCGCACCAATGTTGCAGGACTCACTCCTTTTCCTCTCAAGCTAAATCCGTCTTGAAATTGTTTTTAATTATTCCATGAGTTTGAATATTCATTTTTTTCTTTTCAAAATATTATATAAGAAATGGTAAAGCGATAAATGTTGGAAAATACTTAGTGCCATTTATATTTCTTTCTAAGTTTTCGTTTCTTTCTAAGTGTTTTTTTAAGGTCCAAATGATAAGCTGATGCAAATTTGAGAAAAACTGAGCAATTTCCTTTTTACGAGTGAGATTAACTTAATGATTTAAGAGCAGCTTTGGAAGGAAGAGGAAAAGCAAATAAACACAATAATTTATAAATGTATGTGTAATTTTATAATTTATTAAAAAAAATATTTTACTTTCCTATAAAAGGAAGAAATATATATATATACCTTTAAGACTACATAATTTGCTAAAATAGTATAAAGGTTTATGAAAAGTCTTCATTCGTCTCATTATGTATGCTTGTTAATAATGTTGATTTATCTTTAAAATTCATAATATTGCTCATCGATATCTACCACTTGGATTCCATATCGAAATAACTGATATACAAGCAGAAAAATAATATGTTTGCAGTAACCATAAACGAGAAGCAACATTCTTATGTTATTAAATATTGTTACCGTAACTATTTACACCTTAGGAAAATATGTTAATATTATTTGAAATGTTTCCGTCATAAAATTTTATTTACTTTAATTTTCTAATTTCTTAATTAGAAATAATTTAAATATTAATTTAAATATATATTATTTTCCATGTTAACACAAATGTGATCAGTCAAACATTTTCCCGACCACAATATTTTTTATTAATAAAAATAATTTTATTACAGCAACAACATTGTTATCAAAATAAAATATATTCAACAAATAACATGTTGGTGATAACAATAAATGTTTGCCGCGAATATATAAGTGTTTGCGAGAAACATATTTAGAAATGACTTTTTTCTGTTTGTAGCTTTGATGTAAATATTGCATCAATAGATCTAGATTGTAACTCTTTTTTCAAACATTTTGTGGCCGAACGTAGTGGTTTTGTAAGGTAATGGCCCCGTGGTCGCAAATATATTTAATTGAAACATTCTTATGTATAAGTATTTTTGCGCATCATTTAATTTTAATTAAGTGTTATTTAATAACCATAAGAGCAGCCTTGGTTATCACAACAATTATCGGCTGTGACATTCCTTCAAGTGGCTTAGGCCACTTGTATACTAACACGAATTATTGAAGTAGTACGAAAAGTAGCTATAATTAGATCTAAGAAATAACTGTACGTATTAAAGAAATTATAAGTATCCAAACCAGAAGCTGTATTGAAACTTATCATGTTAAACTCCGAATCCATCAACCATCGAGCATAAAAAATTGGAATTATTCAAATTGTGCTGGAGGTTCTACTACAAAATGGCAAAGCCGATTGCTGTCTATTAAAGTCGTGTACCCATAATAAGCCTAATTGAAGAAGAAGGTAATCTTAATTATTCGAATTTATTTTTATTTATTCACAAAGAAAATTACTATTTTAAATCGACCTTTTCCTTAAGGTTTGTGGAACCGTAAAAGAATGATTCACGATCTTACAAATTTTTTTTTTTTTGCAGCTTATGAATAATAAATTTAAAAAAAATTACGATGGTCGATCTTGACCAACAGTTGCAATCCTATTGTTTTATTAAAAACATGTAGATCATTTTTTTCATAAACTATTAATAAATAACAGGGATGCGTATGAGTTATATCGATCCTCAAAGTGTATTAGTTGTAATATTAAGTATACGCCAAGAATAACAATTTAATTAATTTAAATCATTTATTTTACAAAATCAATGTTAACAAAATTTATAAAAAAGAACTATTCAATTAAAATTAGTTTGCAAACAAATTATTTTGAAAGGTTTTTGTCTGATCCATCAGATCAAGTTATAGATTTTTGGAATAACTGTATTATAATAGCTAAAGAAGCTTTTAAGGTCTGTTGAAATATGGGATCAATTTACATTTTACACTACTTTTTATTAAGCGTTTATATAGATGACTGTAAAACAAGCAGAAAAAAAACATTAAAATCACCAAATTCATGTACACCGTTTGACTGTCCATTAGGGACGTTCAAAATGACTTTTTGCAAGATATATTCAAAATTTAAGTATTCTAGCCGAATTTCAACTTTCTATGTCGACTAAAACTAGATGCTACACATATCAGGAATGTACGATCGCACGTTGATACGATTAATTTCTGAATGTTGAGTTATTGCTAGAAAGAATTGTTGAAAGGAACGATAGTAGAAGCTGGTTTATTTTGCTGGCGAAATTTAGTAGACACTGGGGTATTTTGCTGGTGGAATAAAATGGAAAAATATAGTATAAATGGACTCGAAAAATGCGTTAGCTTGAGTTCGGTAAAACTAACTACTTCGAACTCAAAAAGTCGGAAGCTTTGAGTTCGGCAAGACCAACTATTTCAAACTCAAAGAATTCGGCAGCTTGGAGTTCGGGTAAACAAAATAATTTGATTTCAAAGAAGTCGGAAACTTTGAATTCGGTAAAAAATATTTGCATCTCAAAGAATTCAGCTTTGAGTTCAGTAGGACTAAATAAATTGATCTCAAAGCAATCCGGAGTATTGAGTTCGGTAAAACTAAATAATTTGAAAGTTACTTAATTGGAATTAAAATAATTCGAAGGCTTTTCAGTTCGAGCTGAATATAAACTGAATGAGAATTATAAGGTATGTTATTAATAGAATACAAATTAATAATAAAGCAGAATGTAATAAATTAAACAATACAATATATTAAGGATCTTACAAATACATTTTGTACAATAAGGTGATTATAATAACGTACTTCTATTTTTCAGTAAACATTTTCAGGATAATTTATTCCATTTGACATCATTTCACTTGAAGTCTAATTTTATAATATTTGGTTAAATCCAACATGAAAAAAATCATTTCATATATCATTTTCAGAGTACATCGATATGAGATTTAGTAGAATTTTAATTATTTAATAATAAACCAAGAGAATATGGGGCGTATGCTTAATGTAATTAATTAATAATAATCATACGTCTATTAAACATTAATAATATTTAAAATACATTAAACTCCTTTAAAATCATTCACAACATTACTGCAATCGTGTGTAATTAAAAAAAACGAAATCTATATAGAATTTTTGTAATTTTAATAAAAATTCTTTGAGTCTATGATTTACAGAATTTTTATATTTTTCCCTCAACTTTGTTAAACAAACAATTCTCAAACAATTGTTGCAAATAAAATAATGAAATAATAAAAATACAAGAAGAAAAAACTAAAATAAAACTCTCTATTTTACATTTTTTTTCAGAAAAGAAAATAAAAAATAAAATATTTTGTTTTAAGCTCATAAAGTAGAAAAGTATCTAAATATATGATTTTAAGGAACAAAATACTGTGGGACAATTGACAAAAAACGGTGAGCTGTTTTACACAAAAAATTTTCCCCTGTTCTAAATCTTGATGTATTAAAAAAAATTTCATACAACGGGGATCTTGCCAAATCCTCCTGACAGGTTAATGCCGTTCTAAAATTGTTCAAGAAAATCATTTCATAGAGAAAAAACAAAATTGTAAAATTCTAGGTGAAATAGTTTTTTTAGATATTCGATTCTCCTTTTCTATTAATAATCGGTTCTCCTTTTTCTTTCTAGCTGTAAAAGTTGTATGAATAGTACCATGGGTCTATCTGTTCAATATTATTTATACTGAAATTTTTATAGAAATAATTCTGCGGATAATAGATAGTAAATATTAGTATTGTATGGGGTCTACTCCTTCCTTTGATGTCCAGTGAAAAGGTTTTAATTGAGAAAGTAATTCGTATGGACTCCCACTTCGTTAGTACTTCATATATTCGATATTTAATTATTGCTCTTCCTCTGATCCTATTTGTTCTATATTTCGTCCAACAATAATTTACTTACTTTACTTAAATTTGCTTTATATGAGGCTTCTCCTACTAAAACTGTTTCAATATTATGTAATTGAGATCAAATCCTAATACTCTCACTATAGGCGTTCTTAAGATACACGACAATCAATATTTGTCTTGTATGGTCTTATCTCTTTTACGTTGTGTCCAATTAGAACAGTTCCTAGAGAAAGTCATTGCGAATAAATTTGATTACTCTCGTTGTTAGTTCTTCAGATATTCGATCATCAATATTTGTTTTGTATAAGAAGTACCTTTTCCCCCGTCCTATCTGCCTTATAATTCGTCCAGTAAAACAATTCAATGAGAATGTGATTTTAGAACTCTCGCTGTTATAGTTCATTAGATGTTCCATAATCAATATTTGCTTTCTATGGGGGGTATCCCTCTCTCTGGTCCTATCCTGTCCTATTTTTTATAACATATTGTGATCATTAAGTAAAAATTTCAGTAAAATCGGTCCAATAGTTTAGCATTCTATAAGTCCCAAACAAACACAGTTTCATTTTATATAGATTGAAATTTAATTGATATTTCCCACATCGAAATATACATCCGATTTCAGAAAGTGAAACTCTAATTTAAGTCCTTTTTCATAATTAAAATTTTTTGGAGGAATTAAAGAAATTGCTTGAAGTTCTTCTCCATCTGTTATCACTGTACAAGAGAGTACTACCAGATATTGCATTTATATATGGTAATGTTGTATTAGTTAGTTTTTCTTTGTATTTATATATTTGCATGTGTGTATTTATACGAGTTTAACTATAAGTATGATTATATTCAGGCTAATAATATCAATTGTAGATGATGGTCAAAAGTCATTTCAACAACACTAAATTATTATTATCTTCAAGAGGTTGCACATTTACACACACATACACACAGATACCAACACTTTTCTACATATGCATTCTTATGCACACACTTACACACACAAATATACAGATATTATTATAAGAAGTTTTATATAAAACCTTCACACATACACACACTCATACTTAGGAACATTTAAATATTCATATTCCTATGAATAAGTAAAAATTGTTGCAAACAAATAAATATAAATATATCTATATGAATGTATCTTCATATATGTGAGTGTGTGTGTAAAGTGTGTTAATATGTTTGTATTTAAATATTTACTTGTGTGGAGAGATTTAACATGAAGAAGAAACAAGAAAGAATGCAATATTCGGTTATGCCGAATCTTCAATACCCTCCACAACAAATGTATGTGAAGTAAACACGTTATGTGCGTTCATACACACTTAAACGTTTTTTTAGGGTAACACAGGAATAGGTTATATTTTTAGCTATAAATTGTTTTTACTGAACCGATTTCGATAGTTTGGTAATGAAGTAAAGATAACTTAATATAATGGCAAAATTTCATTCCAATTTGTCGAGTTATAATTTACAATTTTACGAAAAATCTTCGATTGAACTTAAAGGTTGCCTCAGAATTCAGTCTATATGTTTTAATATACTTAATCGATTTTGCTGGTTTTAAATAGGAAACTTCTCAGTACTGCAATAAATACTAAGATCAAATTTCATCAATCTCTGTCAATTGTTGTGGATGTGAGCGTGCTAACAACAGACAAGAATCGTATCAAACTTAACATACCCTCTTCACCCACTTGTGGTGGTGAAGGGTGTAAACATATTAAAAAAATAGATTCAGAAACGAAATAAGTTTTCATTTGTAAATTTTTATTTTTACTAAATATATTTCATTTATTCTTATTCCAATCTTTTTTTCTTCTTTTTTTACCAAAAATCATTCTGCAATCGTAGACCATAAAAGAAGCAAAAATTATATTAAAAAAATATATAACAAACACAAATGCAAACATTTATTTGTATTTTTCTGGCATAAAAGTTTATTACATGTAAAATAATTTCCTTTTTCGGTAGAAGAAAGATTCATCTTTATTTTGTAACAAAAAGTTAAGTGAGTTGTGAAAAAAAAGAACGAAGCAGTAATATTTAATAAATACCAATTGCAACAACAAACATAAATATATGAAATAAAAATAAAAAATACTGAAAAACATAAAAACAAAAAATTAAAGAAAGAAATTTTTGATAAATTTTTAAATTAAGTTTTAACTGGAATTGTATAACATTTCATGCTCATTTGTTGTTTATTTATTTTTTTTAATTTCATTTATCAAATACAAGTAATTTAGTTGTCTCATGACGTATGAGTTATATTTATGTAATAATAAAAATAATTAAAATTAAGTATACGTACCCATGATCCGGAATTATTAAAAACAATGGTTTTTAGTAGAGGGTTTATTATTATTTTATTTTATGGTTCCATAGATGATTAGGAGGGTATTGAGTAGGGTGAAAGGTGATTTATACAAAGCCAAGAGCTACTTTGTACATCAACAAGATGTCTTGCAATTACGTTTATTTGTCAAACTATTACTTAATTCCAATGTTTTCGTTGATTTTCTCGTTGTTCTAAGAATCAACGATATGGTTCTCTGTAATGGTCGATACTAGTGTCATACATCCACAGGTTGACAAATCTTCAGCATATTCATTCGTATCCGCCAGTCTTTTAAGAATGTCTTAAGTTTTTGCAGACAAGTTTTTAGCTGTGTAAAACAGAGTTGAAATTGGCTTTAAAATCTTTGAAAAGCGGAAAGGTCTGAAAGATGACCTTAATGTTAGGTTATTTGCTGAAACACTACTGAAAACCACGTTGAAGATCATTAATGGTGTAATTGAGTTATGGTTCCTTTCACGCTGTCTAGACTATCTATAATACATATCACCAAATTGTATTTTATATTGTCTTTAAAAGAAACTTTAAGCCTTTTTGAAAAAAAGCTTTAAATTTATAAGATTTTTGACTTAATAATATGAAACTAATTTCACGAATATTGAGCCAAATTTTGTAAAAATTTCCATTGAAGGTCTCTTTTTCAAAGGTATAACTTATATGACTCTTAAATTTAAAACAACCATAATGAAATTCTTTCGTTAAACTTTCTTTAACATATGAATCTACGCCTTTATAAACTCTCTTTCCGGGATAGAGTTTTAGGAATAAATGATTGTAGAACATAGACCAATTATATCGAAATTCAGATATTTATCTATATGTTTTCAATTTAATGTATACAGCATCTTGTGTAGAAAATTCCTTTCCTTAACATTATTCTTTAAAAAATCGGCCATTGAAATAAATATATAGTTCGGTATATATATTTATAGATAATTTCAAGAATATGTAACTATATTTCACTGTAGTTCTTATAGAGGCCTTTTTCCGGAATCGGTGTTTAAGCTGCTGAATGAATAGTTAATTTATTGGTGGAATGTCTTTAACTCTAATTACTGATCTCTGTGTAATGAAACTCCACCCTCCATTCTATAAACAAATTCTATACCCAAATATTTATTTACTCCTTTGAACTTAACAATTGTCATAATGTTTTATTTGATTTATCTTAAAAGAAATTAAGATGTCTCCAAAGTTACGTAGATATCATAAGATATTAGTGGACTTCCGTAAATTTAAGATTTTAACACACACACACCTACACTCATATACTCATAACAAATGATCATAAAATAATGAAAAGTTTTTCCTTTAAGATTTAGTTCATATTTAAACACTTCACCAAAAATACATACATCTTTGGTAGAAAAAAGTTTCGTTTTTTATATTTGTTGTGGGGATTTACTTGGAATGACTAAAGTGATTTCCTTATGAAACCAACATACAAGAATATTTTTAATTCATATGTGTTCAAGATGAATGAACGGAGGGTTATAAGATAATTTACTTTTATAGAAGACTAAAAAGAAAAAAGTTATAAAACTTTGTCACACAAGCCTCGTATGTAGTTGAAAAGACTACAAGTCTATTTACAAATAGCCTTCATACACCCACCGACTTTAAGCCCACATCCTCTTCAAAAGGAAGTTTATAATAGTAAATATATACATGTATGAAATGTATGCAAGTGTGTGGGAAAATAAAACTTTTATTTGCAAAAAGGTGTTTGTATTAAATATTTAAATGCTTATTTACTTGGTTGAAAACACACACACTCTATATTATAGATTTCTTATAGCCAGACAACAGAGTAAAAGAGTTTTCTTGAAACTTTTTATTTGACAGTTTAACTAACATGTGCATAAGACTTTACGTGTGAATGTGAATGGGCGTGGGGTTGTTGTAGGCCAAGTTCTAATCTTTACATATATATATTTTGTGGCTAGAATGTGTGTTTGAGAAGTTTTTTTGTTTTTATTTTGTTTAGTAGAAACTCAAAACGATTTTAATCCTTTGAAAGTTTTTCAGAGCCAAAAGTGACTTAATGTTCACTCATCTAAAGTGTCAAAATTCATCATATTCTATTTCACTAGAAAACATACACGTGCAAAGCTAAAGTGATGATGTGGACATTTTCAAGATTTTTAAATCTTAGTTTTTTTATAATTTATATCCTTTTTATGGAAAAAAGTAAAATTTTAAATGAAATTAAAATTGAGATTTTGATTAAAAAATACCTCAGGAAAAAAATTATATGAATATGCTGATTGAGGGTATACATATGAACACGTGTCAAAATCTGAATCGATTTATCCACAGTATATAAAAAATTATCGAAACCGGATTAATAGAGCAAAAATTATAGGCTAAAATAATCATAATTTAAAATTCGTCGCAATCATTTTTATATCTTTATCTTATTAATTTGAGCAGTATCGACCAATATTTTGCATTAGCTCCCACATAAGGTCCATTCCCGGAAACCGGTTTTGAGCTTATAAAACTCTTACAAATATTCCAATTTTGCTGAAATGCCGCATAATATCTTTTCTATTTATCTTAAATATATATAATTAATTTAACCAATATCAGTCCATATTTTGTTATAGCTTCCATATAAGATCCATTCCCGAAAAACGTTTTTGAGGTTATAAAACTCTTATATATGAAACAATTTGATTGAAAGTCATGATATGATAATTTGTTTAAATGTCACAAATAGATATGTTACTGTTGTTTATAAATATCGGATTATATTTTGCTATAACTCCCATATAAATCTCTCGGGAAATGGTTTTCAGCTTATAAAACTTTTTTAAATCAAGTTTTTCTATAGAAAATCGCCATGAATGTCTTAAATATGTGTTATTTAACCACTTTTTGACCTAGCACCCGTATAACCTTTCTCCTGTAAAGTTGTTTTAAGCTTTTAAGACTCCTAAATAACAATTCGATTGAAATTCGGCACAATTGTTTTTCTAAATTGTTGGAATATATGATACTAATCATGATCAATATCGGTCCATATTTTCATACTTACCTCCTTCTGAAAAGGTTAATTGAAAATCATCCAGATTATATTTCAAATAGTCTTAAATACATTACTAATTTGATGAATATCGGTCCATATTTTGCTATAGCTACCATTGTAGACACCTTGTCGTATGAAATATTTATAAAGGCGTTCGATAGAAAAATGGATATTTATACTGACATTCTGTTTTATACACTATATACAGAAAATAAAGGAATACAGTGGGGAGATAATATTGTGAAGATGCCTCTATCAATTGGACTGGAGCCGTAATGATTTGCTTTCTTCCCTTATTTTATGCTTCATTAACAGATTTCACTACTACACCACTCATTCCATATATACCTGCCAGAACACCCACCCCCGACAATAAATTTTTATTTAATTTTTACCAGTTATGGAACAAGAAAAGAACAACAACAATCAAATTAATAAGAAATTATGTCAGTAATTTTACAATAAAATTACCACCGGCCAACAAATTCTTTCTTTACACTTTCTGGACACCTTAAAAAAAATTAATTGTAAATAATTTTTGTTGTTCCTTCTTTTATTTTTATTATTTTGCGAGAAACAGATTTTAAAGAAAATTTGATTACGTTTTTTTTCAGGTTGAATCTTCTAAAGACTTTTAAATGTTTAAACGAATTTTGGTGGTGCGGTCACACTTTAAGTGTCATCAAAAATATCATCAACGTAAATTTAAAACCCTCCACCAACACATGTGGTAAAAAGGATATATTAACTTTGTCATTCAGTGTGTAATGTTAACAAGGAATTATCTAAGGCAACATATTGTATATATATTCAATCAATCAATTCGGATATATCTTAATCTAAATCAATTAAGATATATCCGTCTGTCTGTCCGTCGATATGTTGTTGGTACCCTCACATCCACAATAATGGAAATTTGGAATTAGAATTTGTTATAGTTCTGAGAAGTTTTCTATTTAAAACCAGCAAAATCGGTTCAGTATATAATAAGGTAAAGATCGATATCCTATTTCTAAATTTAAGCAAGAAACAAATCAGAATGGAATTTGGCTATAATGTTAAGCTTTATATACTCCATTAAAATAACTAAAATTATAGCAATAAATATAACTTATTTTATGACTCATTAAGTCTTCCTGGTTTTATCTATGAAAAACTTTTATATATTGTATATATCCGTGAATGTATGTATGTTTGTGTATGTACGAAACATAATGTATTTACTTGACACGCATTTGTGGAGAGATTATTGAAGATTCGGTGTAGCCGAATGTTGCACACTTTCTTGTTTTGTATTTATACCCTCGAAAACTTCATGAAAAATAAAAACAACAACATCAAAAAGAAAAAAATATTATATTAAAACATAAATTTTGAAATTTTGCTACAATTTTCTGAAAAGTTTAGAAAAAAAGGGACGTTGTTTTATTATTAGAAGTGATGGGCACAACCCAGTGAATAATTTTAGATGGTTTAAAAAAGAGTAGTACGAATGAACCGAATTCACTCTTAGAAATGAGGATAAAGTATAAACATCTCGAAATACGTTTGTTAAAGGAGTGAGATTGAAAAAATCTTAACCTACTTATATGTTAATAAAAAAGAAACTAGGGCTTTCAGTTACTTTTCTTGAACAGGTGGTGGATCACACTTTTGGACAGCTATTTTGTGCCCTTTAATTCTCCTTTAATAAGAACCCAATATCTCTCTACTGGCCTTAGCTCAGGGCAAGATTTGATTCTCTTAGTACAAAAACACATTATTATTTTCGTACCATTCAAGGACATTTGACTCAGGTCAAAAATAATTGGACACATTATAAACTCTTATAAATTAAAGCAGTATTTTTATAATAATTCTTTGCTGTAAATTCCAGCATTTTTAGAGTCTGTTATAACAAATTATTGGCTTTTTTGCCGCACCAGCATATTGCTTGCCCTATCAAGAACTTGTTGGGAAATTTTGACTGTTTTTGGATTCTAGACATAAAATTTTTGAAAATCTCTACCAGAATATACATTTTGCCATCCATTATGCAACAGGATTATTTTTTATAGAAAATTCGACTTCAATTTTCATGCTCTGTTTTTCGGTAGTGGTACTATGCATGTGTGCTGATAGTTTGTAACATGCATAAAAACTGGTGTTACCCCTACATTTATGTATACCGTTAGCGTCAGAATAATTTTCTAAGTCGGATTAACGATGTCCGTCTGTCCATGTAAACGTTGTGAACAATCTACAGTCAATTTTTGAGATATTGCGATGAAATTTGGTATTTAAAATTATTTTGAACTAAGGACGAAGCCTTTTGAAATTGGCTACGTTCGGTCCAATATTTCGGGTTACTTTTATCCAAATAGGTTTTAAAGTCATACAAGTCCGATTTAAATAATATTTGACACAAGCAAATCATATAATATTCTAAAATATTGTGCCTAAATATGTGAAGGTCGATCCATTATTTCTCATAGATCTCATATAAACCACCTACCAAATATCACTTTAAATCGATGTGCAAAATTTTTTCTAACTCTCTTATAACCCTCCTCATTTTAAAACGCATAAATTTCACATAAATCTTAATGTCCCAATAATGTACGGCAGAGTAAATTATACGTGGGTCTTCAATTATTTTTTGTAACTAATATTAATAACTAACATCGTGGTGTAGGGTATAACAAAGTTGGGCTTTACCGGCTATAACAACCTTACTTTGGATTTTAGTCAGGAACTTTTTTTATTACCAAATAGTCCGAACACTGATCTAAAAGTGCTAATTTTCTAGTGGATGTGTTTGAAGCTCATTTCCAAATGCTTTTTATTTTTTGGCTTTTGAAACCATTTCATCTACCTGAACCAGGTTTTCTATTAACAAAATTGGAAATAGTTTGAAGGCATACCTTTGAGTGGTTGGTCATCTTTTTGGTAGGACCAAGTCAGATTTCGTTGAAAATATTTAATATTTTTTCTGGTCACTCATTTCAGGCAGATTACCAATATATACATTTGTCTGATATTTAACTTAATTACTGACAAAGGCAGCTTGATCAGAAATATCAAATAATATTTGGGTTAAACGTGGTAATATAGTTTTAGATATAGTCACGATCTAGTTAAAATTATTCGCTGGGTTATGTTAATCTTTTGTTTTGCCACAATTTGAAATTGTTTTTATTATTGTTAAGTAATTTATAATAGCAATTAAATAGAAATGGACGGCCAAAGTAAATTGTATTTTTTCCAGCCAGTCACCCATCCAGCCACCCACTTTCCGTGGACTATTGGTGAGTAGCAGTGAATATCTTGTGGTTTTTTAATTTTCATAAATTTGACTTAACGGTGATTTGGTATTTTCAAAAAATATATGAATTCTATCTTATTTCAGTCTTTTCTTTCTTATTCACAATATTCATATCCAACAACCCCAATAAACAAATAGGAAAACAACCTGAAAATAGACGGGAATAAAATTAAGTCACTTTTTTCCTCCTTTTAAGTTTTTTTTTGTGTAAAAATTATGTTGATAATTATGAATGTTTATGATGATTGAAAAATAAGAGTAAAATATTGATATTTATTGTTAATGAAAACTGAAAACTTTTCTTATTTTTGAAAGAGGAAATATATATTGTAGGAAAGGAAATATTTATAAATTATCATTAATTTTCAGATTTTTTTTTGTAATTTTAATGAAGTTTGAAGAAAATTGGATTAGTTTTCTGTATTTTTTTAGAAAATTATAACTTAATGGTTATTTTTTTTTGTAATTTTAAAGAAATATAATTTTTAGGCAGAGTAATATGAAAATGGATGATATAATTATAAAAATGTTACTTCTTATGTTTCAAATACAAAGTAATGGGAAACAAATGTCCATTAAATCGTAATTTGTTAGAGTATCAGAATAAAAGTAAAATTATAAAAATATATGAAAAGGTCCGTCAGGCGAAAAGTTTGAAGATGATCTATACCTTAACAGCTTTAAATCACACGGAGGTACTAAAATATGATTCACATATGTGCACACAGGAAAAAAACATGAAGTAAAATCAACGTTGAACATAGTTGATTTAAGATTGAATCATTTTTTAATTAAGTTTAAATTGAACATTTTTACGTTTGGTAGTAAAATAATATTGTACATATTAGAATCTTTCAATATTACTTTATAAAACAAGTAAGAATATATAATCGGTCAAGTCTGATTATCTATGGAAGTTGCGAACAATTAATGAACGACCCTCGTTTAATATAATTTATGTTTAATTGTGTAGTACATTATTGCAACACTAAAATTTATGTTAAATTTATAAAAGGAAATTATAAACCGATCCTCGTATAATATTGCTTATCGAGAAGTGATATTTGGAAAGGGGTTTTGTATGGGATCTATGAGAAATAATAAACTTTCACTTAGTATCTTTTTAATTCTTTTATATTAAGACTTTTATGGTATTAAAACCACATTCCGCGAAGAACATTTTTATGGAAGGTGCCTGAAATATTGGCCATGTTCGGTAGGCCAATTTCAAAAGGCTTCATAGTTAAAATAACATGTTCAAATTTCATTAGATATTTAAAAAAGTGACCTTTAGACTGTTACACGCTTACATGGAGAGCCAGACAGGACGGAAGGACGGACATAGTTAAATCGACTCAGAAAGTGATTCTATTATCAACCTATCATCTTCTAAATTCTTCTAGGAATAGATTTTATAACCACTAACACCAGGGTATATTCACTTTGTTATTTCGTTTGTATTGCTAAAAAGAAACCATCTAAGACTCGATTAATTATATATATTCTTGCATTGAATCAGAATCTGTGTCAACTTGTCTAAGTCCGTCTGATGATGGCAACAGTGTTTCCGTATATAGGGATTTTTCCCCAAATTGGTGTTTTCAAAAGAGGTGATCGTGGGTAGGGATTTGGGGATTTCTTTAAATTTTTGGACATTTTGTGGTGGAATTTACAAAAGTATTATATTCGATAATACGAAGGCTGTTGCAGAATTCCATTTGATCGTAAGTTGAATTGTTATAAAAATATATATAATTGTTAAAAAAATATATAATTCAAACAAAATACGAACATAATTCTTATTTCGCTTGGAATAAAATCCGTGATACAATATAATTTAGGAATTTAAAGTTAAAAGTGGGAATGTTATGGAGATTTATGACATGGGAAATATTTTTTTTTGAAAAACTGGCAGAAACAAGAAGAATGATAGAGTCGCTCAAGCCTACACCATAAACCAACATTATGGTTGTTACAAAAAATTAATGAACGTCCCTCCTATGATTTGGTTTGAATAAAATTATTGTGACACAAATATTTATGTGAAATTTAGACGTTTCTAAATTATTTTTTCTGGGGAGATTATGTGGGACTAGAAAAAATTATGGAACTTTATTTGGCCAAATATTATTATAATACTAACGCATATATTCGATTTAAGCCCTTTTATGAGTTTAAAACCCATTCCGGAGGGTACATTTGTATGGGGTCTACGTGAAATAATGGACTCATTATTACCAACTTTAATAGTCATGGTTCAAAGTAATAGCACCTGGCAAATTTCATCGACTAACGGATATCGTTAAATCGACTAAGAAAGAGATTGTGAATCGATAGGTATACTTAAAAGTGGTAACAGCACAGTTTTTCTGCACGTTATAACTTTTGCATAAACGCATAACACCGCATCCACTTATAGTGGTGTAAGGTTATGAAGATTCAGTATAGGCGAACCTTATCCGCCTGACTGCATTCTAAGTATGCATCTAAGAACAGTTCTGCAAATATTTAATTATTAATAAATTGAACCAAATTTGGGACTAAACTCTCGCTTTTCTTGGCCTTCTAACCAAAAACTGTAGCCTACATAAAGGAATAAGCTGCAAAATTTAGGATTATTTGTTTGAATTTTTCGCTACAATGCTCTTTACGACAAATCTTTTATATAATATTTAAGATAAACATTTTAGTAATTAAAATTATAAATTTTATGTATTTTAAAGCAATAAGAAAAAAAGTAACTCTGATAATCGCTGTTCGAAACCTAAGCTGTTCGAAGACTAACCTCATATTTACATTGTTATTTTTTGATGAAAAAATAACTACAACAAAAATAATAGAATCGAAATAAAATGTTTGTTTCGAATTTTTATGATTGAACAAAACTGCTTCAACTTTTTTTATTTGTTATACCCTAAAAAACCATTATGCGCTGATATTTGTAACATGCAGAATAAATAATGTTATTACATACACTTTTAAATTAATTGGTTGACACAGAATTACTTTTTGAGTCGTAATATGAAAATAATTGTTCATGATTGCGATCAGTTGTAGTGTGTGTTAAGTAGTCGATCTTAGTCGACTATTATATTCTTACTTGTTCTAGAATGATTTTCTCTTACAAGGACTTTTCACAATACAATAAGGTTCAACAAATATGAAGTCATTTCTAAGACGGTGAGAGCATAATGAGATGTATGAATCAACTCAAAAACAGTATCTTATGAGTCAGACCAAAATCTACAATTAATGTATTATAGAATTTTATCCTCATTTGTGTTGTGATTCAAGTTCTAAATTATTTTCCTTTCCAACAATATTCACCCACAAATCAAATAATTTGGAAAAAGCACATAAATTATTTAATTATTTAAACAATAAAAACTGTAATATAAACAACAAAGATCCAATGAAATCTCAACTACAAGTACAACTAATGAAGAACAATATTTTAAAAGTGGGTGTCATAAATGCACATGAGGAAAATGTGGAAATAATGAAAGAAACTTTACAACTAAATATGGATAATCTGGAAGTTTTGGACAAAAATATAAAATTTACGATGAAAATATAAAATTCATACAAACAGGTACTAACACAGAGAGGTATGAGAAGTGAGGGAATTATTTTGGTACATTTGGAAATGGGTCATTAAGTTGTAATGGAGCCCTACAAATGATTAAAAGTATGAGTTGTGTTAAGTATAATTTGAAGTTTAATTATATATTTTATAGAATATCTGACGGATACATATGCAGTCTAATGGATACAGACAACCTGCATTTCATTGCCAAAGTATTTCATTCAACATCTTTTGAAAATATATTAAAAAAAACTCTCTCCTAGAGAAAACTGAAAACAAAATGTATATAAAAACTACAAGAACACACGTTCCTTAATATACATTCATATGAAGATACATGTTTCCAAAAATCTTGTGGGTGCAGCAATTCATTTGATTTAAGAAAAAACTTTGCAAAGGAAAGAGTTAAATGAGTATAAATTAGAAAGATTCCGGGAGATAGTAACGGAGAAATTTACAATGCCACATAAAAAGAGGTTTGGGGTACATTTAAGCTGGATTGAGAGATGAGTTTTAAAAACATTTACAAATGTAAAACGTAGAAAAAAACTTTACATGCACACACACACACACAAACTTGAACACATGCAATCCAAAAAATGGCTGAACAAGGTATCATATTCTATTCTGAGAATTTTCTCTTCATATATCTGAATTTTTGTTGTATTTTATTTGTAAAAAGAAGAATATAGAAAAAAGTTAAATAAAATTGTAGGTGGGTTGTATGTTTGTATAGAGATTTACCGTTTTATGCTTGACATTTTCAAAAGTTTAAGTTTTAATTTATGACAACGTTTTCTATAACTCGTTACTACAATCTATATAGAAATACACTCACACAAACGCACACCACACATACATCTAACAAAAAATAAACATAAATACATACACATAAATACATAAACATAACATATATAAGCATATACATATATATATATAATAGTAGATAAGACCCGGTGTGCTTTGTTGCCCTTATAAGGTGGGTGGTACCCCTCTGCATGGTCCTATCATTCCTACATTTTAGCCAGTAAAAAAGATCCTTGGGAAAGTATTTGGAACCGCTTTTACAGTTCCTTATATATATTCGATAATTAATATTTGCATTGTATTGGAGTACCTTTCCGCTTTATACTTCCCGTCCTATATTTGTGGTTATGATCGAATTTCAAACTATTGCTGTTATAGTTCTTTAGATATTCGATAATCACCATTTTATTTGTATGATCCTATCATTCTGTCCAGTAAAACAGTTACTTGAAAAATTGTTGAGACCAACAATTTGAAAATTATCGGTGTAGTGATTCTTTAGATATTCGATTACAAAAATTTTCTTTTGTATGGGGTCTACTTCTCCTCCTACCTTCTCCTATGCATCCTTCATTTTGTCTAGTAAAACAGCAAATTAATATTTGCTTTGTATGAGGGCTACCACTTCCCCTGATCATATTCGTCTTACACTTTGTCCCATAAATTGAGACCAAATTTAAAAATTCTCGCTGTTATAAAGTTTAAGATATTCGATTTGAAAATTATTGGTGTTTCGATAATCAATATATGCTTTGTATGGGGGGTAGTTCTCCCCCAGGTCATATCGAACTCTTTTATAGTCTATATTACTTTCGGGTATATTGGGTTCATTCTGTAAAAATTTCAGCAAAATCTGTTCAGTAGTTTAGCAAACAAAAAAACAGACAAACAAACATAAATTCATTTTTATATATATCGATGAGAAGACAACAATAAAAATAATAGAAAAAATAGATACACGAAGGGAGACATATCCTTAAATAGGATATTTATAAAATTGGTGAGAGTTAGTCTAGATCAGATGTATAAACTGTATTGGTATTTTACTCTAAATATGAACATATGCATGTGTGTGTTTATTTCAGGATTTAAAGAAAAACTGTAATATTTTGTTGTTGTTTTTTCTTTTTTACTAATTTTAGGTTAAGGTCTTTTTTGTAAATATATAAATGCAAATATACAAAGATTTGAATTATTAGTTTTGTTATATATTAAATATATTTTTTTAATAAAATTAGTAAAATTTTAAAATGAGTATTATGTACAAATATTTTATACACACATATGTAATAAGTTATACAATGTAAAAATAATGTTGCCAAAAATATATTTCAAAAGAACTCAAATATGTTGCAAAAACCACTCTTCAAAAACTGTCCTCCATCATATTATAATTCGGTAAATTAAGCATCGATCTAATCCCCATTTGAAAATCTTTTTTAAAAATGATTCCAACACATCCGGTAAGACAGCAGCCCGGTTAGTTCAATGCTCGAACTGTTTGGTACGAAAAGTTAAAACTACAATCGCACAACGCTCAAAAACGTTCCCAACAGGAACAGTGTTAAAAATTTAAGTCAAGTTTCGAAAAATATATTCCAGATACAAAATGTATGACGAAACGTATGATCTGGAAGATTTTTCACAACTTCCTGGTCAAAAATTTTGTATTACTAATGCTCGAGAGAATGTTAAAGAAAATTTGAGAACCCAAAAAGAGTCAAAATTATACAAAAAGTTCTTGGTATGGCATGCAATATGCAATTGCAGCAAAAAAGGATCTGAGATGATTCCATTGAAAGTATGGAAAAATGCAATATTTCTCTTTAGTTTGCATAATGTAAGTGATGGAGGGTATTTAAAATTCGGCGCACCAAATATAGCATTCTTATATTTTTTATTAAAATCTATAAAAGAAAAACACTGATGCGTATGAGTATTTTAATCTTGCAATGATATTAAATTTTTATTTATAATATTAAGTATACGCTCAGGTTGCAAATAAAGTCATATATTAGAATTAAATAAGAACACTGGTAAATAGTTCGACAAATCCGATTTTGAAATACCCTACACCACACTGTTGGTTATAAATATTACCAACGAAAATTATGGAACGACCTTCGTATAATTTGTTTCTTTGATTTCTGCTAAAGAGCTTAACAAATAATAGAATACTATCATTTAGGCTTTGACTCCTGTTAAGTACCACATGAAATTTGTGCACTCTAAAGTGATATTCGATAGTGAATTCTGTATGAATACTATGAGAAATACTAGACCGTTCCTATTAAAATTTGTCAAGTAGTTTAGGAATGTAGCATAACTCATTTTTGTCAAATTTCGTTATATTAAGAAATTTTATAGGCTCAAAATATTATTCGGGGACATTTGAATGCGGCCTCTAATGGACCAAATTTAACTTATTTCACTAAGCTTCATCCTTAAGTGATTCTAAGTCGAACACGATATGCATTGCAGAAAAAATATATCCGCAGATGTCTAGAAAAGCAGATGTTATCATTTTAATAATGTTAATTAATCGATGATCAGACTTGCAGCAAAGTTAATGGTAACGCTGAATTATTTCATTCTCTTTATACCCAACAAAAGTGGTAAAGAGGTTAATATTAAATTTGTCATTCTGTGTGTTAAACTAAGAAGATATCATCTTAGAACACATATTTTGTATATATTCTTGCATCATGTCAAAATCTGAGTCGATTTAGCTATGCTCGTCTATCTGAAATATATTTGCCGCTAATATATTTTAGTTTGCAGCGAACATAACGCGAAATGACGTCTCAGCCGTTTAAATACCGCTTATCTCTAGTGGAGGGTATTGAAGATTCGGCATAGCTTAATACAGTATTCTTACTTGTTAGAATTAATTATAGTTAAATTTAAATTAAAGAGTAAGAATTATTACTTTTCTTATATCACAATAATGCTCAGTTTAACAATTTACAAAATTAATTAATTTCTAAATAATTTTAATTCTTATTTTTTTTTTTGTAATTACATTTTAGTCTAAACCACAATCATTTTTAGTCGCGAACTTAAACATAAATTGCATTAATTAAGCAATTTGGAAGTGCGTTTTTATCTCAATATTTGAAAAAAAAATCACTTTACTTGAAAGGATATTAAAAGTTTTTTCTTCATTTCCCTCTCAACTTAATTTGAAATCTAAAAAATAACGTGTTATTTTTTGCTAAATAATAGAAATTAAAAATATTTACATATGACTTTTTTTAAACAGTTTTTGTTAAAAAAGAAATTATAAACGAAATATTAAACAATTATCTTTTTAGAAAAAGAAAAACTAGAAAAACTATTGAAAAGAAAACACTTTACAAAGGCAAAGAATGTATCATGAGTGTCATGAGGAAGTGGAAAAATAAAAAAAAGAAATCTAAAAAGAAAACAATTTACAAATTGAAATCGTTTTTACTATAAAATGATTTTTGTGGTTTTTATAATCTCGAGCACGCTATTGAAGGGATATTTGGTTACAGTGTTTATTGAATTTCGATATATATATGGCATATTCTTCTAAGCTTAAAAGACAATTCAAACTGAAATTTGATCCGATATGAAGTAACTAAATATTTAGTTTTATATAACCCTCCATCACCAAAAATGTTATCATTCCGTTTGAAACCGTTAAGAAGGAAATCACCAACAGGACCCCAATAATATATATGTAAATTCTTGTATCAAATTCAAAATCTGAGGCCGGATTTATGTCTGCTGTTTGTTCGGCCACGTTATGTTTTAGTCTGTTCGTTACAAACATAACATATTGCATACGAATTTGTGGTGGATTTTATTGACACATTCAGCAAAAGTCGAGTAAATATTTAACTTGTTATTCTTAAAGTCCCTATTTAAGTACATTTCCGATGATATTCCATTTCAGACATTTGATATCAAAAATTCGCACCTTTCTATATTATATGAAGTTATAGTGAATTTCCTTTTTATCGGGAATCATGTTTTCGTCAGTTATCTTTAAACTAAAAGGTTCCACAAGTTATGCAAGAATATGAATAAAGGGACGTTTTTTTCAAAGATTATGTGATTCGGGAAAGATATAATGACTTCGGTAATAATATTTCTCCGGATCTTACTATATATGTAAAAATATGATTAAAGGTGTCGTTAAAATTTCGACCATGAAGCGAATAAATTGGCAGAAAGATATAGTTTTTCTATTATCAAATCTGGTTAAATAACCAACTAAAATGGAGGAAGTATTTCGAGATGTTTAATATACATCCAGAGATGTTTTCTCCGAATTTATGAGTAATGAAAATAAAAAATACTTACACCGACCACCAACGTATGTGGTGAAGAAGTTCGTAAGGGGCTGAATAAATATCGCTACCGCCATCTTTAAGTATATCGTCTTAAAAGTCATAAATATAAAGCGATTTTAACTAAATTTATGTGAAATCGTGTTCTACAGTTTTTTAACAGTCTGGAATTACTAGTCAGGTTCGTATCCTGGACCGCAGCAACCACGATATTATGTTGTCTCATGAATCGGGTTACCCTGGAGACCATTACAGTTAAACTGCAATATTAATATTACCTCAGGTGTTCGGACAGCAATCACCGATGTGAGCGGCGACTGATGAGGTGCCTGTTGTTGTTTTTGTTGCTTGTGGTGATTGTGTTGGGTAAGATGATGACGATGTCACAGAATCACTTTGTTGCTGTTGGAAGCATGGTGCAGTTCAGAACAAATCCTGAGTTGACATCAGCCCAAACAAGAGTTGCACATTAACTGTATTGAAATGTGATGCAAACTGTTCCGGCACACTGAACTTAGATTCTTTTATTTCTCTCTTCCGTTGCTGGGATGACAGCCCCTGGCTGAAGAATTTGGGGTCATTCCGGTACAAAGAATCTGCTGTCACTGGAATGTTCTGTGGAGTTTTTACTCTCGAAACTTTTGTAATGTTTATTTTTTAATGTTCTAACTGCCTTAGTTTAAGCCAATCTATTTGTGTAGGTTGTGAAGTCGCATGAGAAAACAATCGATTGAACATTTTTTATATTAGAGGCACTAGTTTGTGATGTCCTAACTGTGTTCCTATAATATATAAGACTAGTGTGTCCATTATGAAATTTTTGTAAATATAACCAGATAGTAAATCTACTTATATGTTTTAGGGTTCTTATTTGTCGAATTATTCCCAACTCAACATTTTGATTCTCTAAATGAAAATCAAAATTAAATTTCTTCATTCATTTCATTTTCGTTTTTTAGTTAATATTTGATGTTGCATTATTAGATTAGTTATACTCTACACCACCGAAGGTGGTTGGGGTATTATGCGTTTGTGCTGATGTTTGTAACATGCAGAAAAAAAACCCATATTTAGGTTTACCGATCGACTCACAATCATTTTCTGAGTCGATTTAACGATGTCCGTCCGTCTGCCTATCTGTCCGACCGACTGTCTATGTAAATGTTGTGAACAATATACAGGTAGCAATTTTTATATATTTCGATTTGCTACATATTTTTTTGGTCTGAGAAGAAAGTATATTTAAATTGGTCTAGTTTGGTTCAATATTTGTGATAACTCCCATACAAAGGGTTTTTCCGGAATGGGGTTTTAAGATCAAAAAACAAAAAAAAAAATACTAAAGATAAAAGAGCGAAATTTAAAACAAGTAAGTCTTACAAAATTCTAGCGATGGCTGGTACATAATTTCTTCTAGCTCCCAAATAAACACTCCCAGAATAATTAGAAATTCATAAACATAAATCTTAGAGTCACAAGAATGTCCTACACACTTAAGAATAAATCAGAAAAATTAAATTATTCGAGGGTCGTTCATAAAAACTACAATTGTTAACCGATGTTGTGGTTTAAGGTATTAGTTAGTTGGGTTTCATCGATTATAACGTCCTTACTTGTTTTCTCTTAAAATATGTTTGTATCTCTGTGTTTTACATTTTCTATCTTATTTTCATTATTTTTTTCGAAATCATTTTGAAACTCTAATTCAAATTCAAATAGTAAAAACTCACAGCTGCATTTAAGTGCAAATTGTAATTGAAATTAAGTTGTGTGTTATTGCTAAACTAAATGGATCCTCGAATCTGGAAAAAGATGTGAATGAAATTTACCATCCAAAAGGACACAAACAAAATTAAAACAAACAACAAATTTGTGTTTAAAAGAAAAGACAATTTTAGACAAATTAAAATCCACGTTTTTAACGTTTTTTTTTCAGTTGTTAACAAATTGAAGCAATTAAAGTTATTATGAGTTTTATTAAAAATATTCACGAAATTATATGAAAAATAAAATTTCTCTATTTTTTCTACTGCAAAATCTAATTGTGTTTAGATGCTAAATGCTACAGTTTATTAATGGTCTTCATAAAGTTTTATAAAAAAAGGATTTTATGCAAAATATAAAAAGAAATTATTAAGGAAATTCATAAAGTTTAATTAAAATGTTTCCTAAACACCAAGAGATTTTGCTCTCTTTCCAATCATGTTGAAATTATAGATGTAAGAAAGCTTCTGGTAAAGCATTTCATGGAGGATGTATTCAATATTAGTAAAATATTTAATAAATATTTGTAGGCAAAAACAAAATTAAAATAAATTGGGCCTAAGCAGAAATGGCAAGGCGGTTTGAATTATAAGGTGCGAGGCATTTTAGTGTTTTATATACATAAGTTTGGGAAAATTTAAATATTAATAAAAATTTCAGCAGTCAATTTTTCGGTGTTATATAATGAACTTTGATAATTATTGGACAGATCGCTATTTAAAACCAAAAAAATCGGTCTCATTAACAAAAAGTTGTTGATTTAATATGGACAACCTCTAAATTCCAACAAAGTACTTTTTAAATTTTTAATACCCTCCACACACCAATGAAGAGTATATTAACTTTGTCATGCCGTTGAAGTAAGGAATCATTAGACCTTAATGTTATATATTGTTGCATCAAATCAAAATCTGAGTCGATTAACTATGTCCCATCTGTTTGTCTGTTGGTTGCACCTCACATCCACAATAACTGTGAAATTGGCCAAGATTATTGATATAGTCCTGTGAATTGCCCCAAACTATTGTAATATAAACAAAATTTTACTAAAATATTTCAAAAATTAAGTCCTGTCGAGTCTTCACATGTAAAGATATGCTATCAAATGCACTTCGTTAAATCGACTCAGAAAGTGATTCTAAGTCAATCGATATAGTGAAATCATCATTTCTTCTGAATGTTACAAACATCAGCTCAAACGCATTATACCGATCATACATGATAGATCTATGATAGGATATATAAATATTATAACGATACACAGAGTAGATGTGTAGGATCACATTCTGAGTCGATATAAAGATGTACGTCAGTCCGTCTGGTTGGCAGGCTGGCTGTTTATTTACACCTTGTGAACGAAATGCAGGCCGCAGTTTAAAAGATATTTAAATGAAATTTGGCACGTGTCATATTTTACTCACCGACTAGGCCTATTAAAATTGGTTATAATGGATCTATTATTTTACTTAGCTTCCATAAAAATATTCGATTTTAATGAAAGTTGGCACAAGTTAAGTTCTACAATATTCTAAAACGATGTGCCAAACTGTGCGAGGATCGGTTCATATTTTTTATAGGTCACATAACAACCTACTTTCAATATTATTTTGATTGAAAAGAATTTTATAATATAAATAGTCCATATAACAACACAAGAAAAATCTTTTTCGAACGTGTGGTTCACATAAATGTTAGTTTATTGATACCTCTACTATTAAGCATTAATTGAACACAATTTGAAAGGTGGTTTTAATTTTTAGTACCTATCTTATAACATTTAATTTTAATTTATTTAATAGTCGGACCTTGATCTACTATTAATTTCTTCCTTTTTGGATTGTTATCACCGTTCTAAAATTTTAAAATTTAAGGCTGGAATATTTCAAAATATATTTTAAATTTTTGAAATATTTTTTCTAGTCTTTTCATAATTACAGCATAATATTTTAGGCTTTATAATTACTTTTATACCAATATATACCTAAAATTACATTCAATTACGCGTGCCCTTAATTTGCCATAACTGCTTTAGGATAAATACAATTTAGCATAAGTTTTATAAGTTACAACGATTATTTATAAGATAAACTAATAAACACATTTTATACACCGGAATATAATTCTAGTAAATTGTTAACTTTTTTGACTCAGCCTTTTGTGTCTCTAACCTTTTTGTGGGTGAAAGTAAATGTAAACAAGTATGAATGCTATATTCGGCAACGCAGAATCTTTAATACCCTCCACCACAAAAGCCCAAGAAATAAATGCATTATGTTTCGTACATACGCACATACACACTCACAAACCCATACATTATATGAACATATTCTTATATACAACAAGAAAACCTTTATGAGTCATAAAATTACTTATTGGATATAACTCTTTTTCTACTGAACCGATATTGATAGTTTTTCGAATATATTTTTTGATATTATGGAAACATTTTATTCTAATTTGACGATTTATAATTTCACGAAAGTTCTTTGCTTTAATTAAGGGGTTGTCTTAGATATCGGTCTATAACTCTTAACCTACTAAATCGATTTTTCAGGTTTTAAATAGGAATCTTCTCAGGACTATATAAAATACTTAGAACAAACTTCATTTAGCTCTGTCAATTATTGCGAATGTGAGCGTGTCAACAACAGACAGACAGACTGGATTCAGATTTTAATTTGATGCAAGAATAAATATACATAACGGGGACTTTGACGATTCCTTCTTACCGATACATACGGAATGACAAAGTTAACCAAAGTCACCAGTTGTGGTGGTGGAGGGTATCATTGTCCAAATTGGCGAAAAGGAAAAAAAACAAGTAAGAATGATACATTCGTCTATGCCGATTCTTTAATACCCTCCACCACAAATGCATGTGAAGTAAATACATTATGTTTTGTACATATACACTCACACGTACACATCTGAAAGTATAATATATACTTTTTTCTTAAATATTATACAGGAACACTACATGAGTCACAAAATTAGTTATATTTTGGCTGTTGCTTCTATTCTAGTGAACCGATAAATATAAGTTAACAGGCAGTCATAGCTAAATTGACTCAGATTTTTATTTGATGTGATGATTAGCGTTAAACACGAATGATAATGTTAATATACTCTCTTCACTACTTGTGGTTGTGGAGAGTATGAAAAGGAAATTGGGAGAAAGTGCTGGACTTGTTTTTCTTCAAAGATTAGACAAATTTACTAAAATACTACTAATACATTTAACGAATTTTCTGCAATGGTTTTGGCACCTCTTCTCATATAAAAGGCAGTGATCAAATGGTTACTCGTGGAATAAAACGGAAAGCACGAAATTAGATTAAAGTCTGTATGAAGAAAACATAAGAAATTATTAACTTAAGTCATACCACACAAAAATTATATGGGCCTACTAAATTCCATTATATTTTTGCATGATTTTATACGAATAATTGACTCATTCGACTTGTTTATTTTACACAAGTCAGTGAGTCCTTTTTCTGCTGCTATTTTTATTACGCTTTCGTAAAATAATACAAGTTGTTGTTTTGTTACATGACACCACTTGCGAGTCCATAATTTTCATTTCTTGTTTTTTTCCACTTGTTTCGTTTAATTTCTTCTTTCTTTTAAAAGTCAAAAAGTTATCAGGGGTTAGTTAAATAATTTTCAATGTGTATACCCTACACCACCGAAGGTAGTTGGGGTATTATGAGTTAGTGCTTATGTTTGTAACACGCAGAAAAAATGGTGTAACGCCTACCTTTAAATATACCGTTCGACTCAGAATCACTTTCTGAGACGAATACTATTGAAATTGATCATTTTCGGTCCAATATTTCAGCGATTTAAACAAATTTGGCACACGTATGTCTGATAATATTCTAAAGCGATGTTGCAAAATTTTCAAGAATCGGTTAATTAGTTCTTATAAGGTCCTATATAAAACCTCTTTCCAAATGTTACTTTTAAGGGCATAAATCTCACATATACGTATGTATTGTAATTATAATTGGTCAAATATAAGCGAAAATCGATGTGAAAAATTTTACAAGGGTCGGCTAATAATTTTCTGCCCCTCCAGAAAAATTCTCTTTAAAACGTATACATTTAACATAAATCTTAGTGTCACAATTATGTAATACATACTTAAGAAGAAATCGGAAGAAGAAATTGTATGTAATTGCCATTATTAACTGACGATGTGGTGTAGGGTATTAGATACTCGGGCTTGACCGAGTATACATTCTAAGTTGTTTTTTTATGCTTTGCATCACTATAAGCATTGAATGCAAATATGTTAAGCTTGTCATTCGGTGTATAATCAGTAAGGAGGTGTCATAAAGACTTTATTATTTTTACCAAATTTGGAATCGATATTGTTTATATTCTACTTGTAATTGCTAATCTGCTGTCAAACTGTTTCTACGGATATAAGGGCGATTTGACTCCTGAAGGGATTAAGAGAAAATCCCATCAGGGGTCAAATCGCCACTGCTATGACAGAAGTTGTAAAATAGATATATTCGAACAGCACACAGTGTTTCCAAATTAATCTGTAATTTTTGAAACCGTTAGAAATATCTTAATGAAATTTTTCTTGGCCAGTGTTTGATTGAAATTTGCTTCTTGAAGTGTGGAGTTGATCCTTCATAAAATCCAAAGAAAATTGCACCATTTTATTTTGCATGAACATTCGTGGACCCAATGTGTTTTACCATTTTGAGTGGAAAAACCACTTCGTGGTTGTTTAAATATGACAACGTCTAATTGGATATAAGTTTTGGATTGGCCAACTAAGTCCCCAATTTGGAGTCCTATAGGTAACTTCTTTGACATATTAAAAGTGAGAGCTTGGATACGACACATCAGAAATAATTTGGAGCTGATAGACCGCCTCAAAGCGATGCCAACATCTATTCTAACGAACCTTATACAATTTATGGCCAAAACTTCTGTGAGCACATAAAAGATATGATACGAATTGTTAAAAGTTGCTTAAGTTTCGAACAGATAATATTTAAGTTGATTAAATACTTTTGTATATGTAGCCAGAATAAATATAAAGGATGAACATGGTTTAGTTTGGATCTGATTGATATACAAAACAGACATGTTAGTTGTGTTGACTCTAGTAATGCAGAGGCACTACTACTTCCGTATTACTAAATGTTTAGACTACAAAATTGATCCAACATTATCTAGAATATCGACAATAGATTGAATATTATGTTTCATTAATTAAACCAATTCTAAGAACCTCATCGCTTTTTTTCGGTTTATATATATGACGATATTCTAACAGGATATCCATCCGCGTGATGGTTTCCTGCTCTTTAGGCCATTGTCATTAAGGAACTTTCAATGCTTTTTAGCATCGACACTGTTTCCAGTTTTTAAGCTGCTGAAATGTGTTTGACGAAGTTCAAGCGATAGACTTTGAACACAATATTCAATCGGTATTAAAATTATATAATACTCTTCTGTTTACGGTTTCAATGATGTTCGCGGTAGAGGAACAGAACATAATACAATTTCGTAGTAATATCCTACTGGTTAAAAATACTGCATTCATACGTAATGAATTTTAGCACTGACACTGCTCCTATTGGAAATGGGTTTAAGGAAGGAAAAATACTGCCTCCTCAGTTTAGGAGTACTAAAAATCTTTTGCAAACGTGGACTAGAGACACAATATTTAATCGCACTTTCTCTCGTAAAAGCTGCATACGATTTCGTATACAGCTATTATGAGCTCTGTTTACGATTTCGATGTCGTTTGCGATAGCTCTACTCTACTCTTTTAAATACATCATTTATGAAATACTTTCAAGGAATTTCAACAGAAACACTGGATCTAAGACATAAAATTTGATCGGTATTTGAATTACACTTGTAATTTATCCTTCTGTTTACGATTTCGATGTATATGACATTGTAAGTGTTCATTGGCCGGCCAGAGTAGAGTAGACGATTCCAGCGCTATATTTTGAATACTTTGTCAATGCTTTCCATTTCTGTCGTTGGTAATATCACAAAGATTCATGTTATTATTCCAAGACAAATACAAAGACAAAAAATTCGGTAGATTTGGAAGTACGAAATCTCCTCCAATAGATATTTCTAAGGCTTAATTCAAAAAGGGATTTAAAATTCGATATAACCAGATATAAGATTCCCATTTATTTATTTGTTATTGTTACTCTAGTTGCTGGATATCATCAACATCAAAGGCGGTAGCATCATGAGTTTGTTGTGAATGTGTTGGTCTATCTCTCGTTTTCTTTTCAGTTTATAAAACGTTGGAAGAGGTATCAACTAAATGATTTGCGTTTGATACACATGCACACATTCTTACATTCACTTATATTTATGTCTTCATTCAAACTAAACTTAAACCGAAATGCGAGAAAGAGTGAAAGAGAGAAAAGAAACTAACGTACGACTGACTAAGGCAGAGGTTACGTTGGGTGTTGATGGTTGATATTTCATTCGTATTCATTTTTTTATTCTTTTAACGCGTGGTTAACATATTTCAACAACGGAAACGGAAACCATGGAAAAATGCAAACAAACTTCATAGTTATTTTTAGTAAGACGACCGAAGGACCAAACATTTTCAACTTATTGCCATGTGCCATCATCATCTCTTACTTTACATTTGAACTATGTTCTTCGTAAAGGTGGTGGTGGTGGTGAAATAATAAAATGAAGTGGAGTGGGAAGTATGTTTATTGTAGGTGAGTTTTGGTGGTTTATAACAATATTTCTTCAATGTTATTTTTAATCTATTTTATTCTCTCAGGCAACAGAATGTAATCTTTGGTTATAAACTACCAACTTAAACAGTTATTAACACAAATTTATTTGTATTACTTTGCATGTTGTTTAATATAACTTGGATAACTGCCTCCTCTTTTTGCTGTTGTTGTTGGTGTGTTCTTGTTGTTTATATCGGAGTGTGAGTTATATTATGAATATATTTAATTTAAGTTTATTGCCTATTTTCTTGTTAGTTATTTTAAGTTTTAAAGATATTTGACACTTTGATGGAAATACAAATGAACATATTGCTTCTTATTGTTCTGAATGCCAATATAAACTCTAGGTTTTTATAACCTGCACCACCACATTATCTGTCTGTTGTTGTCATGCTCATACCCTCAATATTTAAAGAGTTCAATACCTAAGTATATGTTATTGTTCTAAGAAGTTTCCTATTTAAAATCGTCTAAATCGGTCCAGTAGAAAAAAGCTATAGAATGATAACTGAAAAAATTTAACAACGATTATGGCCAAATGGCTCATTCAATTGTAATGAAATTTGATACGCTGCCATTAATGGACAACGTTACGTACCATAATTTTTTGGAGAGAGCATAGGTTGGGATAATCCTCATGGTAATGTTAGAAGGATTGAAGGGGTAAAATGTGGTTCACTTGAGTCCTGAAAGTTCCTTTGTGCTAGTTTTAAAGAAACGAATTTGTTAGGTAAGGACATCAGGCTGTCAATAAGGATTAAAGTAGTTAGATGATGATCATTTGGGTATTTTTGTGCTACTTTCAAAGAGAAGAATTGAGAGGGAGCATGTAGAGAAATAATACGAAATTAAGACTAACTAAATTGGGCCAAAACATTATTCTTACTCAAGATCTCAAGAAATTCCTTGAAAGACGCAGATGCTGCGGTATCTGGACATTGTTAGTTTGGGTTACATGCAGCCAGATGGGAGCTTCTTTCAAACGATTTGAACAAGTTGCCAAAATGAGGGGGAATAAGAACTAGTTCCTCATCTTTTTTGCCAATGCCTACAGTTGCGTTTCTTTGGCTGCAGCTCGTAACAATATCTAACGGCTTTAGCGACTGCTGATTTGAGGAATATCTGAGGTTTTATACATAATTGCGATCAGTTTCATGATGGGATTACAAAAAAGGCTCTTCACAGTTTTTGTGATACTGATCGCTAAACCAAATACAGTACTACTGATCTATATTTTTTACTTCGACCCCAGACATAAATCTACATGCTACTTTTTTACATCTCCCTCTTTAAACTTCTTATTACATCTTTGCTTTCTTTTTCTCTACACTTTCTATTTTCTCCCTATTTACTCTCTTTACAGGTAACACAAAAGAACCTTAAGATCCAAGTTGGACACATTCTGCACTTTCTTATTCGTGGAAACCTTATAACCTTTAGTTCTCCAGTTCCGAATGGTATTTAGCCTAATAGCCGTTTGAAGGTCAAATTTCATATTAATAAAATTAATCTGCAGACAGTTCAGAATCGCAAATATGGTGTTATTCGATGTGAACCTGAGTTCACATCGGTTTTAAACTTTACCCACGGCCTCATTCTGTGATGGAATGAACCTAATTTAGTTCGTGGGATCTTCAGGTGATTTCCACCATAAATCCAGTTCAAATTCTTGGGACTAAGTCCACATCTCCCACATATGGCCCTAACACTGATGTTAATTGCCTTACTCGAACTTAATCTGCTATCGAGGATTTATCGTTACTAAATAATGTCAAATTTATTCCGTTAATACCGGTAATCTGATGTCTGGTATTTTTTACCTTCTAGTATATAACATCAGCTCCATATGAATAAGTCCACTCCTAGTAATTAGAGTTGTAAGTGCTAGTTCTATTCGTTGGAATAGTGTTCCCATTTAAAGCCAAATTGCTCAGTAAAGGTGAAAGAACATCTTTATGAAGAGTTTCCCATATGTTCTGTCAAGATGTTGCCTCAGCATATTATCGATCTGATGATTCTTTTATACGGAAAACTTGTCAGGAATCCAATAAAAGCTCCTTCTAATCCTCATGGTCCAAATGGAATTAGCGCTATTGTTGTTATCCTTTCATACCAACTGGTCACAAAATGGACTATTTAATGCAGGCGGATTTCCGAGATGCCTAATGCTGGTAAAATATATTTTAGTATATAATTTTTATATTTAATTTAGCAGCAAAAGCAAAAGCAATATTTTTTACATATTTTACCTTTATTAAATGAAATTATTATGTAACATTAATATAGTTTTAAAATAGTGAACATGTTCTCTTTTATTACAAATTATGGACTTAATATTTCTAATAATTAAAATTTAACTTTACCCACAAATCCTTTAATTACCATTTAGTATCCTGTTTTAAATGAAAATTACTCAGTTTGAGTCATCAACATTGATTATAAGAATGACACTTGAGTATCACATTAATTACGATTATCATCACGTTTTATGAGACATTTGCACAAGTTTATGAGGCACCACACCCCACCTGTACTCACTTGTTCATTGACTCACTAATGAACCAAAGAAATAAAAAACAACAACTTCAGCAGCTAAAACGATGAATGTCATCATAGACCAAAAGAGGTAGGAGTATCCTTTCGTTATGGTCTTCATTTAAGTATGAGACCTTCAACTGTCTATATGTGAGTGTATAAGTGTGTGTAAATATTTAGACTCTATGGAATTAACTTGTATTAGCCAACAACCCTTAATTTGAAACTTTCTTATTTGAAAATCTATGTGAAGGAGTTCTTTTCTTTTCCTCCTTTTTTCTTTATTTTGAAATAATTTTTCCTGTTACTTTTTTAGTATTTGGGAATCTTTTTTTTCTTCTTGGCCATCATTTATGGTAATGTTATTTAAGCCTAAAAATCATAATGAATATTGACAAAGGTATACGAGTATTAGACATGTATGTGTACATAACTACATAAACATTAATATAAATAGTGTAACATAAACATACAAACTTAAATACATATACATTTAAATAAAAATATATATATACAGTCAGGTATATAGATGGTATTTTGTTTCATATTTAAGATTCTAAATGACAGGTGAATTGTAGTTATTGGTCTTGTTTTAGTTGGAATATTGTGGTATGATTTTTTGGCCAAAATCTCATAAATGTTCATTAGTCAGAGTAAAATATTTGCTCAATCAAAAAACTAAATATTAACTTTTAGTATGAGGGACTAATTAGATGAGTTGGCAAAATATATTTATATTTTCCCTCCCTAACACTTCAGTTTATCTCTTCAATGCAGAGAAATCGCTATTAGAAAAATCCAAAAGGGAAACTTATTATGATTAAAATATATTGCAAGTTAAGGAGTGAAGAAGTTTTGGGTGTGAGAAATCCTTTAATACTTAATTCTATAGCATAAGGATGAATTAATTTAATAAGATCACAAACTAAACTAAACAATTACCAATTGTGAAGCGAAATTGCAAGATGATTAAAAAACTATACTGGATGTACTGCATAGGATACCTGAACTGCTCTAGCTTTATTTATGGATATCAATTCCTTCGGGAATGGTGTTTAAGCTCATAACAGTCCCAAATATAAATTTATGTTTCCGAAATTTGTCACATAAAATGTAGATTCCAGTTTAAAAATACCTTGATGAAGTTTACATCTGTCATTTTTTTGACATAAGATCGATGTCTATTAATATGTTTGGTGATTGGTCCTATATTTTACTTAGCTCCCATACAAATATTTCTCTCGGAATGGTGCCTTAAACTCATAAATCGATTTTGTCATAAATAAGTCATTTGATAAACAAAAACGATGTGCCTAATTATTTGAGGATCAGTTCATTATTTCTCCATAGAAAGGCCCTTCAGGAAAACTTGTCAGGGCTTAAATATAACCTAACGTATATTATAACAATATTTGATCAAATTAAAACAAAAATATTAAATATATAAAGAACTATTGAAATGTGAGTATTAAAATTTCATTTCAATTTCTTTCTCAAGGACCACTTTTATTGGACAAAATGTAGAACGGTTAGAATCAGGGGAAGAAATAGCCCTAAAAATAGAACTAATGCAGCGAGTAGAGATGAGCGGTAACGTAATTTTTGTTGCAAATTTTTTTACTGTTGCAGGTGCTAGTTCAGGAGCTCTTTTTTATTGCAATTTATTGCTTATAATTTTATTTCTAAACTGATTACTTCCATTACTCTGATAAATCGTTTACATCCTTCACGTACTTTGACAAATCACACTACATTCTTACCATAACCAATAATTTGCTCTTAGAACCACTTATGTAAAAATAGGGTCTAGTGTACATGATATCTGACAACTATTACCAAATTCTTGTGTGAAATTTTTCGAAGCAATACCGATATGTTAAAAAAACTCAACTTGGTCTTAAAGATTGGTCAAACATTGAAAGTTACATACCGTTAAATACTTGGCAATTGTAAAACAGTCGTTTATAAAAATGTTTCAGGTAAAAACAGTAATTTTCTAGTTAACGGAAAAAGCCAAAGTAATCGAAAAGGAAAGCATTTCAAAAGAGCCATAAACACATCCTGGTATATTTCTCTCAACTTCTTCGTGGATAACATTCTGTGATATCAAAAAATGCCCAACACACACTTTTATGCTCAACCTGGGAATGTTGTCAAAAGAAAATAAAAAAGTCAACATCCGTTTATAAAAAAGTTTCTTGGTATGGTTTTCAATATGCAGTTGTAGCAGAAAAAAGCCAATCATTTTCAAAAAGCTATAAAATATCCGTAATTTTCATCACTTATTTTTGTTGACTTGGAATTCTGAAGTCAACATGGAAAAAGTTCTTGGTTGGACTGCAATAATGCAGTTGGTCAAAGGTGGTAGATTTTAAGCGGAGATGGACTACCATCTCGGAGGTTTATCCGAAAAAGGTTCAAAATTTCATAAATAGTGATTTAAAATATAAAATATATATTTTTTGTCAATTGAATAATAATAATAATAATAATAATAATAATAATAATAATAATAATAATAATAATAATAATAATAATAATAATAATAATAATAATAATAATAATAATAATAATAATTTAATCAAATAAGAAAAAAATAAAACTGTAAGTTTAGTGGTTTCATTTTTATTAACATAATTGTATGTCAGGAATTTTTCGACACACCTCTTAAAAGTATTCATTCCCCAAAAAATACAAGTAGAAATTTTTGAATTTCGGTTATAGAGTTCGATTTAGGCCGAACTTTGTGCTGTTGGAGTTTTCGCTGCATAATTTGAATTAAAATTGTTAATAAGTTCCCATCAGTCGATCACAAATATATGCCCAACATCAGTTATTGTTTTCAGGAAAAACACACAGAAGAATAATTGAATAATTGTGATTTTATAAATACAAAAAAATTGAATAAACACTAACTAAACGATTGATAAACACATACATAAACAAGTAAGGATGTTATAGTCAATAAAGTCCGACTTTGTTATACCCTACACCACAATGTTAATTATAAACGGTAGTTATAATTAACATTGTAAATGAATGAACCACCCTCGTATAATTTTACTACTATTGTGTTATTTAATAAAAATAATTTTATTACAGCAACGAAATTATTGTTAAAATAAAGCAAATTCTACAATAAACGACCATTAATAATTAGAATACCAACGTTTATGTAAGATTTACGTTATTAAAGGTGATATTTGGAAGGGGGTTTGTATGGGACCTATATTTGGACACATTGTTTTAGAATACTTCACTTACTTGTATGGTAGATACCTGAAGTATTGCACCGAAAATGGATAATTTCAATAATAAGCTCCGTCCTTATTTTTCCCCAAAAATTGAGTCCAATTTTTCCCAAATTAATTAACAACAATTAAACAAGTCAAACGGACGTAAATCGTTAAATCGACTCAGAAAACATTTCTGAGTTGAAGGGTATACTCAAAGGTGGGGCCATTTTTTCTGCATGTTACAAACATCAGCATAATACCATATATATGCTGGTGTAGGGTATAATAAATTTATTCTATTTCATTTCAAATTTGTTTGATATGCAAAAGTTACCATATATTTTTTTTGGGGGAATCCAAACATATGTGAGTGTGTGTAAAATTTGTTTATTCCATCTCCTGTCTACCTAAATAAAATACAACTAAATTTATTTGAGTGTATATGTATATGATGCGTGTGTGAACGTATGTGTAAATGAAAATAAATGAATTGTCCTTTTAAATGAATTTCCATGATATTTTATGGTGCGTAAATAAATATATTAGTGCAGTAAGTCATTTATTTAAATTTAAATACAATTATTTTTATTTCTTTAGTTCTTTATTTATTCATTACAACAGTTTTTATCCATTTTTTTGCAAAAATATTTAATTTTTGGCTTGAGAAGAAATTTGGTGGGAGTAAGAAAATCTTGAGAATAAAAATATAGAATTCATATAAGGAACTTAGTCCTTGATGTTATTTCCTTTTTAACTTCTTCTACTTTAAAATAATGCATTATTTTAAAGATAACATCATGAACATTCAGCTTTTATGTTTTGGGCCACCTCTGACCACTTTTGTTATTGTAATTGTTGTTATTTGTATTACCATCGTTTGCATATTGTTTATTGTATAAATCAAGATTTACGACTCGTTGTGACATCATTAATCAAGCATCTGATTGGTGATCCTGTGTTTTCTGTTAATTAATACAATAATGAATGGCAATAGAAAAGTAAAATAGTCGTTTTACATAAAGTCTGTACACACATACATACACGCACAAATATACTAACACATAGAGCAATAATACAAATATGTGTAAGTATGTAAAGAGTTGAATAAAATTTACGATTTTCTAGGCAATAACCAATAATGCAGTAGTTACTTATTTACTATTCTCAATGTTAAATGTTTAAAATTTATGTGTGTGTGTGTATGTAAAGATGTATTGCGTACACTGAAAAAATTTCTGGTAGTATTACTCGTTTCAATTCAGAAATGAAATAATGCAAAATAAACTACGTGAGAATAATTATTATTAAGTAGTCTAGTCGATAGTCAATGTTCAATAGTGCGTTCGGCAGGTCTGAACTATGTCGCAGATGCGATCAGGCAAATCACATCGCAAGAAATTCTACCTCAAATGCGAGATATATGTTCCACATTGCCATCAAAGATGCGGGGATATTACATATAACAGTTGGCGGTAAATGTTCGGTATTTAGAAAATTACTCAGCCCTTATAGAAGATGAGGAACATTCAATAGAACTTGAACTATTGCACAGCTAGACAGTTAGTTTAATGAACACTGACGTTTCAATAATATGTTAAAAGTGTAGAGACTCCTCGGGAGGATAGTAGCAACTGTCTTTTCAAGAAAGTAACACATCAAAATATTTTAGTATTTAATTAAGAAGTCATAGAGGAGGTAAAACTGAAAATGTGTTTCAGAATATGCAATCTCGGAGAGACAGTAAGGATTTAAAAAGGTCAGATCTACAATTGACGACAAAAACAAGAGGATTTAGGACTCAAAGAATGCATTCAACAGGGCAGAATAAAATCATATTATGATAGAATAGTGCACTGTGATATGAATATTAAATATTATAACAATCAAATATCTGAGTATTATGATTGACGATAGGCTTATCTTCAAGGTCCATATGGAATACGCACTCAATAAGGCTACAAAGGTGAATGGTGCACTTTGTAGAATTATGCCTAATGTTGGTGGACCCAAGAGAGTACAAGGTGTATAATACTCTTTAGCTACGCTGCTGACGCAATTTTTAGATATACTGCAACTCTCAAAACAGTCCAACATGTTTGAAAATGGAAAATGTTCCATAGTTTAGTCAATATAGGCTGGTTTTTGTAATAAACAATATTGAAGTAACTACAGTCTAGTCAATATAGGCTGGTTTATAGTCTAGTCAATATAGACTAAACTTTAAGCTTAACCGATATAGAGTGAAATATAGTTTAGTTAATATAAACTGGTCAATTGATCGAACTTTTGTTAAATTAAAAATGTCTAGATTGTCTTGTATTGTTAATACGTTTACTCAATTGTTAATATTTTTTTCAGTGTATTCTAAACTGTATTTATTTTTGTATCTACCAAAGCCACATAAAGTAGCATGTTGTTTAGATAATAATATTGTATTATAAAAAAAGTTCTAAAAAATTTTGATTTAGAAAATTTATTACAAAATATGTTAAAGTTCATTACAAGTGATGATAAGTTATTGTGATTTATTTGCAACTAAAACAAGAAACATACAGGAAACACACTCTCTAAATGTGTTTTTATATTTAAAACTGTAAAATGTTTGAAAAGTATTGTGATGCATAAGTTGAAAATATAAACATTTGCTGAAAACTATAGTTTGTTTTAAAAAAGTAAGAATACTATATTCGGCTATGCTGAATCTTTAATACCCTTCATCACACATGTGTATGAAGTTAATACGTTGTATTTGGTACATATAAGATTTACATTCATAGACACAAATGCGTACACTATATGACATATTTTTAAAAATATAACAAAGAACCCCTGATGAGTCGTAAATTATTATTTATTTTTTTGCTATAACTTTTTTTCCTTTTTTCTACAGATTTTGATAATTATTTGAAATTATAATGAAGTATATATAACCTATTATTGTCGCAAAACTTTTTTGTAATATGTCGATTTATAATTGAAAATTTTACGAAAGTTCTTCTACTGAGTTTAGAAGTTTCCTCAAATATCCGTCTACATATATTTAAGTATACTGAATCGATTTTGCTGGTTTTAAATACGAAACTTCTCAGGGTTATAACAAATGCTCAGGACATAGATAAATCGAATCATACTTTGATTTAATTGACATTATGGAGTCTTAGATTATTCCGTCTTAGCATTACGCACGGAATGACATTGGTCGAAATTTTTTTACAGAAATTCTTAATCGTTAAAAATGCTTGTTTGTTTAATGCAAACATACATCTATTGTATGGGCTCTTGTATAATTCATTCGTACTAATACGTACGTAACAACAATATTAAAATCCGTCCTTCACGCATGTGATGGTGAAGTGTATAAAATATTTAACTTGCTTTTCCACTGTCTAAACTGTTGTAGTAGGTTCTGTGATATACGATTTTCAATATTTCATAGAATTTCCTAAAATATTTTTTGAATCATATGATATTTCAAAATTCGCTTCTGGGGGAATGTAACTTTCAAAATGTAACCCTTAATATTGTATTTGAAACCTGTCTATCTGCAGACTGAATTTCATAAAATTTATGGGAAATATTCCAGAGAAATTCCATACTTAAAAAAATTATTTTGGGAGTATTATTCACGTCCTATCAAAAATTCTTGACAAATTTAATCAGGTTCAAATCTGACCAAATATTATTAATCAAACAACAGACGGACAAAGCAAAATCAACACATTTTTTATTTGATGCTGGAATATATACATATATATAGATGATTCCTTAATCACAAATCAAAAAAGCCTTCTTATCAGGAATTATTTCACGACACTTGGAATGGCCAGTAAATTTCAGCTGTTGAATCAGTTAAATTTTGTAAGTGGAAAAATTAAAATTTTGGATATGAATGTTTTAATTAAAACTTTTGCGTTTGTGCTGATGATTGTAACATGCATAAAAATGCTGTTACACTCACCCTTAAGTACACTGTCCATGTAAATGTTGTGAACAGTCTACATATCGCCATTTTTATAAATATCGTTATAAAATTTGGTACGTATTATTATTTTGACTTAAGGACGAAACAAATTGAAATTGATCATGTTCATGTATGACAGTTCGTCTGATGGTATCATAAGCTTTAATATAATCTATGAACTGTAAGTGCATATATATGCATTATATTTGGTAGAAAACGTGCCTGTTCGTTCCGTAGAGTCTTCGCAATTTTACTATCAGGTCTTTCTTGTATGATAACTGCCAATGCAGAATAATTCCTCTCCACTTATTACAATCATTCAGATCGCCACTTTAAAGTTGTGGACAAATCTGCTTAATGAATTCACAAAGGACTCAAATTTATATGAACACACATTTTAGGAAAACTCTTCAGTAACTTTTAATACCCCGTTAAGTTTCGTATATTTTCAAGGTTGAAATTTTAATTTCCAATAAAGTTTTTCAAGAAATTTCACAACACAAATAGATCATCTTTTAAAGTGTATCAATCACATAAAGAACGAGTAAACATATTCTTTTGAAATCACAAATTTGTGTTTATAAAACTGAAATTATCAATTTTAACTAATAAATGAATATTGAAATAAAACAATCCACCTCCACCAACTTTAGTAACAAAATTTATGATGTAAAATAGAGTTTTTTTTATTTTTTTGAAAAACACAAATCTTTCTTTTACAAATTTTTGTGTTCATATTTTGCTGTTTTGAAAATCATGGAAAAAAGTATAAAACATAATTTTTGAAAATTTATGGTTTACAAAATAAATGGCAATAAATTGCCATTAAATGCAGCAAAACCACTTGGTTTTTGTAAAACATTTAAATGATACAACAACGAGGGGGGAAATTATAACTGAAAATGAGCAAAACTACTTCACACTAAATAGAAAATAATATAAATTTTTGACTAATAATACCAAATAGCCGCAAAATACAAACACTATTTAACCATCATCATTACCAGAAATAAAAGTATGTGAGTATGTATTGGAAAAAAAACAACTAATATTTGAAAGGTGGTAGAGATGAAAAGGATTTTGAGATTTTTATTATATTTTTCGTTTTTTTTTTTGAATATTATTGAAGGCTGGTCAATATAGTAAAATCCGTAACATTAATCTGAATTTTATGAAATTCCGCCAGATGGTTCATTGTTCCACACGGTTTTTTTGTTCAAAACTCTGTTTTCGATTCAGAATATAGATACCGATATCGGAAAAAGGACTTTTAAATGAAAATATACCTTCTTAGTAAGTTTTGCTATATTGAATTGGTGATTATAGACCGATATCTACCATGACGCAGCCAAGGGAATTTATGAATCTATAGAATTTGATTTTTTTAGCTGTTTTGGTTATTTTAAATATAATCTGAGGTTATTTGGTTATTGTCGTCAAGTAGGTTGTGATGGTTCCTTTGTGAGAGACTAAGCAGAAGATACAAAGAAAGAAGATAATAGAGGAAGAAGAAAGAAACGAAGGAAGCGGGTGAGCGCTGTCGTTAATCCAATCCTAAGGAAGGTTTAATCATTTCGTAGTAGAATCCCACAACAACATATATCTCCAATGCAAGCGATCACTAGATCTATCAGTGATCCTAACAAACAACTACGCAAGAAGTGTAATCGCAAACCTCTGAATGAAGGGAAGTGATAAATAAGATATTTCCTCCTTCTCATTTCGCAAATTTCTTCAGAAATTATTTTGAGAAAAAGTCATTTTCCTGTGTACGAATACATCAGCAATTGTATCGCTTAAGAGAGTTGTCTAGATATTATAATGTCGTAGTCTCTTCCATCATTCTGGTTAGCAAGCACGTTGATATTTTATTCCATCTGTACTGTGCTATAACAATAAGCTCTTTTTTTGCGTCGATTACATGCAATAAGAGGCAACTAACCAGACGATCAAGAGACAGAAAGGTGTTGGGTTTTTTCATGTCTTTAAGAAAATAACGTATTGATCTTTGTAAAATTTGATACAATATTTTCAGCTTTTACAAATCTCAAGAGGATCGAATATTTGTGAAGGATCTTTTTGAATTATATGAATCGCTCTCTGAGTTGATTTGATTTGTCCGGCTTGCTATCCATGTAAAAGTTTTGAACACTTTACAGGTCGCAACTTTTGCGATATCTTGATGAAATTAATACATGTTATTTTTAGGCTCATTGTTCATACTTGGTCCAATATTTTAGGTAGCTCCAATACAAATCTCCTCCCGAATGGGGATTTAAGGTCATAAAAGTCCTAAATTCTAAATCGATGGTCCAAATTTATGAAGATCGTTCATAAATTTTTCGTATTTGTCATTAACAATCACAATGTGGTGTAGGGAATTATAAAGTCGGATTTGACCGACTATAAGATTTTTTGTGTTATATTTTGGAATTTTATAAGATTAAAAACCTATTCCGTGGAGGCATCTGAATGGGAGCTACCAAAGTTAGAGTGGTGGCAAATTGGTTCAGACTCAGACATTAAATTTTTTAAACCTCGTTGCAAATTTTAGTTTCATATTCTTCAATGTTACTTAAACAAGTAAGAATGTTATATTCTTCAGTTCCCTCCAACACAATGAGTGTGAAGAAATACGTTATTTTTTGTATATACGAACTCACGCATACACTCTAAGACGCATAAAACATATACAACTCTATCTGATATATAACAGGGAACACTTTCGATTTATAATTCACAATTTTAAGACAAAATTTTACTTGAACTCAATAGAGGCCTCAATTATTGGTCTATATCTTTAAATGTGCTGAACCGATTTTGCTGGTTTTAAATAGAAAACTTTTCAGGACTATAACAATTACATAGGTAAAATTTTATTGAGCTCTGTTAATTATTGTTGATATGAGCGTGCCAACAACAGACAGACAGCTTAATCGATTCAGATTTTGATTTGAGGCAATAATATATAAACATTATGGGTCTAAGATTATTCCTTCTGAGCTTTAAACATGGAATGACAATGTTTATATACAATTTTCATCATTTGTGTTGGTGGAGGGTGTAAAACATGTCTACATATATGACTTAAATTTTATTGTTTTCGAGTTATTTGATTTTCATACCATACACAACCATTAGTGGTTGAGGTATAATGCAACTGTGCTTAATTTTGTAACGCACAGAAAAGTTATTGCTACCACCACTTTTAAGTATACCGTTCTATTCTGAATAGCTTTCTGAGACGTTTTAACGTCTCAATATAAACCTTGTGAACAAAACGCAGTTCGCAATATAAGAGATATCTTAATGAAACTTGGCATGTGTCATTATTTTGGCCCAAGAACTATGCCTATTGAAATTGATGATGACGGGTCCCCCATAAAAATATTCCTCCCCGAATGGGGTTTTAGGAACAAGAAAGTCCTAAGTATAATGCGATTTAAATAAAATTTAGCACAAATAAGTATATATCTTAAATTTCTAAATTTATAATTTTCATAACATTTTAATGACTTTTCGAATCTCTCTCGTAGTATGCTATAAACATCAATATCTCTATACAAACATTAAAAATACAATACGAACTATAAAACACAAACTATAAAATTCGCCAATATGGAACAATTTTATATAGAATTTTAAAGAGTACTTGAGAATATGGACATGAAATGAATCCATTGCAAAAATATCTAAATATGTTTTGCATGATTACATACCAAATACAAATATATATAGATCTACAAATATATATACACATATAACCAGTTGGTTTTTACCAATATTATAATTCAGTGAGAGAAAGTGTGTGTGCGTTTGTAATGTGTTAAGTATGTACATGTGTTATTCTAATCATGTTTAGAAAATTATAAATTGTTGCGTACTTAATTTCAACCCAAATAATAACACGAGTAATTAATTTAATATGCCAGAGACACAAAATCATACACATTTACTTATGTATATTATTATATATATGTATATGTATTTATATACATATAAATACATGTATGTAAATTTTTGAATATGTGATAATGTATATTTAACTAATTTATACCAGATGAGTAGTTATATAAAATCGATGGTTTCATTTATTTCCTGCAGGATCGAATGGAGATTTCAAAACAAAATGATCTTAATGGCCAGAATAACGCCAGAAATTAAAGGCCAAATATCAGAATTAAGAATGAGGATATGAATACTCAATTCGTCATAAGGGTAAAATTAGAAAAACGTTTTATAAAAAACCAAAATGCTTTTTTTTCCTCTACTTTCACTATCGTGTTGGAATTTATAATGAATTAAACAAAGTGTGTTCAGCTCAATTTTTTATAAATAATTCTGTAACTTCTGAAGCGCCAAAAATATCTTCATGTGGTTATAGCTGAGATGTTTTACAGTACAGGCACCTATCTGATCAGAGGCTTAATCGGTGACCCTCTGAATTCATCCACCCTGGATATGCGAAGTTTTAATAAATAAAAATATCCAATGAGACCATCACACTATTGAAAACCGATCGAGTTGGAATTACACAAAGTCTTCCATATTAGCATGGCATAGAACAGAGGTAGAAAAAGAATAAATTTTAAAGTTACTAACATTGTATTAGTGTATGTATTAAAATAAAATCGAAACGACTCGTTTTCATCGAAGTCTGATAATATAATTAAGAAGCGACTTCAGTGGAATCCAGAGCTTAGGATTCGTAGATGGTCAAAGAAAACCTGAAGACGTTTAGTATCTAGACGATATCTGGAACGTCTTTCGTTTTCATAGGGTTACAAAATTTGTGATGATTTGGTTCCATTCTATTTATCCCAGGTACGTTCCTATATAGGGAGAAACTTTGAAAAGTCATCCAGTAGAAAGTTTATTACATTCTAATATGTTCACAATCGGAGTGTTATGCACATACATTCGCATGTGGATTTTGTAGTAAATCGAGAATACCTACAGGCAAATTAATCCAATTTATATAATCTGGCTGACCGTCATGTATTGATATCAGAATAATTGTCCAAATTCTTTATCAAATCTTTAGTACAAGGTCTACTCATATTATATAGACATGGGCAGCTATTATATAGATAGAACAGATATACTGTTATAAGTAGATATTATATAGTTACTAGTTAAGACTCAGTGCGCTTTGCCGCCCTTAAAAAGTGGGTGGTACCACTTTCCATGTTCCATCCATCCTACATTTGGCCAGTAAAAAGATCTTTTGGAAAGTAATTGGAACAAATTCTTGAGAAAGTGATTGGGGTCAAATTTGATAACTATTGTTGTTACACTTCTTAAGATATTTTTTTTGTATGGAGGACTTCTGAACCTATCCGCCTTTTATTCTGTCCAGTAAAACAGTTACTTGAAAAATTTATTGGGACCCAATTTGAAAATTCTCAGTATAGTGGTTCTTTAGATATTCGATTGTCAATATTTTCTTTGTATGGATGCTACCCTTTCTCCTGATCCTATCCGTTATTCATTTTATCTAGTACATTACTTTAATAAAGTAAATTCGAAAATTATTGCTGCTATATTTTTTAAATATCGATGATGAATATCTGTCTTGTATGAGGGCTACCTCTTATCCTATCGTATTTTGTAGTAAAACTGCTCCTTGAAGAATGATTGAGACATATATTCTCTCTGTTATAATCTTAAGAATCGATAATGAATATTTCCCTTTATATATCTTCCAATATTTATACTTAGTATATAGATACTGTAAAAATTTCATAAAATAGAATACACATATTTATATATAGATAAGCAGATGTATATAGTTATAGAAGCTGTTATATAGGCAGCTGAACCACTCTATATTATAGCAACAGGTTCAACGCTCAGTAAAATCTAATTTGGGAGTAAACTTAGGAAAAAGAGTGCATCACGTCGAATTATCAGACAAAGAAAGCATGTCTATCTCGATTAAGTAAATAAAATAATGGCACTGTTAATGTAAGAGGATTCGACAGGAATTTAACCCTGTCGAAATAATAAAATCAAGGTGTTTAGTAATCAAAAAGTAGCAATGAACATAGAAAATACTTTAACATTTTGGCTGCGAAAAAATATGATAAAAGTTGTTTTAAATTATTACTTTTCAGAATCATCAGGCGAGCAACTATAGCCTCAAAATATTTGTAAGCGAGCAAAGCAAATTCAAGGACAAATTATCACTAATCACTAAAAATGTAGATCTGGATAGATTGCAAAACTTTAAATTGAGGTTTGTGACATTGAATAACTCATTAACTTTTAGGAGTTAGAATATAAATATGTATTCAGCATCCCTTCCTTTTTCTATGTCCCTGTTCTATGGTCATTCATGAATAAGTAGTGTATTTGTCGCCTGGTTGAATGCCTGTTTATAGTGAAAATGTTTTTACCCCATAAATGTGTGATTGTGTTCTTACAAACGCGTGTATCCGTGTGTGTGTGTGTTTGTGTTTGTGCGTGTGAATTTGTATAAAATGCAAGTGCATTATCTCGAATTAGCAACAAATAAACTAATGTGTTGCAATTGCTTTAAATAACTATAATATACCAAAAATTACAAACATAAGTATGAATACATTTCGATACACATATGGACACATGAATACTTACTTATGTCGAAAACAATGGATCCACAAAAACGAACTACTTAAATATATTTATTTGTAAATGAAATGTATCAAACTGCATAAGTACACTCATATTTGAAAGTTTTCAAATCAAAAATTATAGGAAATATTTTATAGTTTATGTTATTTATTAAATAAGAATAAGAGGATTATTTATCATTATTTAGATATAATTTTTATTGTTTCATTTAAATTTATTTTAACTTTAATAATTTTACTTTCATATTTAAATTTAAATTACCTTTTGATGACTTTTCAAATCCAATTAATAGAAAATTTCTTGAACATAACTTATCATTTCGTAAAGGATTTTAAACAAAAATTTCATTTGAATTGAAGTCTTTTGGTAGAAATTAAGCAGAGAAAATGATCATATATTTTTATTAAAATGAGTGCAATTACGGAAAAGGCTCAACTATTGCAGACAATAAAACAACAATATTCATATACAACAATTACAAATGTCGATTTCGTAGTCTGCAGTGTCATGCAGGAGAGTGATAGAGAGGGAATGAGTGAGAGATATGAAATGAAATTTCTTGATTGTATGTCCGTTTTTAATGTGAGTTGTAATTGAACATTTTATTGTTATTTAATAACGACTGACCATTTAAAGTAGTTCTCCATCTCCAGTAGCTTAACGAGGGTGGATTGTTTTATGTTTTTACAAAACAAAATTGTGCCACCACTATAAGTGGTGATGAGGGTAGATAAACTTTATCATTATTACACCAAGATGGAATCATTTCAGACCCCATAAAAGATATATATTCTTGCATCAATTCAAAATCTGAGTCGATTAAGCTGTGTCTGTCTGTTGAAAGCATTCTCACGCCAAGAATAATAGCCCAAATTAAATAAAAAAATAAGATTCGGCTACATAATTTCTTATTATCAAAACAAAGATTTAACTATAATATACAGTTCTATTTTCTTCATCATCGTGCAAAAAAATCATCCAAATCGGATATATAGAAAAAGAGTTATTGGCGAAAATATGCAAAATTTTTATACTCCCCAAAATCTGTGTCTGATAATTCCATATACATTTATTTTGATACAATAATAAACTCAAAAAAAACAAGATTATGCTGGGGTTATTATTTGTATAACGCACCTTATTAAATAAGAACAAATTCAATGGAAATTTACTCCCATATCAGGTCCCTCTCCGGAAAAGACGTTTTGATCTTATAACACTTGTAGATAAAGACCAATTCCATTGAAATTCAGCACAATGATTTGTTTAACAATATGAATGATGTCGGTTTATATTTTGCTGTAGCTCGCACATAGTACACCTTAAAAGCCAATTGACTGCATACAAGAGCTATTTTCAGCTTGTGAAGTTGTTGTCTAATGTATCTTCTAACCATATATATTAGATTTTAGATGTTGTATTTTTAATACTAGGATCCCCTAGACTTTGAAACTTGCAGATTATTAATTGTATATTTTAAGGGTTGTACAGTAGACTCTCTGAAATAAGAATCATTTTGTTTCAGATGCGGTTAAAATTTCTAAAATTTGGTAATTTCTGGACATTTCTACTTTACTATACCATATCACTCTTTAATCCTTATTAAATCGATCTCAAGAATTATTATCAAATTTTTAATCAGTGAAAATATCTACACATAAATTTCTAATTTTTTTTTCTGTTAATAGAACTGTTTGATATAATTTCTCTAAAAAAACGTTTTGCTTCATCTGACCTATATTGCTATTAAATACAATATACGTAAATGAGATGAAAATTTAGACACTGAGTCACTGAACCAATAACAGTTTATGACTTTAATGAATAAAAATTATACAGAAATTATAATTAAAGATTCTAATTTTAGAGCGTTTAATGTATTGAAGTGGTTACTGTAGATACATTTAAAACTTTGTTATCTATTAATTAAGGACCTCCTCTGTTACGAGAATCCGAACATATCTGTAGGTGTCGAGTAGAAATATAATTTTACGAGAATTTTTCCGCACTCAGAAAAGCATTTTAAAATCAAATATCCAAAAGATACAAAAAGACATGTGGACCAGAACATACCTCATGGTATTCTAACTAAAATTACCATGACAATTGATTCTTCGCTACGTAAGACTCGATTTATAATCGGTCAAAGATTGTAAACTCAATTGTTAATGCTAGAAGTTTTTCCTCGCTATAATGTGAATACAATTGAAAGGTTACATGGATCGGCATGGATCAGCCTAATTTCCGTCTTATTAGCTAAATCGAATTTTATATTCTTCTTTCGAATAATTGACAAGTCATACATAGCAATTCTACGATTCTGATCCTTCAGACATTCCAGAATTTCAGTTCAAATTAATCAATCATCATTTATACATAATTTGGTCAAAATGTATTTACGGAATTTTCCAGGCTTATTTAGCCATTTACCTCATTGTTCCATTCTCAAATAAAGTAAGGGTATACTGGTCTTGTTAGCAGATACACCTTAACATTATTATCAAAGCAATACTTTTGCAGTGGCAAAAGACAGAAAAAACATCCTTCGTTTTCCTTTGAGTTTCCTCACAACCTTGATAATTAATTGAAGATTATTTTATTTGGCGTATTAGGATCACAATTACCTCTTAGTAATCGCAACACCATTAATTTAATTAAGATCTGTATAGATCTCTCAAAAATGATATGGAATCAAACTTCAGTCCGACGCAAATGAGCTAATGTCATTATCGTAAGGCATGTCTCTCAGAAACTTTAGCTCAAAATCTCTAGCCAATATTGAACCCATCGAATCAATTTTATATTCAAAATTTTTCTTTAAGTTCCTTACAAATTAACCCACCCATTAACTGTCTGGTCGGTCATTGTGATATGATACATTAAAATAAAAAAGAAACAGGGTTAAAATCATGAAATTATTGTTTATAACTGGATTGACTGTAAACTGTTAAGCAATTGGTTGTTTCCCTTACACACACTCACTCATCTTTAAAATATACATATATAAAATCTCACCAACACTTTGTTATACACATATATTTTGTCATCAATGTAACTCATATACTCTACATCTGCATATAACGAATATAAATATCTGTCCGAATATACAGGATTATTAGCCTCCATTTCCAATTATCATATCAAGCAGACATGTTAAATGCTTTAACACTTTCAAACATTAAATTCTTATTATTAAGGATACCAAAAGTCCTTGGCATGAGCAAACCTATGTATATGAGCAACAAAGCAATCGTTTTATATTTAAAGCAGCTGCTGCTATTCCAGCCATCTCTTACTGTCGTTCTACAACCGGTGATGTTGTTGATTATGATACTGATGATGGTATTGCAGTAGCAACAGCAACACAAGGAGTGACAGCATTTTAGTTGATGAGGCGTTAAATATTTTTGTTATATAGAACACATAAACTCATACTTATGTAAACTTATATTATATAAGTGTGTATAACAAATATTGTTGGTTATTTGCTTAAGTCGTATTACAAATTATATTTGTATATGTGTGTGTTGGGTTGTAATTCATTTATAAGTATTTGAATATTTTGTAGGCGTATATGCAAATTGTTATACAATAATGTATAATTTTAAATGGATTTTTGATTGTTTACGATGATGATTTCATGAGTACAAACTTGTGATGTGGAGTCCATTTCCGAATGTTGTTAATACTTATATGCATGAGAAATACTTATGTAATAAATTATAAAATTATTTTATGAAAACTGGGCAGGAAGGCAATTTGGAGTTACAATTTTCGAACCTCAGTAACTTTTTCCAATAAGGTTTCACAATATTATAGGTTA
>PYHX02000158.1:71811180-71861974 GCA_004302925.2 Cochliomyia hominivorax | reverse complement strand
AGCGCCAAAAATATCTTCATGTGGTTATAGCTGAGATGTTTTACAGTACAGGCACCTATCAGATCAGAGGCTTAATCGGTGCCCTCTGAATTCATCCACCCTGGATATGCGAAGTTTTAATAAATAAAAATATCCAATGAGACCATCACACATTGAAAACCGATCGAGTTGGAATTACACAAAGTCTTCCATATTAGCATGGCATAAGAACAGAGGTAGAAAAAGAATAAATTTTAAAGTTACTAACATTGTATTAGTATGTGTTATTAAAATAAAAACGAAGCGACTCGTTTCATGTGAATTTAACTTCTGTTATCTAGTCTGTGTTATAGCAGGTATTGTTAATTGAGAAGCGAACTTGAGTGGAATCCAGTGCTTTGAGGATTCGTAGTATGGTCAAAGAAAGACGACGTTTAGTATCTAAGATGATATCGGAACGTCTTCCGTTTTCGTAGGGTTACAATTTGGTATGATTCGGTTTCCAATTCTATTTATCCCAGGTACGTTCCCTATATTGGGAGCAACTTTGGAAGTCATTTCGCAGTAGAAGTTTGTAGTGAACTTTGTAGTAAATATAACATTTCTAAGTATATTCACAATCTGGAGTGTTTATGCCATACATTCGCTCACATGATGGATTTTGCAGTAAATCGAAAAATACCTACAGGAAAATTAATCCAATTTATATAATCTCTGACCGTCATGGTATTGATATCAGAATAATTGTCCAAATTCTTTTTATCAAAATCTTTAGTACCTAAGGTCTACTCATATTATAATAAGACATGGGCAGCTATTATATAGATAGAACAGATATACTGTTATAAGTAGAATATTATTATAGTTACATAGTTAAGGGACTCAGTGCGCTTTTGCGCCCTTAAAAAGTTGGGTCGGTACCACTTGCATGTTCCATCCATTCCTACATTTTGGCCAGATAAAAAAGACTTTTGGAAAGTAATGGAACAAATTCTTGAGAAAGTGATTGGGGTCAAATTTGATTAACTAATGTTTTACACTTCTTAAGATTATTTTTTTTATGTATGGAGGACTTCTGAACCTATCCGCCTTTTATTCTGTCCAGATTAAAACAGTTACTTGGAAAATTTATTGGGACCCAATTTTTGAAAATTCTCAGTATTAGTGGGTTCTTTAGATATTCGATTGTCATATTTTTCTTTGTTATGGATGCTACCCTTTTCCTGATCCTATCCGTTATTCATTTTATTTAGTACATTACTTAATAAAAGTTTAAATTCGAAAATTTATTGCTGCTATATATTTTTAAATATTCGATGAATGAATATCTGTCTTGTATGAGGCTACCTCTCCCCCTGATCCTCACGTCGATCCATTTTGTCCAGTAAAACTGCTCCTTGAAGAATGATTGAGACAAAATGTTTTTACTAAATTCTCTCTGTTATAATTCTTAAGAAATTCGATAATCAATATTTCCCTTTAATGGGAGGGGGTATCTCCACCTGGTTCCAAAGAAATTTTTATATTTCCGAATATATGGAGATCATTTCAGTAAAAATTTCAGTAAAATCACACACACAAGTCCCATATATATATAACAATATATATAATAATATATATATATATATATATATTATATATATATATAATATATATATATATATATATATATATATATATATATATATTATATATAGGCATATATATATATATATATATATATATTAACAGGGTTCAACGCTCAGTAAAATCTAATTTGGGAGTAAACTTAGGAAAAGGAGTGCATCACAGTCGAATTTGCAGACAAAGAAAGCATATCTATCTCGATTGAGTAAAAAAATAACGGCATTGTTAATGTAAGAGGATTCGACAGGAATTTAACCCTGTGGAATCAATATAAAATCAAGGTGTTTAGTAATCAAAAAGTAGCAATGAACTTAGAAAAATACTTTAACATTTTGGCTGCGAAAAAATATGATAAAAGTTGTTTTAAAATTATTATTTTTCAGAATCATCAGGCGAGCAACTATAGCCTCAAAATATTTGTAAGCGAGCAAAGCAAATTCAAGGACAAATATCACTAATCACTAAAAATGTAGATCTGAATAGATTGCAAAAAATTCTTCCAGTACTTATTGAAAAATTTATTGGGAAATTTGAAAAGTCTCAGTAACTTTTAATATTCGATTATAACATTTTTTTGTATCGAGCTACCCTTCCCTGATCCTATCCGTACAATCTGTCATGGTATTAATTGAATAAGTAAAGAAAGTTTTTGCTGGATAGTTATTTTTAATATTCGATGATGAATAATCTGTCTTGTTAATGAGGGCTACCTCTTCCTCCTGAATCCTCACCGTCCTACATCTTTGTCCAGTTAAACTGTTCCTTGTAAGAAGTGATTGAGACAAAATATTTATAATTATTATTAGAAGCTGTTATATAGGCAGCTGAACCACTCTATATTACCAACAGGTTCAACGCTCAGTAAAATCCTAATTTGGAAGTAAACTTTGGATAAGGGGTGCATCACGGTGGAATTATCAGACAAAGAAAGCATGTCTATCTCGATTAAGTAAATAAAATAATGGCACTGTTAATGTAAGAGGATTCGACAGAAATTTAACCCTGTCGAAAATAATAAAATCAAGGTGTTTAGTAATCAAAAAGTAGCAATGAAAATAGAAAATTACTTTAACATTTTGGTTGCGAAAAAATAGTATAAAAGTTGTTTTCAAATTATTACTTTTCAGAATCATCAGGCGAGCAACTAAAGCCGCAAAATATTTGTAAGCGAGCAAAGCAAATTCAAGGACAAATTATCACTAATCACTAAAAATGTAGATCTGGATAGATTGCAAAACTTTAAATTGAGGTTTGTGACATTGAATAACTCATTAACTTTTAGGAGTTAGAATATAAATATGTATTCAGCATTACTTCCTTTTTCTATGTCCCTGTTCTATGGTCATTCATGAATAAGTAGTGTATTTGTCGCCTGGTTGAATGCCTGTTTATAGTGAAAATGTTTTTACCCCATAAATGTGTGATTGTGTTCTTACAAACGCGTGTATCCGTGTGTGTGTGTTTGTGTTTGTGTTTGTGTTTGTGCGTGTGAATTTGTATAAAATGCAAGTGCATTATCTCGAATTAGCAACAAATAAACTAATGTGTTGCAATTGCTTTAAATAACTATAATATACCAAAAATTACAAACATAAGTACGAATACATTTCGATACACATATGGACACATGAATACTTACTTATGTCGAAAACAATGGATCCACAAAAACGAACTACTTAAATATATTTATTTGTAAATGAAATGTATCAAACTGCATAAGTACACTCACATTTGAAAGTTTTTAAATCAAAAATTATAGGAAATATTTTATAGTTTATATTATTTATTAAATAAGAATAAGAGGATTATTTATCATTATTTAGATATAATTTTTATTGTTTCATTTAAATTTATTTTAACTTTAATAATTTTACTTTCATATTTAAATTTAAATTACCTTTTGATGACTTTTCAAATCCAATTAATAGAAAATTCCTTGAACATAACTTATCATTTCGTAAAGGATTTTAAACAAAAATTTCATTTGAATTGAAGTCTTGTGGTAGAAATTAAACAGAGAAAATGATCATATATTTTTATAAAATAAGTGCAATTACGAAAAGGCTCTACTATTGCAGACAATAAAACAACAATATTCATATACAACAATTACAAATGTCGATTTCGTAGTCTGCAGTGTCATGCAGGAGAGTGATAGAGAGGGAATGAGTGAGAGATATGAAATGAAATTTCTTGATTGTATGTCCGTTTTTAATGTGAGTTGTAATTGAACATTTTATTGTTATTTAATAACGACTGACCATTTAAAGTAGTTCTCCATCTCCAGTAGCTTAACGAGGGTGGATTGTTTAGTGTTTTTACAAAACAAAATTGTGCCACCACTATAAGTGGTGATGAGGGTAGATAAACTTTATCATTATTACACCAAGATGGAATCATTTCAGACCCCATAAAGGATATATATTCATGCATCTTACTATACCATATCACTCTTTAATCCTTATTAAATCGATCTAAAGAATTATTACCAAATTTTTAATAAGTGAAAATATCTCCACATAAATTTCTAAATTTTTTTCTGTTAATGGAACTGTTTGATATAATTTCTCTAAAATACGTTTTGCTTTATCTGACCTATATTGCTATTAAATACAATATACGTAAATGAGACTGAGTCACTGAGCCAATAACAGTTTATGACTTTAATGAATAAAAATTATACAGAAATTATAATTAAAGATTCTAATTTTAGAGCATTTAATGTATTGAAGTGGTTACTGTAGATACATTTAAAACTTTGTTGTCTATTAATTAAGGACCTCCTCTGTTATGAGAATCCGAACATATCCGTATGTGTCGAGTAGAAATATAACTTTACGAGAATTTTTCCGCACTCAGAAAAGCATTTTAAAATCAAATATCCAAAATAAACATAAGCAGATTTCGTTATGCCAAGAACAAAAGACATGTGGACCAGAACATACCTTATGGTATTCTAACTAAAATTACCATGATAATTGATTCTTCGCTACGTAAGACTCGATTTATAGTCGCTCAAAGATTGTAAACTCAATTGTTAATGCTAGAAGTTTTTCCTCGCTATAATGTGAACAAAATTGAAAGATTACATGGATCGGCATGGATCAGTCTAATTTCTGTCTTATTAGCTAAATCGAATTTCATATTCTTCTTTCGAATAATTGACAAGTCATACATAGCAATTCTACGATTCTGATCCTTCAGACATTCCAGAATTTCAGTTCAAGTTAATCAGTCATCATTTATACAAATTTGGTCAAAATGTATTTACGGAATTCTTCCAGGCACTTAATTAGCCATTTACCTCATTGTTCCAATCTCAAATAAACTAAGGTCTATACTGGTCTTGTTAGCAGATACACCTTAACATTATTATTAAAGCAATATTTTGCAGTGGCAAAAGACAGAAAAAACATCCTTCGTTTTCCTTTGAGTTTCCTCACAACCTTGATAATTAATTGAAGATTATTTTATTTAGCGTATTAGGATTACAATTACCTCTTAGTAATCGCAACACCATAGATAATATACTTGTTAAATTTAAGATCTGTATAGATCTCTCAAAAATGATATGGAACCAAACTTTAGTCCCGACGCAAATGAGCTAAAATATCATTATCGTAAAGCAAGTCTCTTAGAAACTTTAGATCAAAATCTCTAGCCAATATTGAACCACTCGAGTCAATTTTATGTTCAAAATTCTTCTTTAAGTTCCTTACAAATTAACCCACCCACTAACTGTCTGGTCGGTCATTGTGATATGATACATTAAAATAAAAAAGAAACAGGGTTAAAATCATGAAATTATTGTTTATAACTGGATTGACTGTAAACTGTTAAGCAATTGGTTGTTTCCCTTACACACACTCACTCATCTTTAAAACATACATATATACAAATCTCACCAACACTTTGTTATACACATATATTTTGTCATCAATGTAACTCATATACTCTACATCTGCATATAACGAATATAAATATCTGTCCGAATATACAGGATTATTAGCCTCCATTTCCAATTATCATATCAAGCAGACATGTTAAATGCTTTAACAGTTTCAAACATTAAATTCTTATTATTAAGGATACCAAAGTCCTTGGCATGAGCAAACCTATGTATATGAGCAACAAAGCAATCGTTTTATATTTAAAGCAGCTGCTGCTATTCCAGCCATCTCTTACTGTCGTTCTACAACCGGTGATGTTGTTGATTATGATACTGATGATGGTATTGCAGTAGCAACAGCAACACAAGGAGTGACAGCATTTTAGTTGATGAGGCGTTAAATATTTTTGTTATATAGAACACATAAACTCATACTTATGTAAACTTATATTATATAAGTGTGTATAACAAATATTGTTGGTTATTTGCTTAAGTCGTATTACAAATTATATTTGTATATGTGTGTGTTGGGTTGTAATTCATTTATAAGTATTTGAATATTTTGTAGGCGTATATGCAAATTGTTATACAATAATGTATAATTTTAAATGGATTTTTGATTGTTTACGATGATGATTTCATGAGTACAAACTTGTGATGTGGAGTCCATTTCCGAATGTTGTTAATACTTATATGCATGAGAAATACTTATTGAATAAATTATAAAATTATTTTATGAAAACTGGGGCAGGAAGGCAATTTGGAGTTACAATTTTTCAGTAACTTTTTCTCAATAAGGTTTCACAATATTATAGGTTAACTTTTAATAGATTAATGAAAAATATTTCTTTTATTTGCGATGCCATATGTCTTTTGGCACAGATTGTAAAAAATCTTTCAGATTCCAAATTTAATTTCTGGCAAAATATAAATGTCAATGGCGGTCAATACAAGACATCAATCAGTCCATTCTACCATTGAAAAATACTTCTAGTCATTGTCCTACTAAAACACCCACCGAAATGTTATTTCCCATTCAACTTTGTATGGGTGACAAAATACGGCTATATTTATACCCTACAGCGTAGGTGATCGAAATTTTTGAGATATCTTGATTAAATTTGGTACATGTCATTTTTTGGCTCAAGGACGAAAACTATTGGAATTGGTCATATTCGTTCCATATCTAATTTCTGGCATCATATAAATGTTTTTCTCTTTTAAAAATAGATGACGGTTAATATAAGATTTCAATCACTCCTTTCTAACTTCAAAAAATGCTTCTGTTCACTTAGTGTAACGTTTGGGTGACAAATTATCTCTATATTTATGCCCTACACCACCGTAGGTGGTCGCAGTTGTTAGATGTCTTAATTAAATTTGGTACATGTTATTTTGGCTCAAATACGAAACCTATTAAAATTCTTCATATTCGGTCCAATATTTCAGGTAGCTCCTACATAAATGTCCTCCCGGAGGATATTTGTGTAGGAGCTATAGTATTCTAAAACGATGTGCCAAATTATACCAGGGTCGGTACATTACTCGTCATAGGTCCCATACAAGACCCTTCTAAATATCAATTTGAAGGGTATTAATCTCACATATACGTTGATATTGTAAAAGCAGCTGGTCAAATTAAGATAAATATACTAATAAATCGATGTTGGAAATTAAACGAGGGTCGGTCCATCATTTCTTCTTGCTCCGATATAACCCCCAAAAATAGTTTTTTCAAACGCAAAAAATTTCCAATAAATTTTAGCATCATGATAATAGACTTCATACTTTATCAAAAATGCAAATTATATGGTGGAGGGTATTACATTTTTAGCTGATTTTACTTATATGAAAAACTATAACATAAAGCAAATTCACTCAGATGTTTCTAATTTTAGGTTCTACTTTTGTCTAGAAACACTTAATTATATCCTCCACCATTTTTGTAACGCTAGGAAGGAATTATTTGAGACTCCTTAAAGTTTATATATTCTTGCATTCGTCTATTTGTTGGAAACGTTCTCAGGCCTAGAATAATAATCCGAATTCAATAAAATTTAACCTCATTGATTGTGGATATCCTTAGCAATGTTCTTTTTAAAATGCGATAGAGTTATAAATAAGAGTTATTTACTGATTTCAGAAAATGAAGTTTTCTATATTTTTCAACAAAAAGTAAGTAATTGGACTTAGGCGGAATTTAAGTTCAACATATAGCTACACGATCATCATCGAGCAATAGAAAAAATTTTTGGCTAAAATACGCAAAATTTCAATGGATCTAAAAAACATTGTGTCATATAGATTCTGAAATTTTAACATATATTTATTTTAATACAAAAATCAACCCAAACAATTTAATTGTGCTGAAAGCATTATTAGACTCAGCTCTCATACAAGGCCTTAAAAAATTCTACCAATATCAATCCACATTTTGCTATAGCTGCCACTTAAGACATAGTTTTAAGCCTTTAAAATTCTGTTTAAATTGTATTTATTTATTTATATATCATGAATATATGTTAATAATTAAATATTATCGGTTCATATTTTCATATGGCTCTCATATAAGACCACTTCCAATGAACAAATTTTATTGAAAATCGTCACGATTAAATTTTTACAAATTACAGCCTTCAATATACCTATTTTGATGAATTTGAGAACATGTTTTATATATAACTTCTATTTAAGGCACCGTCCTGGGAAAGGAGTTTAAACTTAAAAGACTATAAACTTTTAAATAGTTTTATTGATTTTTTTCAATTTTTTAACTGCATTTAATTTTACTGAAAATATGGACCCATGTCACTTAAGTTTTTATACGAAGCCTTTTTCAACTCAAATATTTATAAAATGTGTGTTAGCCAAATATAGCATCCTTACTCGTAGTTTAAAATTTTAGTATGGGTCTAAAACAGCACAGTTTTAGATATTCCGCTTAAGAATACATATTAGCGATGAGCGAATAAAATTCGTACGTGCAATTAATCTCTATGTTTTTATATTTGATAATTTTTGTAAAATTGTCAAGTCTTCCACTAGACATTTCATAAATTCGCTGTGTTTTCAAAATCGTTAGGATACTCTACACTACGGCCGTAATTATTAATGGAACTCTACAATTATATACTCTTACAAGTAGCCCGATTTTTAGATACAATCCTGCATATCAGTCGAATGCTATTAAACATTGAATATCTAAACGTGAGAATTCACCTTAGACAGGAATTCAATTTGAATTCGCTCAGACCATGTTGATGGTGTTGAAAATGACTGAGTTGACATCTTGGGTCATTCGTTTAGATATTCTATCACTAGTACTTCTCTCCCTGATCAAATTGAAATTATTTATAGCCTATATTAATTTCAGATATATTAGGATCTCTCTATGAAAACATTAAGAAAGACGTTTTGGCGTGTTAGGTGTCCATTAATTCTCGAGGTTTAAGTTAAAATTGGTCAATAGCAGAGTTTACCTACTTTTCATGGGATCGGGTTGACATCAACATATGCTATTGTCTTTTGTTATTTTGTTAGGAAATTCTATGATGTGATATCCGTAGTCAAGAATTAATATCACTTCACTAAATAATTTGAGATCTTTAAAGAGACATGCTCTAAACTTAAATTCCGTTTACTAGAGAATAGGAGTGTTATGTTGCTGCTAAAGGTTAATTCAAAATAAATACATCTATTAAGTTTCTATTTTTGTTGAATATCAGATTCCTTAATTATTAGCTGACCCAGAATGTTTAAGTAATGGTAGATCCATACTGTCCTCTTCGAGCATGTGTAATTGTGATACTAACACATATTTCAATATGATTTTATCTTTATAGTAAATCAGACATTGCTATTCTTTTCAGAAGAGAAAGGTAGCTCCCTATAAGATGTTAGGTGATTCTAATCACAAAGTGGATTGTAACAAGGAAATGCTCATTTTATGATGATAAAAAAATAAATACAGGAGCAAAGCACCATGAGCAGTATCGGTGTCTTCTTTCTATTAATAGAAGAAGAAGTGCTTATGTGAATACAGGATTCGGTCCACGGAATATAAGTAATTTTAACAATATCATTGACTATTGTGTCTTTTCTTCATTTCAGGATAGAATTTAAATCTTCTATGATGAAAGAATCACTCGGGGTTTATACGGATGCTTCCAAATCCCAAAAAAAAATTGGCTGTAGTTTCCTAGTTTTGGAAGACCATCTTCTGTCAGACTGTCTTCATTTTACCAAAATACTACATGGATCGATATTTTGCGGGTTAATTAGTTAGTAAATGTCGGACATCTATTAACGAGATGTGAAGACATTCCAATAAGAATTTAATCTGTGTAAGAAGTCACTCACTCTGGTAGCCCCGCCAGTGTTGTTGCGAACGAATTACTGGGGAACTTTGATCATGAGGAGACAGAAAATCTACTTGACGAACACTTCATATTCTGAACAACTAATATCTTGCACACTTTAAATAAATATATATCTGCTTGGCATCGGTGCAAATCTGGATCCTAAATTTTATTCTGGGCATCTCGAAGAATCTTTGTATCTAATAACAGTGATCATCGGCTGCAATATGATAGGCTCACATGTGGAGAATTTAAATCATTTTAACGAAGCTGTGGTAATAAGATGAAGAAATAGATGATTTCATTAGAATCATATGAGGGTCGATATGCAAGATGGTTTAAGTTTGAGACTTGATTTTATTACTAGGAAAAAATTTCATGATTCTGACTTATGTACATTAATATACATATATTTCTTCTGAAGTTAATAAACTGAATTATTTTTATGCCAAAAATAAATCTATTCCAACATATTTCATTAACATTTATACACTGGGATAAAACATAAACCTGATGCCATACGAAAAATGATTTAATGAAAAATAAGGTTTTTCGAAAAACTCTCCTAAATGCAGTAGAAACCATTAAAAATTATATTTATTACTTGTCACCGGGAATAACAAACTAAACAAAATGCTACGCAGAATTATTATTATGTATAAAAAATAAGAGAAAAGAAAAACTAGAGAATCCTTTAACAACAAAAAATATTAGAAAATATATATGAAAAAAAAAAAACTCAACAATAAAAACTCATATACATAAACATATAAAATCACATAGAACAAGTAAGAATGTAATATTCTACTGTGTCGAATCTTAAATACTCTTCACCAATAATTGTGCGAATTTCAATAAAATTGTTTCAAGTTTATAAGTCTTATAAGTTTAAAGTTTTTTTTCCGAGAACGATATTCGCTAGAAAGTACCATATACTGAAGACAATTAGAAAAATACTCGTAAGATTTGAAATTGAATTGGTACATATTTATAACATAATTTTATAAGCTCAAATCCGTTTTCCGGAAAGCAGCGTTATGTAGGAGCTATAGAAAATATATACCGATATTGGTCAGATTAATAACATTTATTCAAAACACCTAGAAGAATAATAGAGCCGAATTTCAATATTTATTAGCGTTATAACGTCAGAAATGTTTTCCGGAAGGGGGCCTGATATGGGAGATACAGCAAAATATGGAACGAGATTGTTTATTCTAAAAATATACATAAAAAGTATTTTTATAAACTCAAACCCGTTTTCTGGAAATGAGCTCCATGTAGGAGCCGATTTGTCAGATTAATAACATATATTCAAGACAGCTAGGAAAATAATAGAGCCGAATTTCAACAGAATTGTCAATTATTTATTAGCGTTATAATGTCAAAAATTTTTTCCGTGAAGGGGTCTGATATGGGAGATACAGCAAAATATGGACAGAGATTGTTCTTTTACAAAATTTACATTAAAAGCACTTAGAAAATTATCATGCTGAACCCAACGGAATCAGTGTTTATTTAAGTGTTTCATAAACTCAAACCTGTTTTCCCGGAAAGGTTCGTTATATGGATCGAACTCAATAAAATTAATAACATATTTAATAACATATTTAACAAGGCTGTATCAAAGTAAATATACATGGTAAATTTCAGTAAATTAATTTCGACCCATATGACACACAGGTGTTGGGGTGTATAGAAATTTTAATCCGATTTTGATGATTTTTTTGAAGTGAAAAAGTATAACTGTATGTTATAGTTATATGATTATTTTAATTCATTTAAGTTTGTTACGTTTATTGAAAAAATTAGAAAAGTTATTTTAAGGAATTTTTAGGTTGTCTCAGATATCGGTATATAACTTTTTTGGCTATGAACCAATATAGCTGGTCTTAAATACGAAACTGTTTAGTACACATACAAAATTTCATTGAATTAGGATAATTATTCTAGGCCTAAGAATGTTGAGAGACAGACGGACATAGTTAAATCTACTCAGGTTTTGATTTGATGCAAGAATATGTATACTTTATGGCATCTGTGATGATTCCTTCTAGGTGTTGCAAACGGAATACCAAAGTTAACATACCCTCATCTCCACATGTGGTGGTGGAGGGTATTCAAATAGATACAAAGGACTTTACACGTTAAGGAAATAAAGTTAAATACAATAGAGCAACACATACATTTAAAAATAACTAATACTACAACAAACATGCATTGAAACAATAAACGTAAATATTTTTCACTAAATTATCCTTATGTATGTAGTTAACGAAAAAGGATAAAAAATGTATAGGAAACCCGTTTTTTTTTCTAAAGGTGGCTATGGGCCAAATAAAATTGACCAAGTGCTATGTCATCATCAGCATAAGTTGCAAAACACAAATACGTATACCCAGCGTCGAATAGCCAGTAATAGTCTAAGAGGAATTTTAGTTGTTGTTTCTATTCTTGACTCTTATAAACAAATTCAGCTACAGGATAAAACTATTATTTTTTTGCTATTTTTTATAAAAACTAAAGTTTTTTATAAAAATTTCTAACTGTTATATATTTTATATGTGTTATATTTATGTCTCTTACTCTGTGCATAGTTATAGTAAAGATCATAAAATAGGTGTAAGTATTAGTGCCATGTACACATGCATATAAATATATTTAACACATTCACATATATGTCACCAACTATCCATTAAATGCGTTGTATGTAGATTTTTATTACTAAAATGGAGAAAAAGTGGAAAATGTTTCGGACTACAATTGCAACAACAACTTATAATTTAACAAGAGGTGTTAGATATTAAGTTAATCACAGTGGGTCATAATTAAATTTATATCTTTCAATGAGTTGAAAAAATAAAAATTATGTAAATTATAATAAATCTGTTTTTTTTTAACACCTCTTTTTCATTAAAGTTTGAATACGGATGTGATAGACAATCTATCTAGTGAATGAAATATATCATTGTGGCAACTATTGTGGTCAATATACCCATTCCAAAGAATTATATAACAATCTATGTTACTTAAGTGGCACTAAATGCTTTTTATATGGAAATACAGAAGGTTAATGATTGTATTGTCTTGGATATCTGGTTATTGCAGAGCTTGATATAGATTAAATTATGTACATAAGAAGACATTTATATGGAATAAAAATGCCGATTACCAAAATTTAAAAACTTCTGGCCAAACTGGAGCTAATTTTTTTGCAGTACAAAAGTGGGTGGACTCTTGTTGTAATAGTTAAACAGGTGTTCTATAATTATTGTTGTTATTTTTAGAAATTTTTTATTCAATTATGCCCACTGTTTATAATTATTCCGCTATTTAAATATTGCAGGAAACACGCAAACTATCATAAAATAGACAAAAGTATGAACACTCATGCATAGACACATAATTTTGTACTTGACCTCTTATATCTTGAACAGAGGTACTATATTTTGAACCTTTTGACCAAAGATGTTTATGTTTGTTGTTACTCTATGGAAACATTATAAACGCTAAAACTTTATGAGCAAATTGTGGGAGAAGGGTGTTAAAAAGTATAAAAACTGTATAATGGAAACTGTAAATAAATGCATTTTTTATTTATGTGGGCACTTCTTTGCTATTTTGCTATGCTGAGCTTTTATGACTCGTATGTTATAAGCGGCGACACTTGCGTTGAAAGCATTTCCGTATCCTTTGCTGTTTCCTACATCCGGTTACCTTATATACAGAGGGTCCGCTTTAATGACCAAATATACATATTAGGTTTATTTTAGTGGAGGTAAAGGTAAAGTTTTTTTTTAAGTTTTTCTTTACTTGAGGGATATAATAAGTAAATTTTCAGAGAGTGAATGAATTGCATGGAAAAATATTTGTATGTGGACTAGAAGATCTTCTAAATAATTTGGTAAGCAGCCTATTTTTTTAAAGTCTTTTATCTTAAAATTTCAAAATTTATGCACTCTTTTCATTTAAATCCCCTATTAAAGTTTAGGTTTAGTCATCAAGCTGTCAGGTCATTCAGGTCCTGAAGGTCATTTAGGTCTTGAAGGTCTCTTTATTTTACCTTAAAAGAGAGTAAATAAGAAGAAAAGTGAAAAATATAGATAAAGAGTAGCAAAAATATTAGTAGAAAGCACAATGTCCAGATACCGTAGCAATTGTGTGCCTCAAGAGAGTTTTTTTAATCTTGAGAAGGAATGATATTCTGACTTCCTATCCTTGATGTATCTTCCTAGTAAGTCAACGCGTCTGGTTTATTATTCCATCTGTCTTATTCTATACCCAAGAGCTTATCCTCAGGGCATCATTACATAGGTTGTCCCGATTAGTACACCCAGATCACTGCAATATTCGAACGCTCTGCAATCTCTTTTAATGATGATAATCAGACAATATTCGATGTAGACACCTGTATGGAACCTAATTGCGGCCTAGCTGATAGTAAAATAATGATAACTCCACTGTATATATTTAAAAACTTTAGTCAGTTGACCGCTGCCCAAATAGCACCATTCTTAGCGTGCAATATATTGCATTCATCCGGAATTCTATAGTTCATCCGAATATTGAATCTCCACCGACTTTTTCCTTATTTTCTGATGCTTAGTACATTTCCATGAGAGAAAGACATTGGTCGCGTTACTCCCAAGCGACGTGTAAATGCCCTGTATAGAAGAGGAAAAGGGTGCATTATTCAATGAGTTCTGACACTCTCGCGACTATACGTCCTGTTATTCCATTTTCCTGTGGCATTAACTTTTATCACTGTGTTAATGTGGACATAAGTGTTTTAGTAACTAACAGCCCCACTCTTCGAAGGTTTGAATCAAATTTCGATCGTTAGAATAGAATTGGTCATACATTCATGAACAAGTTTGCACTTGTGGAACTATGTAACCTTCTGCCCCATAGATGTAAATAACCTTCATAGCTAGGATAACCTAGCAAGAGTGTGTAAACCCGAATCAATCTGTTAACCAAGATACTTACTATCACTGGACAGAGTATGGCATTTTCTACCTCCTTAATAATACCATTTTCGTTTACGATGTATTGTAACTGAGACCACTCTTAGTACTTCATTTGTTAAGAGTTCTAAGTACTAATTCCATAAAATCCCCTATTTATATTTAAATTATTTTTGCTCTATTAAGAAAAACTTGACACTCATATACACATACATTTACATTTGCATAATTTAACAATGTATTTTAATGTTCTCATTTTTTATTCTACGAAAATTTATTGACTTTCAATTAAATACTTTATTATTATGACCAAAATAGTAAAAACGGATTATAAACAATTTTGATGTTGCAGTTTGCAATTGCAACATTAAATTGCAAGTAAATAAATAATTGACTTTGTCAAAGACATTCAATATGAAAAATAGCAAAAAAGAAAAAAATAGGAAAAATTGTCCTTAAGTAGAAAAGAAGACAAATGTGGGAGAAGAATTTTGCATTGCAAATGATGGAAACAATAACATATGCTATAAATGTTAAGATGCATTTTATCCTCATTGACAAACAGACACTCACACACATAGATACTTTTACACATATTTATTTAGCCTCATGCATTTATATGCAAATAAATTTAAGTGTTGCATGGAGAATAAACTGAAGTAAATGAAAATCTAAAGTAAATTTTAAAGGATAAACAATTGTTGCATTCGAAAAGTGTTCGAAAATTGTAGTAAATAGATGAGTATCAGATGTGAATTATAAGAGGGAGAGGGGATGGAAAAAGAAGTCAATAGAATTTTGAGATTGAGTGTTTTGTTGTTATTGTTATTTTAGCTTAGCCAAGACCATAAAATAAATGTAAATTATGTAGAAAATATTGCTTTGGTACGATTTTGAAAATTGTTTTATTAGATGGGTGGGAAAGTATTTTCACAGACGTAAAGTCGGAAGAAAATTAAAATAAATTGGAGGCCACAAATCGTGAGGGGGATAAGTTAACTTAGTCATTCCGTATGTTATGCCAAGAAGGAATAATCTAAGTCCCTTTAAGGTATTTATTCTAGCATCCGACTGTCTTTCTTTTTTTGGTACGGTCACTTGTTTATTAATGAACCAAACATAGATGGATATTACTGTCGTACTCCGGTCTCTATATAAAAAGTTATTGGTTTTAAAACACATACAGCTGCAGTCAAAATAATAGCACCACATACGTACGTCTTCTTCAATAAGTGAGAAAAGTCATTAGAATAAAAAGTTGTTCATATTTTATGGTTTTATAAAATCAAAAATGAGGAGAAAGAAACAAAAAATGTCTGCCCGTTAACTTTCATTAAATTATTCTTTCTAGAAGAATTGATAAAATTTGGTGTCAATATAATAGCACCACTCGATTTCAACTATAAATATAAATAATTGCTGTTTAATTTTTTGGTAGTATTTTATCGAATTGAGCTTACATTTTGTAGAACTCCTATTGTTAGCAATAACAGCCAAAAATTGTCTCCCCATTAAATTTGATACATTCTGGCACCCTTTCAGCATGCCTGCTTTAAAGTGGTTTAAAGCTTGCTATTTGGTCGGTTTGATTATCGACCGTTTATATTACACGTATGTACACAAATTATCGATCGAGAGACTGGGCAGGCCATTTCATTACAGTGACTTCATTATTTTAGAACCACTTGTTAGCTATTTGGTTGGTATGTTTCGGGTCTTGTTGCATGGCCAAAATCAGTGGCATGTCTTCAGATGTACACGGTAGCATTATTTTATCTCATATTTTCAAATATTCTGACACACACATAATAGTTTTAATAAGCAAAATAAGCACACTAGAATCGTCATGCTTCAAAGTTTTTACTATTAGTTTTTGATTATATTCCTTCCTAAACGGCCTCTTTACAAACAAAAATATTTAAGAATCATCGGTCCACAAAATACTACTTTCCTTTTAAATATGCCAAAGCAAGTTTTAGTTTTAGCAAATTCTAATCTATTTGAGACATGCAGAGCAGTGTTTTCATGCTCAGATTTAATTATTTTTAAATAACGACACTTTTAATTAAATAACATTTAATAATTCTATATTATTCTTATTTAGCATAAAAAAATATTTATGAACAAAAACACAAAGCAGTAACGAAGATGTGACATGTGAATGTTACTATTATTTTGGCCGCAGTTGTATACTACATAAAAATGTCAAAATGAGTTTCCTTCTCCACATGTGTGAAGTTATTTTCTTGCTTTATAAATCTGAATATTATCACAATATTTTATTAGACGTATACACTTTAATGAAAATTTCAGATGTAGGCCTGAATTGAAGTTACGATCCCTTGTTGAAATAAGAATACTATATTCAATACCTTCCACCACAAATATGTGTAAATTTAATACGTTAAGTTTTGTAGATATACATATACACACATACACTCACAAATATTTATGGTATAAAATACAGATACACTTAATGAGTCATAAAATTAGTTATAATTTTGGCTAAAACTTTTTTCTACTGAACTGGCTTTCTTCTACTAAGCCAAATTTCAGTGAGCAGACAGACAGATTGACGAATATAGACATTATGGGGTCTGAAATAATTTATTCTTAGCGTTACACACGGAATGACAAAGTTAATATACTCTCTTAACCACTTGATGTGTGGAGGGTATAAAAAACAAAAAATATGCTTGTTATAAGCTCAAAACTGGGAGCTACAACAAAATCTGGACCAAGATTGTTTGTATTTAGAATACACTTTGATTATACTTAGGAAAATCATTGTGCAAAATTTTAATGGAATTGATCTTTATTTAAAGGTTTTATAAACTCAAACCTGTTTTCCGGAAAAGAGCGTTATAAGGGAGCTATAGGAAAATATGGATCGATATAGGACAAATTAATATAATATCTTCAGAATAGTTAACAAAACTATTGTATCGAATTTCAATAGAATTTGTCTTTACTTGTTTTATAAGCTGAAAACTGTTTTCGGTGAGGGGCCTGATATGGGTGCTACTTCGAAATGTAAACCGAAATTGTCCTAATTGAAAATCAACATTAAAAATAGCAAAAACAAATATTGTACCAAGTTCCAATGGAATTTGTTTTTATTTAATTGTTTTATAAGCTCAAACTCGTTTTCCGGGAAGGGGCGTTTATATGGCAGCTATAACATTAATCATATTTTGGTGATCTTTTGCATGATGATGGAATTGTATGCTAAAATAAATTTTTTGTTTAAGTCCAATAACATTTTTTTAGAAGAAATTAGAGGGAATTTTGTACGGAATTTTTAGGTTGTTTTAGATATCGGTCTATAACTTCCTTGCTTATAAACTGAGGACAACAACGAACGATGTGGCCAAATTTCATTAAATTGGGACAATTATTCTAGGCGTGAGAATGTTTCCAATAGACAGACGGACATAGCTAAATCGACTCAGTATTTGATATGATGTAATATATGACAAGGTTAATGTATCTCCATCACCACTTGTGGTGGTGCAGGGTATAAAAATTTATTTATCTTAAAAATTGTCACTTGTAAAGTGTCGCATCGTCAAATCGATATAAGTCGGAATTGTTTTTGAGTCGGTCGGTATATTGTAGATTATTTATTTATTATTATTTTTCTGTACGTTATAAACTTTTGTTCGAACATTAAAAATTGAAGTAGTCGTTTTCGACTATTTAATACCCTGATCAGTGATAAAAAAAATAGGTGAACAATACTCGTTGAACTTGACCGTTTTATTTTTAGGAACAATTTGATCCCCAATATGTAACGAGAAATACCACACAAATGGACTTGTTAACACTTGAGTGATCCGTAGCATTAGTTAAAATTAGTCAAAGATCTAAGTAGGATTTCCCACCGCAGTCCACGGATAAGGATCCCATAGAGAACCGCTATGACATTTAAAAATTGTACAACGTATGGTAAATGACCTATTCCAAATGGTTAGACATTTGTCAATTGTATTCAAGGAAATCAATGCTTTTTAGAGCCTTAAGAACAGAATTTAGCATCAGGGCGGTGGGATGGGCAGTGTACCATTAGAACCTTATAGAGGCACCATGGGCGAAGTTATTATGCAAAGTACTTTGTGCCAAATTTTGAACTCATTCCATTTAAAATAGGCGTGGCCTTTAAAGTTAAATTTAAGAAGAAAAACGCTTTGGTTTTATTTTATTTTATTTGATTACTATGAGAGATCAGAAAAATGGATACATGAATATATATGGAATTGAAGCAGTAATGAACAAGATAAACGATTAGAAGTGATATCAAGTTTGAAGTTTTTCGTACTTGTTGAAGGTCTTGCCGGTTTTCGAAATAAAGTCAACGGATTAGGTAGTGATCATGCAAAAAATTGAAAAACCAATTCGGTCTTCTATCAACTATAATAAAATTTAATCCAGCTATTTTGTACTTAAAATTAGAATATAACTTTTCTACCACCCACAAATTTATGGGCCCATAGAAAACATATTTTTTCCCACAATGATGAAGTAGTCTCCCGCACTGTATTTACAAAAGGGTGAGGGTGCGTAAATATGAGTGTGTATGTGTTATAGGAATATTTAAGTGGGTGTAAAACAAGAAAGATATTTAGTAGCTCTATAACTGTAATATATTTTGTTTATACAATTTACGAATAAATATGTATGAGCATAAACATTTGATATGGCAACATCTGGCGCCAGTAAATAACCGGATGTATCAATTTTAAACAAAACGTTATGAACACATAAACACATATACTCTTACGTTGCTATGCAATTGTATGCGTTTAAATGTTTGGGTATGTGAGAGTGTGTATCTGTGTGAGTGATGGAGTATGTATGAAAAACGGAAACTTCTGTGGCTTTTATTTTTTGCATACATACTTCATATTGATTGGTTGTTCTGGTACCAAAATGTCGCATCATATTCTTCACTCACTCACTGACCAACAAATTTCAAAATAACAAACAATTGACCATTTCTATATATAAACACACACACACAAGAACGACCACCTACTCATGCATACAAGGGTATGTAAATATATGTGGCCACTTTTCCTATACCAAAGGCATGTATACATGTGTGTATGTTTGTATGTGTTTTTTATATATTGAATTGCATTTACTCGTAGGAATATGAATTTAGTTATTTGTTTGGTAGTGTGTGGTTGGTGGTTTATTTTATTTGCTTATTTGCATATGTATGTATATGTAATTGTGTGTTTGTGCGTGTTAGAAGATTTGTATGTATTGCATTTAATACTACAATTATTGAGCTGATATACAACATAAATTAATTATTTTATTGCATTAGATAACATTATGATGTGCCAATGAATATGTTTGAACAGCTGCTGCATCTAAATATACATTTCATATTCCACAAATACAACAACAAAAAATATTTTAAATATATAAATTTGTTGGACGTTTATATATTATTGGAATATATACATAAATATTGTTTTAAAATGCATCAGTATTTTGAATGTAAATCATTGTTAAATATTATTTGTTGGGATTTGAAAAAAGAAATTTTAAATAAATTGTTTAACTAAATAATTTGTGGCCGACTATTCATAGTCAATATGGCAATTATTGAAGATGTAAAAATCGTTTAATTTTTATTTGATTTTAAATGTATTTTACAGCCAAAATAAAACAAAATATTATCATAACAAGTAAGAAGTTACAATCTGTCAAGCCCGAGTATTTAATACCTTACACAAATGCACTACCCTCGTATAAATTTATTTTCTTATTTATAGTTAAGAGTGTAGTATTCTATAATGGTACCAGGTGTGCTTTCCTGCACAAAAACTCTACCGTTCTATAAATTACGACGTGTATTGGAAAAACTTCATGCAATGAATATTTGGCCAAATTCTTAACATCTTTTTGAATAGAAAATCTATCCAGTAGAACCGTTTCTTGAACAAGTAAGAATGCTTTATCCGCCTATGCCGAATCTTCAATACCCTCCAACACAAATTCGTCTGAATTTTATGGAAGTTCCTCTCTCTTAAATTTAGAGGTTACATCAGATAACATATAGATATCTTTTATTATACTAAAACGAAAATTACGCCCGTTTTGCTCCAGCTAAAACGAAACAGTTAAAGTTTAGCTAGAAAATGCAATTTTAGTTTTTCTTATAAAAAATCGTTTTTTGGTGATAAATATATGCGATTTCAAAATAACGTCCGCTTTGCTCTAGCAGCCTTAGTTTAACTAGAAAATGCATATTAATTTTTTATATAAAAAATCTATTTTTGGTGAAAAATATAATTCATTCCAGAATAACTTCCGATTAGCTCTAGCGACTCTAGATTAGCTGCAATGCATATTAATTTTTCATATAATAAATCGATTTTTGATAAAAAGAAAAGTTATTTTAGAATAACGTTCGATTTGCTCTAGGGGTTTTCTAAGTTTTTCATATAATCGATTTATGATAAAAAATATAAGTGATTTCAAAATAACGTCCGATTTGCTCTAGCGGTTCTTGTTTAGCTAGAAAATGCAATTTTAGTTTTTCGTATAAAAAATCGGTTTTTGGTGCAAAATATAAGTGATTCCAGAATAACGTCCGATTTACTCTAGGGGCTCTAGTTTAGCTAGAAAATGCGACTTAATTTTTTCATATATCAATCGATTTTTGGTGAAAAATATAAGTGATCCCAGAATTGCCTTCAATTTGCTCTTACGACTATAGTTTAGCTTGAAAGAAGTGAAAAATGTAAGTAAGTTTAGCTATAAAATGCAAATTTAGTTTTTCATGTAAAAAATCGATTTTTGGTACAAAATATAAATGATACCAGAATAACGTCGGAATTGCTCTAGCGGCTTTAGTTTAGCTAAAAACTGCAATTTTAATTTTTTCATAAAAAATAGATTTTGATGAAAAATATAAGTGATTTCAAAATAACGTTCGATTTGTTCAAGCGGGCTTAGTTTAGGAATAAAATTCAATTTTAGTTTTTCATATAAAAATAGATTTTTGGTGAAAAATATAATAAGTCTGATATTGCCTAGTTTAGCTAGAAATCGTAATTTAAGTTCTAAGCGGTTCTTGTTTAGCTAGAAAATGCAATTTTAATTTTTACTTAAAAATTGGTTGTTAGTGAAATGATTTCAAAATAAAGTCCGATTTGCTCTAGCGGCACAGTTTAGCTATTAAATGCAATTTTAGTAAAAAATTCTTGATGGAAAATATAAGTGATTTCAAAATAACGTTTGATCTGCTCTAAGTCGGATTCCAAAAAACGGTTCATTTGGGTCTAGCTCTTCTAGTTTAGCAACTTTAGTGATAACAAAATAACGGTTACCATTTTTTTTAATATGAAAAAGTTGATAACAGAATGAGCACCATTTATCCCTAATGCCTCCAGTTTAACTATATATTGTGATAAAGTTTCTGGTTTACTGTATTTCTCGAATATGATCGTTGATGAAGAGTTTTTACATTTCTTAGCCAGTGAAGGAAATTGTGATTTGGTCCATGGAGAGGTATCACTATTTAACTTAACTTTTTTTTATAAATTATTACATTTCATCGCATTTCTAATATTGTGCGAATTAGACTTCTGTTGCCACTTGCAATTATTTCTAATAGTTTATGACAATGATTATTGGTTTTGGGTATGTGGGTAAAGGAAACATCTACCCGAATGTCCGATAAAACAGGCAAACTAATACATAAGAAAATAATGGTCAAAATACATAACACAACCAATAACGCTGACAATGAAAAACGTTTATAAACCAAATTAACCAGTATTTGTTTGTGTATGTAAGAGTATGAGTGTGGCGTATAACACGTTCTTAAACATACAAACATTTTAAATGTTATCGTTTGTGTATATATATTTACTTTTATTACCACGGATATTGTCAAGATGTTACTTTCCGTTGTTATTTCTTTCCAAAAGTTTATGTGGGCATTTTGGTCATTATTATTGTCTTGTTGTTATTTCTCGTAATATAAGTCTTAGATACCCATATGTAGTAAATTACAACAAGTAAGATTTAGAGACAAAAATTCGAAAAGAATAGGAAGGACAATATTACGTATTTAAGTACATTATCCACCATATCAAGTAGACATTATGATGATGTCTTTTAATATTTTTTGTATTTTCCTTTTTTCCTCTTTAGCAAGTTTTATTTCTTATTTGCCACATATACTTTTTAAAATGGAGATATCTCATGAAAAGGGGAAAAATTAATATTTAACGTGGCCGAAGTTCAAGAAACCCCGGCAGATTTCTTCGGGATTGATTATGAAATTGTTAATATTTCACTAGTTTGCTGTCAGTTCAGCTCATAACTTTAGCTCAATTGTCCAAAATTGACCAAATATACTTTAATATGAAATGGAATTGTCTTTTGTTTCAAACAAACTTATTAAATTTCAATTCCTCCTTTAAGTTTGTTTATTCCTTTATTTTATCTTTGATACCAAGATAACAATTAAAATTGCTTTCTTATCCAACAGATGCAAAAGATATCTTTTTCTTGACCTCCCGTTGTTGGCCAAAACATGTGTGAGTGTCTCAATTGGTGTTAATGTTTGTTGTTGATGTGGCGAGTTTATAGCTATTTGTAGCCAAATCATATTTTCAGTAAAATACAAAATTAAAATCGTGATTTTTAGAAAAATTATATATCAGAAGAAAGTAAAATATTTTTGATTATTGTTTGTTAATGTAGACAAAGAATCAGTCAATATAATATTTGCGATATCTCGCATAACGGTATGCATGAATATTACCTATCTACATGGTGAATTCCATTAACATCACATAGAAAAACTAACTGAAGTCTTATTACATTTAATTCTTTCTATCTTATATGGTTTCCAGCAGTATCGAACTTAAACTTTTGGAGATTCCATTCAAGTCCAATTCCTTTATAAACTTTTCGGATATTTTCTGACAGTATGGCAGTTCAATTCCATTTTCACGTTTAATTTGTATTTTTATCGATTCCTTCGTAATGTTCCAGAGATCCATGTTGTTAATGTTATTGGGCGAGAATATTTTGAATATAATTCTGTAGCACTTGTTGATGAAAATCTGTAAATTTATGCTTGATGGTGTTGATGCTAAACATGCATCAGTTCTGCGTAGGATATTCTCGTAGAGAGCTCTGATGATTCGAATAATCTTTTGGGAAACTATTTTTCCTCTCAATACTTTTCATATCGAAGATCGACTGATGGTGTTGAAGGTTTTCTTGGCATTGAATGTTACCCTGTCTATGCAGCTCCTGTTTGGAAACCTGCTTATTCGTCTCCTATATTTTTCCCGAAACGAACAGGCAGGTTTCCTCTTCACTTAAGAAAATCTTCTATGTCGTCACTTATCGGTAACTTTATGATAATGCCTTTTCCAAGTTGGAAATAGCCTCTGTCAGAAGTGATATGGAGCTTTAGAAGTTCAGTTAAGTTTCCTTCCGCACTTTTTTGGTGCTCCACTTATGATTTATAAAACAGTTAATCTTTTGGTATTATTTTCTCATGTTGTTTTGAATAGCTGCTTCCTCTACTGCCGATACCAGTTTAACCAGTAGTTTATATAGCTCCCTCAAAGCAATGTTGTTGTTGAATTGCAGTTTTAGTACTCTTCTTTGAGAAATCAGGCATTAAATGTCATCTGTTATCCAAGTTCTCCTCTGCGGTTGCAACATACCATGTGTTTCCTCTGCAAGTCGGTTGTATGTCACTGTGATATAATCCTATGAGTGATGTTGATTCATTGGTAACTGTTCATGATCATCCTACAAAAAAAATTCTGTCAATCATTCAGTTATTTTGTATTAGAAAATATTATATAATCAGTCAGTGGTCAGAAAAAGCTTCATTCAATTATTCACTTGAAAATAATAAATACCAGCGGAAAGGCATTACATTATATATAGAAATGACAACTGAATAGGAAATATTAGAATATTGAGAACTTTTGTAGTACATATGATTATAAAAGCTGTCTAATTATTATTAAAATTCCCTTTAACAATATGATATTTTCCATTCATGGTCTTGTTATCGAACATATCCATAAAATGAAATTTGTCAGATAATCTAGTCATATAATAGTTATACCATACATTGCAATACTGCCCTATAAATTTTCCACATTTTCTATTTTCCTTGAGCAAGTCCTTCTCCTAGCCAGGATCTTATCTGATTGTTTAAAAATTCTGACCAAATGGGTATGTTGTGACTTATTTAAAGGACTACCTATAATAATCCTTATTATCAATACTCTCTTTTTAGTTTTATCTCTATAAATACGCCTTTTGACAGTAGTGCGGTTGGTGTTTACAACCTGGTACAAATATAATCTTTGTGGATTTTCTCATTAAAAGTGTATAACGTAGTGTTTTTAATAAAATAAAACGTTTAAAATAAAATTATGGTAATAATTTAACCAATACGGGTCTATGATTTGCTACAGTTCCGATTTAAGGTCCCTTCCCGGAATCTCCTTTTTACCCTATAAAATTTCTAAATATAGACCAATTTTACTAAAATTTAAAATAGTAAGTTTTCTAATTTTCCTAAATGGACGTAACTACATTACCAGTCATTGATACATTTTTTGATATAGTTCTTATTCAAAGTCCTTTCCTGGAATATGATTTAAAGCTTATAAAACTGTTAAATATAAACCGATTTTATTTAAATTTGGCAGAGTTTTTTATCTTACTGTTTTGAATATAATCAAACATTTTTAAACCTGTAAAACTTTTTTATGCGAACCAACTTAATTAAACTCATCAAATCAGATTGGAAATATTTTTATTAGCGTTTTTTTAGTGTTTCTGTCACTTTGTTCGAACAGGTAGTTCATCTTCGTTAAAAATCAATCACACCTTTTATTTGTTCAACCCATTTTCTCTTCACTGGATTTAGCTGCAGCAGTTTGGAGATTTTTATAAATATTCCTTGATGTAATTTTCGGTATTCATAGTTCCTTGCAGCAGCTAATTGGATTCTTTTGCCGCAACTGCAAATTGTTCGCTATATCGAGATTTTTTTTAATTTTGACTGGATTTGGATCCTAAACTTTTTATCAACATTCCCTCGAGTATCAGAAACATACAATTTTACCATGAAGTTTTAAAAATCTGTCAGAACATATATTATTTATATTTATGCATAAAAATATTTTTTATAAAGTTTAATGTGGGGTTTTTATCAGGAACTCTTTGAGCCTTGCATGTTTTTAAAATTTCATTAGCTTTTAATTTTTGCACCAAAAAATCCAAAGACTGACCGGGCAGCTTTCTGACCGAACACTTCTGAAAATGCTTTCTACTTTTGGCTTTAGAAATATCAAGTGGACTTATAACTTATCCACGATTTTTATTAACAGATCTCGAGGAAATAGATATTAGAGACCTTTGAATGCTTGACAATCTTTTTGTAGGACTAAGTTGGGTTTTGTTGAAAATATTTAATTATTTTATTTATTTGGAATCAATATTTTAATCAGATTAACAATATATTCCGTTGTTTGACATTAAACATAATTACTTGATAAAAAAGAAGAAATAAGAATTTGGCGATCTCACTCCTTAATTTGATGAGTAGTATATTAAAAAAGCGACATTTTGAGAAAACCGGTTTTCGAGTTATTCGAAAAATATGATATTCATAAAAACTGGCTTTGAATACGTTTTTTGTCAAACAACCGGTTTTTGTTTGTTTATTATAAATCTATTGAAATATATTACTATTAGTTTCAGCATTAGAGTTCAACGAATGAAAAACCTATACCTAATTATACGTGTTCTGTATAATGTCCTAAATGGGTGGGGTATAAAAGTTTTTGCTATTGATTATCGGTATCGTATTAAGATACCATGGGCTTATTTAAATTCATTATTTTTCCTTTAGAGAAACTTTTTAATTTCTGAATATATTTAATTTTTAGGTCTATATCTCCATGAAAAATCTTGCAGAATATCTTTTAATTTATTTTATTGATGTGATTATCTTAAAAACAAAATCGATTCAGAATATGATGTCTAATATTCTTATTTTACTATAATCATGTAACACAAGGAATGATATAAAATTTTATATAAACTCAGTCATGGCCGAATATACAAAAATGAAGCTGAATATTTTAGTTAAATGCTTTAAAGTGCCTTTCGTTAAAAACGGGTTAACCGACTGAAAAACGCGGCATGTCAAATAATGCGAAAATAGAAATTGGTCGAAAACGGTCGGTTTTATGAAATGCAAAAAACCAAGTTTACCGGTTTCCGGTTTTGGTTTTTGAATACACTAGTGGGTAGCGGTCCTTATTTGGATTTAGCTTTTATTAAAGGATTTAAAACTTGTAAGGCTATAAAACTCGAACAAAATTTATTAAAATCTACTAAATTCTTTCAAATTTGGTTCAATATATGAATCTTATTTAGCATTTATTCGCTTGTATGTCCTCCGAAATAGCAATATGGCCTTGAAAGTTTCATAAATATTTTTCCTTTGATATATAAAGCCTTTTCCAACTTGCACAAATGTTTGCATAATGTAAGTGGTGGAGGGTATTTAAAATACGGCACAGCCGAATATAAAATTCTTTTTTGTTTTACCTGAAGAAAACTTTTTGAAAATCATAAAATTAATATTTTTCAAAAATTATTTTTAAATAAAAAAATTCTTAAATATTTTAAATAATAAATTCTTTAAGGAAATTTTAAAGTTAAATTATTCAATATTTAGAACAAACATTAACAGCACACCTTTCCAATTTATTATAATACAACAGCAATTTTTGAGCAAAATAAAAAAATCGTATTTATTTTAATTTCAAAAAAAAAAAAAAAAAAAGATAAAAAATAAAAATATAAACAATTTGCATTTGTATTGTAGTAAATTTTTATCAATATTCTAAATTGAATCAATTTCGAACTGATGCTGCATTCAAATACGAAAAATTCAGAGAAAGAAAAAAACTAAATGATTTCACTAAAAGGAACAAGATGCCACCATTTTTTCCAGCAAAACTATATAAACTATAACGAAATTCTAATACAAACAAAACCAACAATTTCATTGAATCTAATAAAATTTGTTTCAAAAAAAGGCGAAACTAAACATAATTTTCCAATTTATTTTGAATAAACTGGAACGAATTTTCAAACATATTTTATTAAAACACACAAATTGAAAAAACAAATGGAGGAAATAGACAAAAAACAGGTAAGTTTTTTTATTCAAATTAAATTTCATTAGTGAAGTTTGAGGAGGTTGCTACAGGTGACATATGGAAAATATTTGACTTTAAATATTTAAAGGAAAAAATGTTATTAAGAAACTTATTTAAAAAAAAAGTATTGTGAATTGTTATTTTGGAGCAATTTATCCAGACTTTTCTCATTTGTGGTAAATTATGTTATTTTTGTTCCATCCATTTCTTTTCTACTTCTTATCACTTTTTAATCGAAACGCCAACTAATATATGACTTTAGAAATTCTACTTAAAAACATAAAAAATAGACAAAGTTACCTTCATAAACTAAACTATTTTTGGTAATTACCACCAACTTAGATTTAAAAGAAAGTAAACTAGAAAGGAAAAATTTTCGAAAGCCTTAAGGGAAATGCATAAGTTACGCACTTGAAATCTTTTATAGAGGGATGTCAAAGGTGATTATAACATTATAAAGGCCCTTTAAAGAATGCTATAGTATGGAAAAACTTTTAAGATATAATTTGAATTTTTTGTGGTCTTTTGATATATAATATCAATTCAGCTATTCTAGCGCTTTTTACGTTCTATTTAGTACGACTAACCAAGTGTGTTTACTTAACTATACAGTATTGTTCAAAACCTAAGCAAATTTTCCTTATTAAGTACTCAAAGTCTTATATTTATTTTTAAGAAAATCATGGAATTGTCTATTATTTGCTATCTATATATGCTATATAATGTATACAGTCTATCAAACATATAATTTATCTCTTTAAGAATTTTAAAAAACACAATTAATTCTAATAAGTAAGAATCATATTCAGTTATGCCGAATATTTAATACCCTCCACCACAAATTCGCGTGAAGTTAATACGTTAGGTCCCGCAGATATACATATACACACACATATATCCTCACAAAAGTATACTATTTATAATTCTTTTTAAATAAAGACAGAAAAACTTAATGAGTCATAAAATAAGTTATATTATTGGCTATAACTTTTCTCAACTTAACCGATTTTGATAAATTTTTGTAATAGTAAAAATAGCAAAATTTAATTTAAATTTAACGATTTATAATAGACAATTTTACGAACTTCATCGCTTGAACTTCGAATATTGAACCGATTTTACTGGTTTAAAATAGAAATCTACTCAGGTCTATATTGAATACTCAAGCCATTTCATTGAACTGTGTCAATTTTTGTGGATGTGAGAGTGCCAACAACAGACAGACGGAGATAGATAAGTCGACTCAGATTTTGACTTAATGCAAGAATATATATATTATGGGGTCTAAGTAGATTCCTTCCTATCGTTACACAAGAAATGACAAAGTTTATGTACCTTCTTCACCACTTATGGTGTTGGAAGGTATAAAAATCGTTGTTCAGACCCTAAATAATATTAAAATTGTTATATTTCCTGAAAAATTAAACTGTAACTAGAGGAAAGATTCTACTAACCAAAATTAAGGATCTCGATATTAATTATCAAGTTATGTAAAATGAAAGTAAAAATGTAATATTCGGCTCTTGCGAACACCAATTTAGCCGTCTGAACCAATTTTTTATGAAATTTCACAGTGTCATCCCGTATAATGGAAGCAAACGCATGAAAAATTTTTTGTTGGTTAAAAACAAGAGAGGAGAACATCTTCAGTAATCATGCAACTGGAAAATAATTTAACTGAGAAATTTATAGGGTGGATAAGATAAGTGGGAGAGGTAGACTCCATATAAAACCAAATACATATTTTTGAATATCTAAAAAACTATTTCGTATCAATTACGTTACTGTACTTCTCAGGGAACTGAACAAAATATACGACGGAAATGATGAGGAAGGAGGTACCCCACAAACAATGCCAATTTTTAATTTCGAATATCAGCGAGAGTTTTAAACTTTGGTCTCAGCCATCATTTGTGCGACAAAGTGCAGAGTATGGAAATAGTTTCTTTAATTAAATTTTTGTCCGTGTGTTGAATTTCATAATTAATTAATCTCGGTCCATATTTTGTCATATTTCCCATATGTGACCCTTTCCCCTAAAACAATTTTGAGCTTGTAAAGCTCTTAAATATAGCCTAATAGTGTTGATATTCGGCCCATATATTGAATGCATATTATTAATTTTACTAGATTTCGCTGTAGTTCCAATATAAGGTCCCTTCCCAGAAAGCAGTTTTGAATTCTATTGAAATTCGGTACAATTATTTTTATAACTGTCTCGAATGTATGTTATAAAATTAAAATAATTTTAATATAGCACCTATATAAGGCCCCTTCTTGGAAAAAGGTTTTAAGCTTTCAAATTGTATTTCAAATCTGATAAAATTATATTTAAAATTTGGCAATTTTCCGACCATATTTGGTTATAACTCCCTTTTAATGCCACTCACAGGAATAATAATTTAGGTTTATAAAAATGGATCAATTCCATCGAAATTAAAACATTTGTGTCAATGTTTTCAATATATGTTACCATTATTTATGAGAGATTCCAAGAATATGTGACCATATTTTTAAAGAGGCCATTTTTCCGGAACCGGTGTTTACATTGACGGAAAAAATCAGTTTTTTGAATCAATATCATTAAACTTATGTTTGCATAATTTGCAGGTTTAGGAGTTTCGGGAAATTTTTCTATGGCATCTGCTTATTATGCTCAAATGCCAGTTTGCCTTACTATTCCTCGGAATAAATGGTGCAGTCATTAACGTTTATATTCGTATTTCCGCGAAATTCGGTTTGCTAAATTATGCGCTCACACAAAATGCATCAAACCTCATGAATGACCAAATTTTAGATTTTAAGATGTTTATACCATTTTTTTGCTGCCAATTATTTTTTCAATAGCGGCCTTCCAACACCTATACCTTCCCTTACAGTTCTCATTCGCATAACTTCAATTATTTCTTTTGCAGTTTATTAACCCCTTTTTTCTATTCTAACGTATTTTCTTCAGTTAGTTACGAATTATTGTCTGATTTTTTAGAAATGTTTTTTTTTCTATTTTTACCTTTTAATTTATATCAAGGATTACAATAAACAAACTAATCTGTAGCAATAAACACTAAAAAGCCCTTAGAGCGTAGAGAAAAAAGTGTCATATAGAAACACGTTTGGCTGAAGACACAAAAAGCATCATAGAATTTGAAAAAAAAAGATGAAAAAATCACAGTCGTATTGAAAACTTAGTACCCCCTTTTAGTTTTATGTAATAATTTTATTTCGTTTTCCTTTTTAATAGTTAAAGGATTGCTTCGAGAGAAGTAAGGACACATTTTAATATATTTGTTTTAGTTGTAATAATATTCTTAAGGTTTTTATGTTTCCTCTTTTAACAATTCCATAACCCTTTTTTGGAATAACTACCTTTTTTATTATCTTCAAATAAAATACTATCAAAATTGCACATCCTTTAACGTCTTTAATTTAACATCTCTTTTCTAATATCCTTTATTATACTCTACACCACAGTAGGTGGTTGAGGTATAAGGCGTTTGTGATTGTAACATACCGAAAAATTGGCGTTAAACTCAATTTAAAGTATAATCTTAAAGTCACTTTCTGAGCCGATTGTCTCTCCGCATTGTTTGAGATATCCTGATGAAATTTGGTACAAGCTATTTCTTTGTCTCAAGGACGAAGCCTATTGGAGTTGTTCATATTCGGTCCAATTTTCCATACAAATGCCCTACAGGAATGGACTTTAAAGATCATAAAAGCTTTAAATATAACTCTTGTAGTATTCTATATTTTTCGTAATCGATGTGTCAAATTATGCGATGGTCAGTTCACTACTTCTTATTGGTCCATTCAAGCCCCCATCCAAACATCACTTTGAGGGACATAAATCTAACATATACGTTGGTATTGTAATAACAACATGTCAAATTATGATAAATATTATCAAAAATTGATGTTCTAAATTATACGAGGGTCTGTCCATCATTAAAAAAAAAATCATTTACAAAGGCGTAAATTCCACAAAAGTGTTAGTAATATAATAATGCGCATAACACTTAAAAATAAATTAGAAAAGAAAATTTCACGAGGGTCGTTCACACATTTTCCATAGTTGACATTTACCACCAACAATGTGGTATAGAGTATTAAATATTCGGGCTTGACCGACTGTAATATTTTTATTTGTTTTTATATATGAGTGTCCTCTCCTTGCTACTAAACTATTGTTTTTGTGGTTGTTGTAAGGATTATAATTTTGTTTGTTATCATTTCGTTTCATTTCCAAATCGCATCCCATCGTAACCCGTTTATTTTATTTCTTTGTATTTTGTTTCTAATTTATGTTTTTTTGAAAATATTCGATAAATTGTATATCATTTGAAGATTTCCTTAGCGATAGCCGACAACGTTAAAAATACATTGGTATATTAAAGAATCCTATAAAGCTTTTGGTGTTAGTTAGTTTTTTGTTAATATATTGGTGTTTGTGTATGTGTGTGTTTAAAGATGTACGTACGTTTTCTTATTAACAATAAATAGGAGTTAATTTGGCAGTTTTCCTTGTTATTAAGTGCTTGGGGCCGATTGTAGTAAGTTATTGAGAGATTTTTATGTTTTTCTCGCTTGTTAATATGAAAAAGGATTAGATGGTAGTTGGAGGACGAGATAAATAAAATGTTTGTATCAAATAATTTCCGATTATAATTGTTTATGTTTATAATATTCTTTGTGATACCTTAAAAATTTTGTATGATCTTTTTTTAATCAACAAGTGGAGAAATTTGTTCCTTTATAGTTTTCAATATTCTAATAAAAATATATGCACTGAACCAAAAATGGTAGTAAATATAATAAAAAAGGTTGTAGAATTAAAGAAAAGTGTTTTAAATAACAGCCAACGAAACCTTTCTTCATCATAACGTAAATTTTCGTTAATTTTATCGTAATTTATTCAAATTGACGTAAAATCGTCAAAATGATTATTTGAATTTGTAAATAAAAGTGCAGTTAATTAACATTTTATTCAATTTGAATTATTCAAATTGACAAAAACAAATTATTTATATTGATAAATATTATTCAATTTAAATATCACATTTAAGTTAATTTTAGGGAATTTTAGTTGAATTGAGGAATAAATTACGTTATATTGTTATGATTAATGAATACATAAAATATTAAGGACTGGATCCTTAATAATTTATGTAATATTTTATGTATTCATTAAGGAATGCTCCCCATACAAAGTAAATTTTGATTATAGAATACTTAAAGAACTGTAACAGTGACAATTTTCAAATTTGGCCACAATGACTTTCTCAAGGATCTGTTTACTGGAAAAATTTTAAGACAAAGAAAATGTAAAAAATTATTTAACGAAGGAAATAATTAAATAAACAATTTTTTTTACGCTTAATTGAATATTTAACACCTTTTTTCATTAAAATTCTACGAAGATTTTTCGTTAACATTACTTACGTCAGTTTGTTAAGTGTACTTCAAATATTTCACAATTAATATCTATTTTATATTAAGGAGGTTTGTAGCTCTTCTCTGGACCTGCCCTTTAACATTTTCATTTAAGTAGTTCAATTGAAATAGAAATTTTAAAATTCCGTGATCCCATTCTCTTACATTTTCATACCCTTTACGATCACAATTTGATGAAGAAAGTTTATTAACTGTCTCAATACAGTTAAGAAGGACTTAGTCGACTTAGTTAAGTCTGGTACGCTCACATCTGCAACAATTGACGAAGCTCAATTAAATACGAATACTGTGTTTGTACGAAGCTTAATATATTTAATCTACATGCATTTGTGGTAGAGGATACTGAAGATTCGATACTTCTGAGTTTAGCATTTTTAATTGTTTTTCTTTTAAGTCAGTTTTAGAAGAAAGTTTTAGGGATTTAACTTTAAAAGCTCTAAATAAGTGATAATACATAAATAGATAAGGACAGCTGCATCACAAGCTCTATGCGTCAAAGATTTTTTAAACAAATTCTGTAAATTAGTAGTTCGAAGAAATTTTAAAATAAAAATTGTCAACATTTCTCCAGATTTTCAACATTTTAGATTTATCTTACAAGCTTCTTCTTGATGGTGAATAGACCCTGTATTTTTTATAGCAAAGCTGTTCTGTTATCGATTATCGAGTTCTGAAGACAAATGGTACTGTTTGATCCATCCCGACCTTCATTTTATTCAGCAAAGCAATTCTTAAAGACAGTGATTTTAAATACATTTTAAAACTTTCACTGCAATAGTGTTAAATATAGTCGATAATTATTACAGTATTGGGGGTACCCCTTCTTTTGGAAATACTATGAAAATTTAAAAATATATCGGTCCAGTGGTCCATAGTCTATACAGCAAATCACCATGCTATAATAATGCAAACACATCGTAAACATTTGTCAAATTATGAGTTCATACGTTGCCATAATCTTGTCCCAAATCGTTGTCCCTTCTTGTTTTTAAAAGTGAAAAGAATTTTTTTTAGTTCCAAGTCAAGTGATGTTATAGCTACATTTAACAATAGCAAACATAACTGTTTCAAACAGCCCTCACTCAAGAAAGAACCTAATCTTCCCTACTACGGCAGTAAGCTTTCTAATAGTGAAGTTCGTTTTCTCATTCACTGTTATTCTAAGAATATTGTGGGGACGAAGCGATATGATGTTGACCGATCATACAGAAAACTTCAAATAAAATTTGTTTTTAAACAAGTAAGAACTCGATATTCGGCTGTGTCCTATACGACTTACATTTCAGAAAAACTTGCATGAATTAAAGTTAAATGTTGGCGTTATGCTGACTTTCAATAGATTTCACCCATATATAAGAGTTTTGTATACTTAAATAACTATTCGAAGAAGAAGCCTTATGAAGGACCGATATTTATTAATATTTGTTAAAGATAGAAAATTATTGTTTCAAATTTCTATGGAATTGCTACATATACAAGAAAAACTTAAAACTATATTCAGGGAAAGGACTTATATGGGAGTTATAATTAATTATAGACTGATATTCGTCAAATTATTAATGTATATTTAAAACAACGAATATAATTTTTCGAAAGCCCAATAGAATTGGTAGATATTTAAGTGTTTTATAAGATTAAAACTCTATTCCGAGAAAGCTGCGTTAGTCCATGTATTCAATACATTCAAATTAAATAATTATTTTTTATTATTTAGGTTACCACATTTCACCTTCATCCAATCCAAGTGATAACAATAAAAGGAGGAAATAACTAAAATAATCTTTGAACTAAGTAATAAAATCTTCTGCTTCTTTTATTTTATTTTTTTCTGTTAATTTTATATTTGCTTCATTGTTAATTTATTATAAATCCCTTTATATATTTCTCTACTATATACAATCATCGAGATATGTACACACATATGTTCATTTGATTCAAGGTATAAGTTTTTTAACTAAATGATACAAGGTGGCAAATAAGTTCTTATCACTCACAGCATATCAAATCGAAATAAAGAAAATTACCGTATAATAATCTCATGGGAGATTGAGAGGTCTTAAACACGCAACCCTTTGCGTAAAAATATACATAAACATACTCATACTACTTCACACAAATACATTCACATGCTTGTATGTATATGAAGAGAATTGGGCAGGAAAAATGCTGTAAAAAAATTATAAACAAGCCAAAAGTTAATGAAAAGAAAATTCCCTTATCATCGTATATTTATGATAGTTTCTTATTTTTATATGAATGTGTGTGTAATATCTGAAAAAATATGTTTGTGAATATGTGTTAAAATATTTCTATTGCAATTGACCCTCTTCAAAAGAAAAGAAATCATGCATTTATATGAGTATATAGATAGTCCTAGTTTTACTCGTTTAGTTCGATCAAAAATTATGTGTTCATCTTAGATTGAACGTTAAATGGACACTAAAAATATATTTTTCTTATACATGCAACAACCAAGAAATGTTGTCTTTCTTTACAGTGTAAGGAAAAATAATAGCAGCCCATTTTTAAATGAAGTTTTTATTAGCATACATAATGATGGAAATAGTTCAAGACTTCTATATGAAAAAAGTTTTCTGGTTGCTTTGGTTCAAGTTCTTGTTTAACTCCAGGTCAAGAAAATGTGCAACATCTACTAGTTGAGCTCATAGTTTTTCTAGATTTGAGAGAAGTTGGCTTTTCAGTTAACAGGTTTGAATTGGTTTAGTCAATACGATTTCATTAAGCAATAAATCTTTTGCATCAACTTGACCTCAGTTATGATAGGACTTTTTTGTAGACTGCAGCAGATTCTGTTCCGTGTCTGTAATGGTGCGTGGGGCTTTAATTACAACATTCATAAGGTAACTTAAAATCATGGAATTTGTGGCGTCGCTATGAATATCGTTTTAAGCTGCTTTATACGAATCTCTATTAAATTTGGACTCCATCGTCTATGACGCCAATATTTTTATTTATCAGGTGTTGCTTTCTATTTCTCTGGTGAAAGTTTGAAGATAAGTGCAATGAAGAAATTGCGAATTTTCGCTGAGATAATTATTATAGTAACGCATTGGGCATCAACTGGTTCAGTTCCAGTTCAGTTCTACGTTAGTTCTAGTTCAATTCTAGTTCAGTTCTGCTTTAAATCGGGTCAATTCTGGTTCACTTTGTTTCAGTTCTAGTTCAGTTCTAATCAGTTTTGGTTTATACAGAACTTTGCTCCATTAAATATTTGATGGGAATGCGTGCCAACCATTCCTTATGCCATAACAATTATAATCGCATAAAGCTCTTATATACTTCAAGTTGGAATTCTCAATAATTTAAATCCACAAATACAATTCGTAAATAATTCTACCTTCGACAATTAGGATCCTCTGCTTTATTTTCCACTAGAAAAAGTCTTTGTTTTGTCATAATTCCTTAAACCATTTTAAATTTCTTATATAATCGAAATGAAAAAAGGATTATTCCAAGTGTATTAAGAAAGTCTCCTTATCAGCAGAAATTCGTGCGAAATGCATGAGAACTCAGTAGTTTTCAAATGTACAGTTGATTTTTTGCTGCTCCATAATCGCACACATCTGTGAAAAAATACGAGTGGGTTATAGTCGGCTTTACAAACAAAATACGCATCATCATCGTTTCGTAAGGATTCCTATTGTGGACACATATTTTTTTTTTTGCTCTCATTCATTTTCTATGAGACACATAATCGAAATGTAATACATACAAATATTTACAACATCAGTAGAATGAAATAAAATGTTTATAAACCTAAAAATTACAACACAAAATATAAATAAGTTACAAAAACAACACAAAAATTGTATCCAATAGTATATTAAAAATCCTTAAAAAAAGCAAACAAATAAACAAATTGTAGTTGTTGTTATAGACATATTATATTGTTGTAATTGAAGTCGTATCAGTAGCAAGATGAAATAAAATAAATGTCATGAAAGAACTCATTGACAGGCACATAAGCACACTGGTTTTATGACCAACAGATATGACCAAAATATATGATTACCATGTGTCGTTTTATGTACAACTTATACACCCAAAGTCATCTATATGATTACTATTTATGTTTGTGTTGGTTTGTGTTTATGTGTATTGTTTTTTCTTTTTCGTTTTTTTTTTTGTTTGTTTGTTTTGTGAATCCTTAAGTTCATCTTGGTATTATCTCACTAGTAACTCGTAAATAGGCATTTACTTATGTTGTAATATTTATTTTAAGTCTTGTATATTTCCTTCATTTTCATTCGTTTCCTTTGACCATCATCTACTATTTAATATGTTTTGTTTTTGTTATTTTGTATACTTTATTTTGTTTAGTATATTGTTGCTTCTTATTATGGTCATCTCAATAACCATTGATCCAGGTGGGACGACATGTGTCTTTCTTTTACCACTTGGGTCATAAAAATCAAAATTATATGGATGTTATGCGTGTTTATTGTATGCCATCACTACTAATTTTTGTCTTACTCCATCCGCTTTTTGTTGTTCCTTATTTGCCTTTCGAGGTTTTTTGATAGGGAAAATAAGTGAAAATGCTTTTAACAGCTAAGCCGAATATTAAACACCGTTTTCAAGTTATACTTCAGAAAAAATTCATATAAAAAGGTAGATTTTTTTAAACCGTCCACCACCCCAAGGAAGTATATTAATAATGGCCAATATGTATGTAATGAGATATCAAAAAAATCATTGAAGGTCATATCGTAAATACTATTGTAGCAATTCAAAATCTGAGTAGATTTGACTATGTCAGTCTATCTGTTGGCAACATTCTCATAGACTGATCGTTCAATAAAACTTGCCGATTCTTGGTGAGTGGATGGAAGTCAGGGTTAAATATTGCAAAATTAAGCCTTTTCTGTGATGAGCTCAAAATTGAAGCTCCTACAGAATGTAGAATTTTCCTAGCTAAAGTTTATGTTTTTTTTTGTAGCAGCAAAACAGATCTTTATGCTACAAATATACAAAAGTGATATTAGTTTCGTCCTTGATAGCCAAGATGCTAAAGTCTCTGGTTACTAGTTACATTAAGTCTCTTAAGTTGGGCTGCAATTTTTACAAAGAGCTTTTCGGGAACAGCTTAACATTACTCTGCTGTGAATATTTATGAACGAAAATGCAGACGAACTGGCAAAAAATGGTGCATATCTTTTTTTGTACTTTAAAAATATTTGGATCTTATTTCTTTTAGACCTTTACTATCATCGGAGGCATTAATTCTTGGTAATTGGAGAGCGTAATCAACTTATATTGCAACTGGAGCGTGATCCCATATAACGTCTGCCTGTTTTTCTTTTTCTAATTGATGGCAGGAATATCGCTTCCATTTAGATCATCCATATATGTCATTTTATGGGAATGTAGAGAAAAATGGAGAGAGTCGGCAGTAATAAGTTTGGACTTGACACGAACATTAGTCCAAATTAAACTATAACTTATAAAATCCACATTTACCTGTAACTTCCATATAAAGCCGTTTTTTCAAAGTGAATTTTAAGCTAAATTAACTTCTAAAATTTTTAGAGACAATTTCAATGAAATTAGAAATCACCAAAAATGTCACCAACTTCAAGGTCCACATTTGGATGTAGCTCCAACAATGTACGCATAAAGTTTTTGAAGTACATAAAACTTTGGTTCGGTGTGAAATTCAGAAACACGTTTGATGAATTTCAAGAATATCAGACCATACTCAGCTGTAATTTTGATAAAAGCCCTATTTCCGGAATTAGCGATTAGTACGTGTACTATTTTTCCTTTCACCCTTTCTTTATATAATTTTATGGATATGATCTCTGTTAAGCCAAACTAATGAAATGTGATGAAGTTCTACGCCAAAAATGCAAATTATAAAAAAGGAGGAATCCTATATAATTGACTGTGCCGAATCATAATAACACTTCACCACTATATTGAAAACAATTATCTATATATTTGAATTTCGATAAAATTAGTTCATATTTTATTCCGAGAAGTGGGATTATAATGGACTAATATCCAATTATATCCGATAATTTTCAAACTTGTTTTATATATTAAAGAAAGTTTAAAAATGTTTTTTGATATAATAATTTTATAAACTAAAGTTTTTCGGGAAGGAGTGTTATGTGGGTGCTATGTTTATGGGACGATATTTGTCGGATTAATAATATATATTCAAGACATAAACATAATTATAGCCAATTTCAGTAGAATTGGTCATTATTTACTACTTTTATAAGCAGCCAAATACTTTTCGGGGAAGCGGACTGATATGGGAGCTATATAAAAATATGAACCGACATAAATAAAACTAATAATATATATTAAAGACAGACAGAAAATTAATTGTGCCACATTTCAATAAAATTCATTCATATTCAAGTGTTTTATAAGCTAAAAAATATATTCCGGAAAGGGGCGTTATATGGAAGCTGGGTCAAATAATGACCCCAGTACAATCTTGTTTCTTTGGGTTTATTTTTAATTATTATCTAAATAATATATAATACAAATTTTAGTATATTTTCTTATTAATTGGGACCCATATCAGGCACAAATTTCGCATATTTCCGCCTATAACTCTTTTGCTATTGATCCTATTTTGATGATATTTTGCAAGGTGATGAAGAACATATAATTGTATGTTATTGTTAAATTTTTGTTTAAATTAATTTATGTTTTGTTGTAAAAATTAAAAAAGTTCTTTTTTGTCGATGTCCCAATATAGACGGTTTTAAACAGGAAACTTAGGACAATAGCAAATAATGTGGCAGAATTTATTGAATTTGTACAATTATTTTAGTCGTGAAAAAGTTACCAACAGACAGAGGAACATAGCTAAATCGACTCTGATTTTAATTTGATGCAAGAAAGGGGGCAAAAAGTGGAAAATTGAAAAAAAACATAAAAAGTTACACGCAGTTGAAAAAGTGGCAATTTGCGAATGAGGTTGCACCAACATTCATGGTGTGTAGATAAAATCAGTTCAGATTTTGACAAGGTCCATAAATAACCATATGTACTTTGTAGATTTCCCTTGATATTACATAACGAATAAAAATCGCAATATAACAAATTTCACCACTTACACTTCTGCAGAGTACAAAAAAAGTCCCGGGTAAGAGAACATTTCCCTTTTATTTCATGTGTGTTTGTGTCCAGTTTTATTTTGTGGTTCATTTATGTTTTTATAACTTTCGATGGCATCTCATGTGATAAAGCAACTTTTCTTATTCCACATTCGAAGTTCATCTTTTTTCGTTTTTGATTTTTATGGTATGAAATCGTAAAAATGGACATCATGATGTCCTTAAATCCTTATTGTTAATGTTTAATAAATATTCTTAGCATTTCATTACATTTGAAACTGAAATTTCATTTTTACGAACACAATAAATGTGGTCATTTCTTTATTTCGAATTTAATTTTGCTGACTGGGTATCATGTGTGTGTGTGTTTGTATGTATTGAAGGTGATAAAAAGCTTTTCTTCTCTCTAATTTTAGTTCATTTTGTAATAGAAAATTTATGGTTTCTTATTTGTTGAGAATTACATCATGATGAGTCATAAAATTATACGTGCAAATTTCAAATTATAAGGTTGATTGAATGTTTTGTTATCCATTAAATATTTATGTCTGAAAATGGGGTTAAAAGTCATTCAAAATGTATTATTGGTCATATGGAGTAAATGTAAGTGTATAATCTTCTTCATATTTCAAATTTTGATAATGTATTACGAAAAAATAGAAAAACTTATTCTGTTCAGAATGATTATGATTTTATCATGACTAAAGACTTTTTACCCCTTTTTTTATACATGATTGTAAATGAGGGCATAATTGGAATTGGAAATTGATTACAAAAGTCAATAAAATGATAAATATTTTAATTTTTTTTTTTGGACAACTCCTAACCAAATCAGTGTTATAATAATTCACTAAAACCATACTACCAACTATTACCAGGTCCATATTTTAATACATTCATAAGAAAAATCTAATATGAATTTTATGGATTGTACGGTTACAATCCATTAATATAATCAGTCATAATTTTTCGTATCGAATATTTTATTCCTTGAGTGAGATCGAAACATTCTTAACACACATATATGTTTATAAAAACGATACCACAAAACATACAGTTTTATTTTTTATTTGATTGAAATAATTATAATTTAAATATATTAAATTAATTAAATTAATAGAATTTTTATAGTGCCTTCTGTCACTTTGCCTTTTAAAATCCACCACACCTTTTCCATGCTTTTTAATTCTCCTTTAACAAAAGCGCAATATATCTCTACTAGCCTAAGCTCCAGGCAATTCCGAGGGTTTGAGTCTCTTAGTACAAATACCACATAATTGTTCTGGTAAGTGGCCGAATGTCAATTCAAAAAAATAAATTGACAAATTTATAATTTGTAGTCTTGTGAACGTAAGCAGCCTTTTTTTGCAAATATTCCTTGATGTAAATTGCTGTACATATAGAAAAAATTGGCAACTTTTGACTGATTTTAGGTCTTAAAATTTTCTTCAACATTCCTTCGAACATCAGCAACACAAAATTTTTAAACAGGAATTTGCGTATGTTTCGTGAATTTGCATATGTTTCGTGATCGATTTAACACTAAAAATATATTTTTTTTTGAAACCTGAGCTCCGTGTTATGTTTTTGGCCTCTACATTTTTAGTGGTCTTCCTGTCAGGAAATTGTTTATCATTGTATCTTTTAAAACCTCAAGTAATCAGGCTGGTTTCCAACCGAATGTATTGAGTGCTCTTTTAAAAATGTTTAGCCTGAACCAGATTTCTATCAACGGAAAAGATCTTCCGGTATTGTTTTATGACATTGAAAATAGTTTGACGCAGAAAACTATTTTAGAGGTACCTTCAAATATTGGTTTATATCTATTAATATACAAAACTCCTCAGGACTATGCTCATTGAGGTTAAATTTCATTGAAAGACGTCAGTTATTGTGGAGGTGAGCATATCAACAACAGACAGACACAATGAGATAGCAAAATCGACTCATTTTTGATTAAATGCAAACATATATGTATGCATAATGGGGTTTCAGATGATTCCTTCTTAGCGTTACACTCGAAGTGAAAAAAAGGTCAAATAATACTTGGCTTTACAGTTTTCATAAAAAATGTGTGTTAAGAATTTTTCTATCTCACTCCATACTTGAGATCATATGACCATAGGGAGAGAGCTCTGAAGCGATATTAAATAATGACATCATTGTTGTCAATATAGTCTAACAGTTTTCCTAAATTAACACTTATTATTAACATTCTAATGTACATGTTCAAATTTGCATTTGTAAATCTATGGTTGTTTGTATTGGTAGTTTTAAAATGCAATCAAAAGCTATTAGTTGATAATACTAAATACTTAGTTCAACATATAACATTTGCTAAAACACTTTTAACACAAATGATTATTACAATGCACAAAGTAACGAATTTGCTGTAAGAATCCAAGTACTCTGGTTGAAACTATAGACTTCGGAAAAAAAATAAATAAAGAAAGAATAATCTAAATTAAAAAACCGATATATATAAGAACATTTTAATGGTTAAGAGAGTTTATCTATTTTTTTTTTTTTTGAGATTGTGCTACATAAATGTGTAAACAATTGAGTTTTATTATTTTATAAAAATATCTACAAACAGGAAATTTTTTTTAAAGAAATCATTTTTGGGAATTTGAAAATTTGGAATTTTCTTTAAATATCTTATTTAGAGTAAGTTCATATATATCGTATTAAAATTTCAAATTTGTCAATTTCATTTCAGTTCAAATATTAATTTTATTTTAAAATATCCCCAGAAATTAAATAATATTACATTCGACCATGTCGAATCTTTAACACCTTTCACCACGATCAATTTAGAAATAATTGTGGAAACACTCCCTCGTGCCCCATCCCTTAATTGCGTAATCTTTAATATTTTGTCATTATTGCTTCATCTTTTCTTCAAATATCATTAAATTTCTCTAAATGTTTCAGAAATATATGAAATTAAAAATATAATTTGAAAGGGTAAGGGAATACAAGTTCCTCGTGTCCTATTAGAAAATTTTGTAATTTCTTCAATTTCATCTAAGATATTGTGAGAAAATTTTACTTATATTTTTAGTTTTAGAGGTTACCTCAGATAATGGTGTTTAATATATTTTCTATTTATCCGATTTTGTGGGTTGTAAATGAAAAATTTAGTTTTTATCTTTACCAGGTAAAGTTAAAAACTAACTTCTGGACCATTCATCAGTCAGTATTTGAAGATGAAGTATCAGACCGAGTTTTATTATTATAAACAAAATTATTAATTTAATTAAATCAATAAAACTTTTTATATAATGGTATGTTGATTATGTTATTGGCCATAGAATCTAAAAGTGAATAAACTACCTAAACCGATAACAAAGCCACGTTACAGGCTTTTTTTCTTCTCTGTGTGTATTAACTTAAATGTTATACCTATAAGTTTTCGTTTTTCCTCCAAAGTGGACCACAACATTAATAATAAAATTTTTTGATGAAAATACCAGAAAAACATAAATTTTTAAAGCAGATATCGAAGGAGCAATAACAAAGTAAATTAAACTTAATAAAAACTTAACAGAAAATGAATGAAATGAATAGTAAAAATGTAAGAAAAAATTTAAAATTTAAATCCATGCAAATCACCGTCGCACAGTGGTCAAAAATTCTTTTTTTTGGAATTAATTCTGAAACGATTAAAGATTTGTTAACGATATTTCACACAGACATTCATAAGATATTTTCCAAATGATTTTCAAAGAATATATTTCTAAAGGGTCCCGGAGTCGGGAAGTTGATTTGTCACCTCAGGTATGATTTGATTAAAAAATAGTTTACATTAAACATGGGGTTTTAGTTCTCTTACTTGTGTGATATAGGAGCTACAAACTCTTCCAGACCACAAGTACCTTAGAAATAACTGTGCAAAATATGTAAAACGGTTTTAAAGTTATGCATTTTTATGATAAATGTGCAGTTTCTGGGGAGGGAGACAAGTTTCAGTTAATTTTTGAAGAGTGGTGTACAATTTTTATATAACTATTTAGTATCGTTGGAAAGGTTATTACTAGAAAAAATAATAATATGTTCATGATAAACTACACAAACTAAATATCTCAAATAAATTTGTCAAAATTCTAAAAATTTTAGTTTTTGTGTACTTTAAATTTTCTATTAAAATTAAGATATTTTTATAAAATTTTAACTATAAAAATATTCTCACTTTTTCATTCCAAAATACTCAAGATTCCAATCCGGAGAAAACTTGTTTAAAAAATTAACTTTATTCAGTAAAATGCTCAGCCTATCGTTATAAGGGTTTGATCCATTACAAATTAAATTAGAGTGAAGCTTAGTAAGAGTAGCTATATTACCAAGGTACATTTTTGACGATTCTATCTCTGACATCTTTTTGCTCCTCAAAAAGCTAAAGGAAAATATTTTAAAATTAACGAAATTCCAACAGGGCTTGCGGGAAAATTGTTTTCCTAATGCCCACGGATTTACTTTATATGCATTAGCGTTGAAAATCTTTTCAGAATTGAGCAATATATTGTATAGACCAGATGAAATTGGTTGATTTAAAGTGAAAAATGTTACCACCTTTTTAAAACAAATCAGAAAAAAATCTTATTTCATCAAAATTTTATTTTCTAAATAATGTAATTTTATATTGAATCTACAGAGCTGTATAGTTCCAAAATGTGTCAAAACTTTACCTTGGTTTTAATATCTTTTAAACTAGGGTTATATGCAAGTAAAATTGTTTTTTAATCGAATTATCACATTACACATCCGTGGATACCAACTTTGGAAATCCACTTTTCTACCCCGGAACTCACTAGAAGCATCAATTTCAAAACACCTCAGGAATATCCATGTAAAATTTCGTTAAAAATATTAAATAGTTCCAATGTTACAGAAAAACATTATGTGACCACTGTGCGTCAGGGAAGCGAAGGTGAAGAATCCCGCAATCAACATGTCATTTTTTATTAAAAGAAATTTAAAGTAGTTTTTTTTTCAAAAGTAAAGAAAATGAAAACATTTTATTGTTGTGGTGGTATTTTGTGTAACATTAATATTTTATAAGATATCCTGCGTAAAGCAGTGTTGCCACTGGAACATAACTAAAATAATTTAAAAATTGTTGTACTAACAACATAATTTAGACGTTGATGTAGCAACACTTTTAACAACAAAAAAATTTATATAATTGTATTTCAACTGAAATACTGATTCGTTTTTTTATTTGAAACAATTTATTTTACAAAACCATGCAACGATATTATTTTGCGTAAATTTTGTTTTTTGACTGAAATTTATTATAAAATTTTTGTATTTAAAATTAGTGTGTAAAATTTTGGAGATGTTACCAAAACAACTTTAATTGAATATTCTTCTATTCCTCTTCTTAATCGTTAATTCAAAAAAGTTGTTTTTATCGAATTCTTTGTGTAGCGTTACAAACATCTCAGATGATTCCTTTACGGCAAAAAAATGTATATAATATCTTCATCCACGACAAAACCAAAGAAGATTATATGATGTCAAACTAATATTGTTTTGAGTAGGAATGCGAGGGTGGTTTTTATTGTAAGTTTTTGAAATCGGGGCTGATAATCACAGGAGATTCTTATTGAGGACAGTCAATTCTCTTGATTAAATTAATCAACAAAAGCGATCAGAATACTCCACATTATACAAAATGATAAGTCAACGTTCTACTCAACACCACTCTATTGATTATAAGAGGTAGTTACAAAAAAGTTATGATCGATCTTCGTATAATTTTATCTTCTGGTTTATTATAAGGTGTTTTGTACATTATTGCGAAAATAACATTTATGTGAGATTTTTGTTAAATGGGAAGGACAAGAAATTATGGATCGACTATCGTATAATATTGCACATCGAATTTTGCTTATACTTTTATACTTAATTTGACGAATTATTATTAAAATATCAATGTATATTTGAGATATAAGGGGACTTGTATGGGGGCTATGAAAAGCAATAGACCGAAACTCACTAAATTTAACACATTGATTTCGAATATCATAAGGCTTATTTCTGCGATTTCGTTAAAATCGCATTATATTTATGTCTTTTGTATAGCTCATTCTGGCCAGAAAATTATACGGCAGGTACCTGAAATATTGGACTGAACATGTCCAACTTCTATAGGCTTTGTCTTTGAACCAAAGTAATATGTACCATATTTCTAGATCTCAACAACTGAGACCTGTAGATTGTTCACAACTTTAACATGAACAGCCGACAGATAGACGGACTGACATCGTTAAATCGACTTAAAAAATGATTATTAGCCGAACGGTTTACTTAAAGGTGTGTGTAGCCTCATTTTTTCTGTTACAAAGATCAGCACAAACGCATAATAACCCAGCCACCTCCGGTGGTGTAGGTGCATCACCAACCTAATTTTCATTATAAGGATCTACAATCTGTGACTTAAGAAAGGCAGAACCTTCTGAATTGAATTTTAATCCCCATCTTTCATTGCTATCTTTCAAAAGAGTTTTCTAATTGTCCAGACGTCACATTGGAAAGATTTCTTCGCTAAGCTATGACGGACTGCTTCGCAACATGCAGATGTTCACTCTTTAATGCTATGGTAAACAGGCTCATACTTACTGTCGAACTACTCGCATCACACATAATTGACGTATGGTTGTAACCAAGACCACCCTTCTTCACGCAATTTTGATCGCATTTAAATTTCTGATAGATCATGCTTAACAATTTTAATGAGGACTAAGATTTCCGTAGGTTGATAGAGCTCTGCTGAAAAAATCGTAATTGATCTAAATTTGTGGTAATAATTTAGAAACCAGGCAAAATTCCTCTAGGGATCTTAGGCCAATTTATTAACATTTAACCTTCAGGAGCAGGAGAGGATTTTCCAAATCCTTTATTTTTACCACATTCCTATTTAACAATTAGTCCACAAAACTGGGAAACTGAATTGAAAAATACGAAAAAGGTAAGTTAGATATATTAGTCTGCCTTTTTCTCAAGCACCACTCTTGGATAAAGTTTGATGGAAAGGATCAATTCAGTCATATATCATCTGACAGGTTAGTGGAGTCCTGTCTATTTTTTGCTTTTATAAAGAACATATTTTTTTACAAAATAATTTGAAATTAACCTGGTTGTGATAAATATATGTCTTCTTGGAACAACATTCATTTCGATAGGCAACCTACACAGCGTCTGCACTTCGATGACAAGAGACTTGAAATGAGTTTGAAGTCCTCTTTTCAATTAACAGCCTATTTGACTACAGTCTATAAGTAATAACTAATTGAAGTTTGAAGTTATATTATAACTCCTAGAAATTTATCTTCAAATTTATTTAATCCACTCGCTTTCCAAATACAAGATTTAACCTCATCAATTGTTATTTATACGAGTACTCAGAAATATATTATTAGCAATACAACATGTCGATACAACCGCCTGGTCAATGTTTTATAAAACCAAACAAGATTGTCACCAAAATACAATGCGGCCATATAAGCTCTCAATAGATGAATGTGACTATATTATAGGCCTGCCAAATAAAACTTTGAAATGCAAAACAAGAAAAAAAACTACACACAGAAAATGAAAAATAACAGAAAAAAAGTTTTATCAACCATGAAATAAAACCCCACAAACAACCGAAAAATTGCATAACAACCACAATTCGGATTTTGATTGGATTAAAACAAGTATTTGGCGTCAACAATAAAATGGGTGATGAGTGACCAGAAACAACAGCAAAAAAAAGCGAGTGATTTAAGCAACTAAAACTCTAAATGGTTTTAGAACAACATATTCATAGGTACATATAAATACATAGGAGTATGGGATAAACTGCGATATAGTATGAATGTCCTTTTATGAATTTTTTGAAAATCACTTCATATCAATAGTAAACAAATGTAGTTGGAGCAAATAAAATATATGTGAAATGTGTGAGACAAGTTTATGAGGGGGGGAGGGAGAGGTTTAGTACACTCAGAAATTGAAGTTGGATAAAAATATACACAAGGAAAATAATACCACAGTATCGGTAATTGCTAAGGTGGGGCAACTTGTTGTGGACTACCGAACATATTGCATTGAGAGAATACGTTGCAATTCACAGTGGGATGGAAATAAATTATATTTTGGCTCATTTCTTTGTGCAATTTAGAAAAAAGATACCAAAATCTATTCACGAACCATAAGACGTCAATGCAGGACTGATATGAGAAATCTTAAGCAACTAGAGAATTGTTGTATCCCATCCATTTTGTTTAATTTAAGAATCAATTTTGTCGTTTTTAATGATGTTTTCAAGATCATTTCAAATTATTCAATTATCGGTCTGCCTTTGAAATTGGCTGTAGAGTCCTTAGACAAATTATGACCGGTTCCAAATTACAAGAATTATAGCAAGTCGAGCCACGTTGTTATTTCAACAGAGCTACACGAACTCAAAAATATCTAGCGCATATCCAAATAGATTATCGTGATTTATCTGTCAGCAAATAGATTGCGGTCAAAGTTATAAGAAGAAGGGTGGTCTTGGTTATAAATTTCAATTTCAAAATATTTCGGCAGCTTATCTTTTGGGGGTGATGAGCCTATTTATCATTGATAAGAATTCACATAATATCATGGCTACTTTTAGTGATGCAGACACGGTGGCAATAGCTGGGGTATTAAAGTGAATGTCAAGTTAGTTTCTTTTTATAAATTGAAGTTCATGTCCATCATAGAAATTTTTGGTAATTTTCATATCGAAATATGGGTAAGCGGGTGCACCAATACAAGAAGTTAGTTTACACTTGATTTCGTAATTAAATTCCTTTAATTTTGTGATTTTCAATGTAGTATTATAGAAGAATGGAAAACTATGTTAGGAACTACATTTGGTTTCCTATTTTGTTTATATTGGTTATTTGTTTTTGTATTGGTTTATTTGTGGACTGTTCCAGTTCAGTTATCATGACTTTAGTCTTGTCTGATTAAACCATTCTTTCGTCTATCTTTTTCTTTCTTGTTTTTCTCAGAATATACTACTCGCAAAGTCTTTGGTTAGGATTTTAACTACTTCGTGTACTGCTTTCAAATCTCAAGATCCATGTCTTCAAGCAGGTCGATCAGTAATTGTTTCGTCGCCACTTCCCTTTTACAAGAATCTTATCAGCTTTCGAGGACATCAGAAGGATGCTATCTTAGCAGCCTTTTAACTCATCAATTTTTGGGTGAAATTATTAATAATATCTATTATTTAATTATCGCATTATGAAAAATATTGTACATCATCATTACTTTTTCCAACAGGTATCTCATGGACTCTAGGCCATATGCGAGACTTCTCTGCTGTTGAGGCAAAAATGAATAAAATCAATTTCTAATACACTGTGATAAAGAACATTCTACGTTGATCAAAGATTTTCCATCCATTGATTTTCAAATAGGTTTTACCGATCTTTCAACGCGTTCCCATGCTTTTCGTTAATCGATTTCTTCAAAAGTTAATCAAATGTGTTCATAGGTCCAATTTCCATAGCTCATAAAAGAAGCTCCTATTCTTACTTATGGTTTTAATTTGGCTGGTTGGCTGCTAGACTTATTTTTGTGTGGAACATCATCATTGATGTATTTAAATGTCCTCGCTTTTGAATAAAACCCAATACTTTTTTCATGTCTCCAGACGAAAATGCAACTTCACCTTTACTTTCAAACTTGTTACATTGATTAAAACTCTCCTTGCCTACTGCGACGAAATCACCACATTTGAATCCGGCGAACTCACGTTCGTAGGCAATTTTGAGTTGATGCTTTTTTAGCGTTGATATGGTCCCACTGTATCATCACTATAAAGCCACTTCAATAAAAAAGACACACCAAACAACATAGAATAAATACACAAATGTGTTGACAACTCATGACTGCCAGGAGAGGTGTACATGGACAGAGTAATATGTTCCATCATACATCTAGTTTTTTTTCTTTAACATAAAATGAAGCCAGGATGTCTATTTTGTATTTGTTTTCGAATATATATCGTATATTTGGTTAGGAATTAGATATTGAATGTAGAGGATATGAATGTGGTTCCAATAATAAACATAGATAAATGAATGGTAAGTGTAAATGTATGTGGAGGATATACACACATAACAGTAAATTGTTGATTGTATTGTTGTTGTTATTG
>PYHX02000158.1:71768896-71811080 GCA_004302925.2 Cochliomyia hominivorax | reverse complement strand
TGTCATATAAATTCTGAAATTTTTTAAAATATATTTATTTAATACAAAAATCAACGCCTAATGACAATTTATTTGTGGCTGAAAGACATTATTAGTACTCAAGCTTCTCATACAAGGCCTTAAAAATCTACGCAATATCAATCCACATTTTGCTATAGCTGGGCCACTTAAGACATAAGTTTTAAGCCTTTAAAAATTTTGTTTTAAATTGTATTTATTTATTTGTATATATCATGAATAATCTTGTTAACAATTAATATTATCGGTTCATATTTCATAATGGCTCTCATAATAAGACGCACTTCCAATGAACAAATTTTATGAAAATCGTCCCGATTAAATTTTTACAAATTACAGCCTTCAATATACCTATTTTGATGAATTTGGGAACATATTTTTAATATAATTCTTATTTAAGGCACCGTCCTGGGAAAGGAGTTTAAACTTATAAGACTATAAAATTTTAAATAGTTTTATTGATTTTTTCAATTTTTTAACTGCATTTAATTTTACTGAAAATATGGACCATGTCCACTTAAGTTTTTATACGAAGCCTTTTTCAACTCAAATATTTTAAAATGTGTGTTAGCCGAATTATGCATTCTTACTCGTAGTTTAATAATTTTAGTATGGGTCTAAAACAGCACAGTTTTAGATATTCCGCTTAGGAATACATATTAGCGATGAGCGAATAAAATCGGTAGGGTTGCAATTAATCTCTACGTTTTTGTATTTGATTATTTTTGTAAAATTGTCAAGTCTTCCACTAGACACTTCATAAATTCGCTGTGCTTTCAAAATCGTTAGGATACTCTACACAACTGACATAATTATTAAATTATGTACTTTTACAAGTAGCCCGATTTTTAGAGATACAATCCTGCATATCAGTCGAATGCTATCAAATATTGAATATCTAAACGTGAGAATTCACCTTAGACAGGAATTCACTTTTGAATTCGCTCAGACCATGTTGATGGTGTTGAAAATGACTGAGTTGACATCTTGGATCATTCGTTTAGATATTCTATCACTAGTACTTCTCTCCGTGATCAAATTGAAATTATTTATAGCCTATATTAATTTCAGCTATATTAGGATCTCTCTATGAAAACATTTAGAAAGACGTTTTGGCGTTTTAGGTGTCCATTAATTCTCGTTTAAGTTAAACTTGGTCAATAGCAGAGTTTACCTACTTTTCATAGGATCGGGTTGACATCAACATCAATTGTCTTTTGTTATTTTGTTAGGAAATTCTATGATGTGATATCCGTAGTCAAGAATTAATATCACTTCACTAAATAATTTGAGATCTTTAAAAAGACATGCTCTAAACTTAAATTCCGTTTACTAGAGAATAGGAGTGTTATGTTGCTGCTAAATGTTAATTCAAAATAAATACATCTATTAAGTTTCTATTTTTGTTGAATATCAGATTCCTTAATTATTAGCTGACCCAGAATGTTTAAGTAATGGTAGATCCATACTGTCCTCTTCGAGCATGTGTAATTGGGATACTAATACATATTTTTATATGATTTTATCTTTATAGTAAATCAGACATTGCTATTCTTTTCAGAAGAGAAGGGTAGCTCCCTATAAGATGTTAGGTGATTCTAATCACAAAGTCGATTGTTACAAGGAAATGCTCATTTTATGATGATAAAAAAATAAATACAGGAGCAAAGCACCATGAGCAGTATCGGTGTCTTCTTTCTATTAATAGAAGAAGAAGTGCTTATGCGAATACAGGATACGGTTCACGGAATATAAGTAATTTTAACAATATCATTGACTATGCTGTCTTTTCTCCATTTCAGGATAAAATTTAAATCTTCTATAATGAAAGAATAACTCGGGGTTTATACGGATGCTTCCAAATCCCAAAAAAGAATTGGCTGTAGTTTCCTAGTTTTGGAAGACGATATTCTTTCAGACTGTCTTTATTTTACCAAAATACTACATGGATCGATATTTTGCGGGTTAATTAGTTAGTAAATGTCGGACATCTATTAACGAGATATGAAGACATTCCAATAAGAATTTAATCTGTGTAAGAAGTCACTCACTCTGGTAGCCCCGCCAGTGTTGTTGCGAACGAATTACTGGGGAACTTTGATCATGAGGAGACAGAAAATCTACTTGACGAACACTTCATATTCTGAACAACTAATATCTTGCACACTTTAAATAAATATATATCTGCTTGGCATCGGTGCAAATCTGGATCCTAAATTTTATTCTGGGCATCTCGAAGAATCTTTGTATCTAATAACAGTGATCATCGGCTGCAATATGATAGGCTCACATGTGGAGAATTTAAATCATTTTAACGAAAGCTGTGGGTAATAAGATGAAAAAAATAGATGATTTCATTAGAATCATATGAGGGTCGATATGCAAGATGGTTTAAGTTTGAGACTTGATTTTATTACTAGGAAAAAATTTCATGATTCTGACTTATGTACATTAATATACATATATTTCTCTTGAAGTTAATAAAGTGACGTATTTTTATGCCAAAAATAAATCTATTCCAACATATTCATTAACATTTATACACCGGGATAAAACATAAACCTGATGCCATACGAAAAATGATTTAATGAAAAATAAGGTTTTTCGAAAACTCTCCTAAATGCAGTAGAAACCATTAAAAATGATATTTATTACTTGTCACCGGGAATAACAAACTAAACAAAATGCTACGCAGAATTATTATTATGTATAAAAATAAGAGAAAAGAAAAGAGAATCCTTTAACAACAAAAAATATTAGAAAATATATATGAAAAAAAAAAACTCAACAATAAAACTCATATACATAAACATATAAAATCACATAGAACAAGTAAGAATGTAATATTCTACTGTGTCGAATCTTAAATACCCTTCACCAATAATTGTGTCGAATTTCCATAAAATTGATTCAAGTTTAAAAGTCTTATAAGTTTAAAGTTTTTTTCCGAGAACGAGACTTATATGTCAAATGTAGAAAAATATTGACCGATATTCGCCTAGAAAGTACCATATACTGAAGACAAAAAATAATCGTAAGATTTGAAATTGAATTGGTACATATTTATAATATAATTTTATAGGCTCAAATCCGTTTTCCGGAAAGCAGCGTTATGTAGGAGCTATAGCAAAATATATACCGATATTGGTCAGATTAATAACATTTATTCAAAACACCTAGAAAAATAATAGAGCCGAATTTCAATATTTATTAGCGTTATAACGTCAGAAATGTTTTCCGGAAGGGGGCCTGATATGGGAGATACAGCAAATATGGAACGAGATTGTTTATTCTAAAAATATACATAAAAAGTATTTTTATAAACTCAAACCCGTTTTCTGGAAATGAGCTCCATGTAGGAGCCGATTTGTCAGATTAATAACATATATTCAAGACAGCTAGGAAAATAATAGAGCCGAATTTCAACAGAATTGTCAATTATTTATTAGCGTTATAATGTCAAAAATTTTTTCCGTGAAGGGGTCTGATATGGGAGATACAGCAAAATATGGACAGAGATTGTTCTTTTACAAAATTTACATTAAAAGCACTTAGAAAAATCAGTGTTTATTTAAGTGTTTCATAAACTCAAACCTGTTTTCCCGGAAAGGTTCGTTATATGGATCGAACTCAATAAAATTAATAACATATTTAATAACATATTTAACAAGGCTGTATCAAAGTAAATATACATGGTAAATTTCAGTAAATTAATTTCGACCCATATGACACACAGGTGTTGGAGTGTATAGAAATTTTAATCCGATTTTGATGATTTTTTTGAAGTGAAAAAGTATAACTGTATGTTATAGTTATATGATTATTTTAATTCATTTAAGTTTGTTACGTTTATTGAAAAAATTAGAAAGTTATTTTAAGGAATTTTTAGGTTGTCTCAGATATCGGTATATAACTTTTTTGGCTATGAACCAATATAGCTGGTCTTAAATACGAAACTGTTTAGTACACATACAAAATTTCATTGAATTAGGATAATTATTCTAGGCCTAAGAATGTTGAGAGACAGACGGACATAGTTAAATCTACTCAGGTTTTGATTTGATGCAAGAATATGTATACTGTATGGCGTCTGAGATGATTCCTTCTAGGTTTTATACATGAAATAACAAAGTTAACATATCCTCATCTTCACATGTGGTGGAGGGTATTCAAATTGATACAAAGGACTTTACACGTTAAGGAAATAAAGTTAAATACAATAGAGCAACACATACATTTAAAAATAAACTAATACTACAACAAACATGCATTGAAACAATAAACGTAAATATTTTTCACTAAATTATCCTTATGTATGTAGTTAACGAAAAAGGATACAAAAATGTATAGGAAACCCGTTTTTTTTTCTAAAGGTGGCTATGGGCCAAATAAAATTGACCAAGTGCTATGCCATCATCAGCATAAGTTGCAAAACACAAATACGTATACCCAGCGTCGAATAGCCAGTAATAGTCTAAGAGGAATTTAAGTTGTTGTTTCTATTCTTGACTCTTATAAACAAATTCAGCTACAGGATAAAACTATTATTTTTTTGCTATTTTTATAAAAACTAAAGTTTTTTATAAAAATTTCTAACTGTTATATATTTATATGTGTTATATTTATGTCTCTTACTCTGTGCATAGTTATAGTAAAGATCATAAAATAGGTGTAAGTATTAGTATCATATACATATGTATATAAATTTACCACATTCACATATGTGTCACCAACTATCCATTAAATGCGTCGTATGTAGATTTTTATTACTAAAATGGAGAAAAAGTGGAAAATGTTTCGGACTACAATTGCAACAACAATTTATAATTTAACAAGAGATGTTAGATATTAAGTTAATCACAGTGGGCCATAATTAAATTTATTTCTTTCAATGAGTTGGAAAAAAAAATTTTGGTATATTTGAAGAAAATTCTTCAATGTAAAGAAAAATTATGTTTATTATAATAAAACTCCTTTTCATTTAAGTTTGAATACAGATGTGATAGACAATCTACCTAGTGAATGAAATATATCATTGTGACAACTAATGTGGTCAATATACCCATTCCAAGGAATTATATAACAATCTATGTTACTTAAGTGGCACTAAATGCTTTTTATATGGAAATACAGAAGGTTAATGATTGTATTGTCTTGGATATCTGGTTATTGCAGAGCTTGATATAGATTAAATTATGTACATAAGAAGACATTTATATGGAATAAAAATGCCGATTACCAAAATTTAAAAACTTCTGGCCAAACTGGAGCTAATTTTTTTGCAGTACAAAAGTGGGTGGACTCTTGTTGTAATAGTTAAACAGGTGTTCTATAATTATTGTTGTTATATTTAGAAATTTTTTATTCAATTTTGCCCACTGTTTATAATTATTCCGCTATTTAAATATTGCAGGAAACACGCAAACTATCATAAAATAGACAAAAGTATGTACACTCATGCATAGACACATAATTTTGTACTTGACCTCTTATATCTCGAACAGAGGTACTATATTTTGAACCTTTTGACCAAAGATGTTTATGTTTGTTGTTACTCTATGGAAACATTATAAACGCTAAAACTTTATGAGCAAATTGTGGGAGAAGGGTGTTAAAAGTTATAAAAAACTGTATAATGGAAACTGTAAATAAATGCATTTTTTATTTATGTGGGCACTTCTTTGCTATTTTGCTATGCTGAGCTTTTATGACTCGTATGTTATAAGCGGCGACACTTGCGTTGAAAGCATTTCCGTAACCTTTGCTGTTTTCTACATCCGGTTACCTTATATACAGAGGTTCCGCTTTAATGACCAAATATACATATTAGGTTTATTTTAGTGGAGGTAAAGGTAAAGTTTTTTTTAATTTTTTCTTTACTTGAGGGATATAATAAGTAAATTTTCAGAGAGTGAATGAATTGCATGAAAAATATTTGTATGTGGACTAGAAGATCTTCTAAATAATTTGGTAAGCAGCCTATTTTTTTAAAGTCTTTTATCTTAAAATTTCAAAATTTATGCACTCTTTTCATTTAAATCCCCTATTAAAGTTTAGGTTTAGTCATCAAGCTGTCAGGTCATTCAGGTCCTGAAGGTCATTTAGGTCTTGAAGGTCTCTTTATTTTACCTTAAAAGAGAGTAAATAAGAAGAAAAGTGAAAAATATAGATAAAGAGTAGCAAAAATATTAGTAGAAAGCACAATGTCCAGATACCGTAGCAATTGTGTGCCTCAAGAGAGTTTTTTAAATCTTGAGAAGGAATGATATTCTGACTTCCTATCCTTAATGTATCTTCCTAGTAAGTCAACGCGTCTGGTTTATTATTCCATCTGTTTTATTCTATACCCAAGAGCTCATCCTCACTTTTTTCAGGGCATCATCACATAGTTTGTCCCGATTAGTACACCCAGATCACTGCAATATTCGAATGCTCTGCAATCTCTTTTAATGATGATAATCAGGCAATATTCGATGTAGACACCTGTATGGAACCTAATTGCGGCCTAGCTGATAGAAAAATAATGATAACTCCACAGTATATATTAAAAAACTTCAGCCAATTGACCGCTGCCCAAATAGCTCCATTCTTAGAATTCTAAAGTTCATCCGAATATTGAATCTCCACCGACTTTTTCCTTATTTTCTGATGCTTAGTACATTTCCATGAGAGAAAGACATTGGTCGCGTTACTCCCAAGCGACGTGTAAATGCCCTGTATAGGAGGGGAAAAGGGTGCAGTAGTCATTGAATTCTGACACTCTCGTGACTATACGTCCTCTTATTTCATTTTCCAGTGGCATTAACTTTTATCACTGTGTTAATGTGGACATAAGTGTTTTAGTAACAAACAGCCCCACACTTCGAAGGTTTGAATCAAATTTCGATCGTTAGAATAGAATTGGTCATACATTCATGAACAAGTTTGCACTTGTGGAACTATGTAACCTTCTGCCCCATAGATGTAAATAACCTTCATAGCTAGGATAACCTAGCAAGAGTGTGTAAACCCAAAATCAATCTGCTAACCAAGGTACTTACTACCACTGGACAGAGTATGGTATTTTCTACCTCCTAAATAATACCATTTCCGTTTACGATGTATTATAACTGAGACCACTCTTAGTACTTCATTTGTTAATAGTTCTAAGTACTAATTCCATAAAATCCCCTATTTATATTTAAATTATTTTTGCTCTATAAAGAAAAACTTGACACTCATATACACATACATTTACATTTGCATAATTTAACAATGTATTTTAATGTTCTCATTTTTTATTCTACGAAAATTTATTGACTTTCAATTAAATACTTTATTATTATGACCAAAATAGTAAAAACGGATTATAAACAATTTTGATGTTGCAGTTTGCAATTGCAACATTAAATTGCAAGTAAATAAATAATTGACTTTGTCAAAGACATTCAATATGAAAAATAGCAAAAAAGAAAAAATAGGAAAAATTGTCCTTAAGTAGAAAAGAAGACAAATGTGGGAGAAGAATTTTGCATTGCAAATGATGGAAACAATAACATATGCTATAAATGTTAAGATGCATTTTATCCTCATTGACAAACAGACACTCACACACATAAATACTTTTACACATATTTATTTAGCCTCTTGCATTTATATGCAAATAAATTTAAGTGTTGCATGGAGAATAAACTGAAGTAAATGAAAGTCTAAAGTAAATTTTAAAGGATAAACAATTGTTGCATTCGAAAAGTGTTCGAAAATTGTAGTAAATAGATGAGTATCAGATGTGAATTATAAGAGGGAGAGGGGATGGAAAAAGAAGTCAATAGAATTTTGAGATTGAGTGTTTTGTTGTTATTGTTATTTTAGCTTAGCCAAGACCATAAAATAAATGTAAATTATGTAGAAAATATTGCTTTGGTACGATTTTGAAAATTGTTTTATTAGATGGGTGGGAAAGTATTTTCACTGACGTAAAGTCGGAAGAAAATTAAAATAAATTGGAGGCCACAAATCGTGAGGGGGATAAGTTAACTTAGTCATTCCGTATGTTATGCCAAGAAGGAATAATCTAAGTCCCTTTAAGGTATTTATTCTAGCATCATATCTATATCTGAATCGATTTATCTATGATCGTCTGACCATCCGACTGTCTTTCTTTTTTTGGTACGGTCACTTGTTTATTAATGAACCAAACATAGATGGATATTACTGTCGTACTCCGGTCTCTATATAAAAAGTTATTGGTTTTAAAACACATACAGCTGCAGTCAAAATAATAGCACCACATACGTACGTCTTCTTCAATAAGTGAGAAAAGTCATTAGAATAAGAAGTTGTTCATATTTTATGGTTTTATAAAATCAAAAATGAGGAGAAAGAAACAAAAAATGTCTGTCCGTTAACTTTCATTAAATTAATCTTTCTAGATTAGAACCTTATAGAGGCACCATGGGCGAAGTTATTATGCAAAGTACTTTGTGCCAAATTTTGAACTCATTCCATTTAAAATGGGCGTGGCCTTTAAAGTTAAATTTAAGAAGAAAAACGCTTTGGTTTTATTTTATTTTATTTGATTACTATGAGAGATCAGAAAAAAGGATACATGAATATATATGGAATTGAAGAAGTAATGAACAAGATAAACGATTAGAAGTGATATCAAGTTTGAAGTTTTTCGAACTTATTGGGAAGATCTTGCCGTTTTTCGAAATAAAGTCAACGTATTAGTTAGTGATAATGCAAAAAATTGAAAAACCAATTCAGTCTTCTATCAACTATAATAAATTTTAATTCAGCTATTTTGTACTTAAAATTAGAATATAACTTTTCTACCATCCACAAATTTATGGGCCCATAGAAAACATATTTTTTCCCACAATGATAAAATAGTCTCCCGCACTGTATTTACAAAAGGGTGAGGGTGCGTAAATATGAGTGTGTATGTATTATAGGAATATTTAAGTGGGTGTAAAACAAGAAAGATATTTAGTAGCTCTATAACTGTAATATATTTTGTTTATACAATTTACGAATAAATATGTATGAGCATAAACATTTGATATGGCAACATCTGGCGCCAGTAAATAACCGGATGTATCAATTTTAAACAAAACGTTATGAACACATAAACACACATACTCTTACGTTGCTATGCAATTGTATGCGTTTAAATGTTTGGGTATGTGAGAGTGTGTATCTGTGTGAGTGATGGAGTATGTATGAAAAACGGAAACTTCTGTGGCTTTTATTTTTTGCATACATACTTCATATTGATTGGTTGTTCTGGTACCAAAATGTCGCATCATATTCTTCACTCACTCACTGACCAACAAATTTCAAAATAACAAACAATTGACCATTTCTATATATAAACACACACATACAAGAACGACCACCTACACATACATACAAGGTTATGTAAATATATGTGGCCACTTTTCCTATAACAAATGTATGTATACATGTGTGTATGTTTGTATGTGTTTTTTATATATTGAATTGCATTTACTCGTAGGAATATGAATTTAGTTATTTGTTTGGTAGTGTGTGGTTGGTGGTTTATTTTATTTGCTTATTTGCATATGTATGTATGTATATGTAATTGTGTGTTTGTGCGTGTTAGAATATTTGTATGTATTGCATTTAATACTACAATTATTGAGCTGATATACAACATAAATTAATTATTTCATTGCATTAGATAACATTATGATGTGCCAATGAATATGTTTGAACAGCTGCTGCATCTAAATATACATTTCATATTCCACAAATACAACAACAAAAAATATTTTAAATATATATATATTTGTTGGAAGTTTATATATTATTGGAATATATACATAAATATTGTTTTAAAATGCATCAGTATTTTGAATGTAAATCATTGTTAAATATTATTTGTTGGGATTTGAAAAAAGAAATTTTAAATAAATTGTTTAACTAAATAATTTGTGGCCGACTATTCATAGTCAATATGGCAATTATTGAAGATGTAAAAATCGTTTAATTTTTATTTGATTTTAAATGTATTTTACAGTCAAAATAAAACAAAATATTATCATAACAAGTAAGAAGTTACAGTCTGTCAAGCCCGAGTATTTAATACCTTACACAAATGCACTACCCTTGTATAAATTTATTTTCTAATTTATAGTTAAGAGTGTAGTATTCTATAATGGTACAAGGTGTGCTTTCCTGCACAAAAACTCTACCGTTCTGTAAATTACGACGTGTAATGGAAAAACTTCATGCAATGGATATTTGGCCAAATTATTAACATCTTTTTGAATAGAAAATCTGTCCGTTCTAAATTTTCAGTAGAACCGTTTCTTGAACAAGTAAGAATGCTGTATCCGCCTATGCCAAATCTTCAATACCCTCCAAACAAATTCATCTGAATTTTATGGAAGTTCCTCTCTTGAATTTAGAGGTTACATCAGATAACATATATAAATAGCGACTCTAGATTAGATGCAAATTAATTTTCATATAATAAATCGATTTTTGATAAAAAGAAAAGTTATTTTAGAATAACGTTCGATTTGCTCTAGCGGTTCTTGTTTAGCTAGAAAATGCAATTTTATTTTTTATATAAAAAATTGGCTTTAGGTGCAAAATATAAGTGATTTCAAAATAACGTCCGTTTTTCTCTAGCGGTTCTTGTTTATCTAGAAAATGCAAATTTAGTTTTTCGTATAAAAAATCGGTTTTTAATGAAAAATATAAGTGATTCCAGAATAACGTCCGATTTGCTCTAGGGGCTCTTGTTTAGCTACAAAATGCAATTTTAGTTTGTCATATAAAGATTCGGCTTTTTTGTAAAAAATATAAGTGATCCCAGAATTGCGTCCGTTTTGCTCTAGCGACTCTAGTATAGCTTGAAAATTCAATTTTTGGTACAAAATAAAAGTGATTTCAGAATAATGTCTGATTTGTTCTAGCGGCCTTAGTTTAGCTGTAAAATGCAAATTTAGTTTTTCACGTAAAAAATCGATTTTTGGTACAAAATATAATAATTCCAGAATAACGTCCGAATTACTCTAGCGGCTCTAGTTTAGCTAAAAACTGCAATTTAATTTTTCATAAAAAATAGATTTTGATGAAAAATATAATAGATTTCGAAATAACGTCCGATTTGCTCAGGCGGCACAGTTTAGCTATTAAATGCAATTTTAGTATTTTGTATAAAAAATTCTTGATGGGAAATATAAGTGATTCCAAAATAACGTTTGGTCTGCTCTAGCGGCGGATTCCAAAAAACGGTTCATTTGGCTCTAGCTCTTCTAGTTTAGCAACTTTAGTGATAACAAAATAACGGTTACCATTTTTTAATATGAAAAAGTTCATAACAGAATGAGCACCATTTATCTCTAATGCCTCCAGTTTAACTATATATTGTGATAAAGTTTCTGGTTTAGTTTATTTCTCGAATATGATCGTTGATGATGAGTTTTTACATTTCTTTGCCAGTGAAGGAAATTGTGATTTGGTCCATGGAGAGGAATCGCTATTTAACTTTTTAACTTTTTTTTATAAATTATTACATTTCATCGCATTTCTAATATTGTGCGAATTAGACTTCTGTTGCCACTTGCAATTATTTCTAATAGTTTATGACAATGATTATTGGTTTTGGGTATGTGGGTAAAGGAAACATCTACCCGAATGTCCGATAAAACAAGCAAACTAATACATAAGAAAATAATGGTCAAAATACATAACACAACCAATAACGCTGACAATGAAAAACGTTTATAAACCAAATTAACCAGTATTTGTTTGTGTATGTAAGAGTATGAGTGTGGTGTATAACACGTTCTTAAACATACAAACATTTTAAATGTTATCGTTTGTGTATATATATTTACTTTTATTACCACGGATATTGTCAAGATGTTACTTTCCGTTGTTATTTCTTTCCAAATGTTTATGTGGGCATTTTGGTCATTATTATTGTCTTGTTATTTCTCGTAAAATAAGTCTTAGATACCCATATGTAGTAAATTACAACAAGTAAGATTTAGAAACAAAAAATCGAATAGTAAAGGAAGAACAATATTACGTATTTAAGTACATTATCCACCATATCAAGTAGACATTATGATGATGTCTTTTAATATTTTTTGTATTTTCCTTTTTTCCCCTTTAGCAAGTTTTATTTCTTATTTGCCACATATACTTTTTAAAATGGAGATATCTCATGAAAAGGGGGAAAATTAATATTTAACGTGGCCGAAGTTCAAGAAACCCCGGCAGATTTCTTCGGGATTGATTATGAAATTGTTAATATTTCACTAGTTTGCTGTCAGTTCAGCTCATAACTTTAGCTCAATTGTCCAAAATTGACCAAATATACTTTAATATGAAATGGAATTGTCTTTTGTTTCAAACAAACTTATTAAATTTCAATTCCTCCTTTATGTTTGTTTATGCCTTTATTTTATTTTTGATACCGAGATAACAATTAAAATTGCTTTCTTATCCAACAGATGCAAAAGATATCTTTTTCTTGACCTCTCGTTGTTGGCCAATACATGTGTGAGTGTCTCAATTGGTGTTAATGTTTGTTGTTGATGTGGCCAGTTTATAGCTATTTGTAGCCAAATCATATTTTCAGTAAAATACAAAATTAAAATCGTGATTTTTAGAAAAATTATATATCAGAAGAAAGTAAAATATTTTTGATTATTGTTTGTTAATGTAGACAAAAAATCAGTCAATATAATATTTGCGATATCTCGCATAACGGTATGCATGAATATTACCTATCTACATGGTGAATTCCATTAACATCACATAGAAAAACTAACTGAAGTCTTATTACATTTAATTCTTTCTATCTTATATGGTTTCCAGCAGTATCGAACTTAAACTTTTGTAGATTCCATTCAAGTCCAATTCCTTTATAAACTTTTCGGATATTTTCTGACAGTATGGCAGTTCAATTCCATTTTCACGTTTAATTTGTATTTTTATCGATTCCTTCGTAATGTTCCAGAGATCCATGTTGTTAATGTTATTGGGCGAGAATATTTTGAATATAATTCTGTAGCACTTGTTGATGAAAATCTGTAAATTTATGCTTGATGGTGTTGATGCTAAACATGCATCAGTTCTGCGTAGGATATTCTCGTAGAGAGCTCTGATGATTCGAATAATCTTTTGGGAATCTACTTTTCCTCTCAATGCTTTTCATATCGAAAATAGCCTGATGTTGTTTTCTTGGCGACTCCAGAGAGTGCTCTTTTATAATGCATTGAATGTTACCCTGTCTATGCAGCTCCTGTTTGGAAACCTGCTTATTTGTTTCGTATATATTTTTCGAAACGAACAGGCAGGTTTCCTCTTCACTTAAGAAAATCTTCTATGTCGTCACTTATCGGTAACTTTATGATTATGCCTTTTTCCAAGTTGGAAATAGCCTCTGTCAGAAGTGATATGGAGCTTTAGAAGTTCAGTTAAGTTTTCGTCCGCACTTTTTTGGTGCTCCACTTATGATTTATAAAACAGTTAATCTTTTGGTATTATTTTCTCATGTTGTTTTGAATAGCTGCTTCCTCTACTGCCGATACCAGTTTAACCAGTAGTTTATATAGCTCCCTCAAAGCAATGTTGTTGTTGAATTGCAGTTTTAGTACTCTTCTTTGAGAAATCAGGCATTAAGTGTCATCTGTTATCCAAGTTCTCCTCTGCGGTTGCACCATACCATGTGTTTCCTCTGGAAGTCGGTTGTATGTCGCTGTGATATCATCCTATGAGTAATGTTGATTCACTGATAACTGTTCATGATCATCCTACAAATAAAAAAAATCTGTCAATCATTCAGTCATTTTGTATTAGAAAATATTATATCATCAGTCGGTGGTCAGAAAAAGCTCCTTTCAATTATTCACTTGAAAATAATAAACACCAGCGGAAAGACATTACATTATATATAGAAATGACAACTGAATAGGAAATATAAAAATATTGAGAACTTTTGCAGTACATATGATTATAAAAGATGTCAAATTATTATTAAAATTCCCCTTAACAATATGATATTTTCCATTCATGGTCTTTTATCCAACATATCAATAAAATGAAATTTGTCAGATAATCTAGTCATATAATAGTTATACCATACATTGCAATACTGCCCTATAAATTTTCCACATTTCCTATTTTCCTTGAGCAAGCCCTTCTCCTAGCCAGGATCTTATCTGATTGTTTAAAAAATTCTGACCAAATGGGTATGTTGTGACTTATTAAAAGGCCTCCCTATAATAATCCTTATCATCAATACTCTCCTTTTAGTTTTATCTCTATAAATACGCCTTTTGACAGTAGTGCGGTTGGTGTTTACCATATGGTCTATCTATCCGAAGGATTTTACAGAATTTCCTTACCGTTTATGACCGTTTTCCTATACTTCGTCTTACAGAACAGTGTGTTAGATTTACTGCAAATGTTATAAAGTTATAAGCTGACTAATCACGGAATTCCACACTGAAATTCATGTGCTTATTATCACCACCACAACCACAAGTAGTGAAGAGTGCATATTAACTTTGTCATTTCGTGAGTAACGCCAAGAAAGAATCCTCATTACGTATATATTTATTCATTAAATAGAAATCTGAGCAGATCTAACCATCTGCGCTGTCCGTCTCTCTGTTGGTTGTTGGTACGTCCACATCCAAAATAATTCTAAAAAGCTTTTGTCCTAAGATGATTGTTATTATAAAACTGACAAAATCGGTTCTGTAAGAAAATGAGAAGTTGGTAAGAAAATATGTGATACAATATCAAAAATCCGACAAAAACCTTTTTTTTCAAATTTTTCAATAAAGACTAATTGAATTTTGATGAAAGTAAACATACATAAAAATGGATGAGGACTAAGAGAATGCTGTAAGGGCCATTTTATTGGAAAAGGGCAAAGTTAAATTTTTTCGGATTGTAGAGTTCAAACAACGCATGCAAATGGATTAGATATTTAATATAAGCGAGCAATCGGAGCTCGAAAACGCTCTAAAGCTGACATAAACAAAGCTACAGTTGCAAACACGATACGAAAACGCAGAATCTTCAACCATAAAAGAGCAGCAGATTGAAATATGGGCGGATCATTATTGATGGATGCTTTTGGGAGTTAACAACGCTCTGAGCGAGCTTATGAGGATGAGACAAATATTGTCCCATCGTAATGGAAAGCTCTATTATTTGCGACAAGGAAAATCACCTGGTACAAACATAATCTTTGTGGATTTTCTTGAATAGGTGTCCGACTGGGTTGTGTCCTGTCACCCTATTTTTAATATAGTTTTGGACACAACTCTTGTATATGGTCGATGAAAGTTAAATATAAGATAAGAAGTATTACATCTAGAAACGGATGATCGGCTGTAAATACTATTAATCGTTTGCATATTGGCCGTCGAAACTCAATTGAAAATCACCATCCTTATTATTGTACACGATTGTGAAATTTGAGTTGCTGACAACAGAAAATGCAAATTTTTGAATCCGTTGTCTTCGAGAGATCAAACAGAAATTTAAATAAGGTGGCTAAAGTGAGGCTGGAGCGCCCATACCCTCTAAAAGTGACATCTCTAAAATGTCTACAAGGACCTGCATAGAAACGGAAGAACGGACGCCAAACACTTTCTCGGTTCGGAATTAAGTGGGAGCGGAAGGAGATATATTTAGAACTCTTTTTTTTTCATGCTTCATATAAATATATATAAAAATTCATAAAGTTTCTAAATTTGTAGCACAAGTGGAAATAAGGGCATATTAGCTTTGTCATTCCGTCTCTAACGCCAAGGAGTAATCATCTAAGATTTGGTTATGTCCGTCAGTCTGCCTGTCTGTGTGTCTGTTGGTCTGTATTTCATCACCGCATAAAAATCATCAAAATGGAAGAAATAACATAAATATAAAAAAATTCAAAATAAATTTTGAAACACCCCAAAATCAGTGTGTCATATCGATTGCACTTTTGAATATAATTTTCTGAGTTTTTATTAACTTTTATACAAGAATTAGCCAAAAAACAAAATAGATTGTGCTAGGCTCATTATTTGGCCCAGCTCCAATATAAGGCCCCTTCTGGAATATGTTTTAAGTTTATAAAGCTCTACAATATTAACCTATTATATTGAAACTTCCAAAGTTATTTCTCTAACTGTTTTCAATATATGGCAATAATTTTACTAATACGGGTTTATGATTTGCTACAGTTCCGATTTAAGGTCCCTTCCCGGAATCTCCTTTTTACCCTATAAAAGTCTTAAATATAGACCAATTTTACTAAAATTTAAAATAGTAAGTTTTCTAATTTTCCTAAATGGACGTAACTACATTACCAGTCATTGGTACATTTTTTGATATAATTCTTATTCAAAGTCCCTTCCTGGAATGTTTTTAAGCTTATAAAACTCTTAAATATAAACCGATTTTATTTCAATTTGGCAGAGTTTTTTATCTTACTGTTTTGAATATAATCAAACATTTTTAAACCTGTAAAACTTTTTATGCGAACCAACTTAATTAAACTCATCAAATCAGATTTGAAATCTTTTCATTACCATTTTTTAGTGTTTCTGTCACTTTGTTCGAACAGGTAGTTCATCTTCGTTAAAAATCAATCACACCTTTTATTTTTTCAACACATTTTCTCTTCACTGGATTTAGCTCCAGCAGTTTGGAGATTTTTGTAAATATTCCTTGATTTAATTTTCGGTTTTTATAGATCCCTTGTATCAGCGAATTGGATTCTTTTGCCGCAATTGCAAATTGTTCGCTATATCAAGAATTTTTTGCAAATTTTGAAGATCAATTTCCGTGCTCTGTTTTATCCTCTTAATTTTTAGCAGAGATTTTATCAGGAACTCTTTGAACCTTGTATGTTTTTAAAATTTCATTACTCTTCGCACCAAAAAATCCAAACACTGACCGGGCAGCTTTCTGACCGAACACTTCTAAAATGCTATCTATTTTTGTCTTTAGAAATATCATGTGGACTTATAACTTATCCAGGATTTTTATTAATAGATCTCGAGGAAATAGACATTGAATATAGTTCGACGGAGACCTTTGAGTGCTTGGCAATCTTTCTGTAGGACTAAGTTGGGTTTTGTTGAAAATCAGATTAACAATATATTCCGTTGTTTGACATTAAACATAATTACTTGATAAAAAAGAAGAAATAAGAATTTGGCGATCTCACTCCTTAATTTGATGAGTAGTATATTAAAAAAGCGACATTTTGAGAAAACCGGTTTTCGAGTTATTCGAAAAATATGATATTAATAAAAACTGGCTTCGAATACGGTTTTTTGTCAAATAACCGGTTTTTGTTTGTATATTATAAATCTATTAAAAATATTATTATTATTAGTTTCAGCGTTAGAGTTCAACGAATGAAAAACCCATACCTAATTATACGTGCTCTGTATAATGTCCTAAATGGGTGGGGTATAAAAGTTTTTTTGCTATTGATTATCGGTATCGTATTAAGATACCATGGGCTTATTTAAATTCATTATTTTTCCTTTAGAGAAACTTTTTCTTTAATATGTGAATATATTTAATTTTTAGGTCTACATCTAAATGAAAATTCTTGTAGAATATATTTTAATTGATTTTATTGAAATCGATTCAGAATATGATGTCTAATATTTTTATTTTACTATAATCATGTAACACAAGGAATGATATAAAATTCTATATAAACTCAGTCATGGCCGAATATACAAAAATGAAGCTGAATATTTTAGTAAAATGCTTTAAAGTGTCTTTCGTTAAAAACGAGTTAACCGACTGAAAAACCGACTGAAAAAGTCGAAAACGGTAGGTTTTCTGAAATGCAAAAATCCAATTTACCGGTTTCCGGCTTCGGTTTTTTAATACACTAGTGAGTAGCGGTCCTTATTTGAATTTAGCTTTTATTTTAAAGGGTTTTAAACTTGTAAGGCTATAAAACTCGAACAAAATTTATTAAAATTTAGTAGATTTTTTCAAACTGTGTTCAATATATGAATCTGATTTGACATTTATTTGTTTGTAAGTTCTCCGGAATAACGTTATGGATTTAAAAGGTTCATAAATATTTTTCCTTTGAAATATAAAGTCTTTTTCAACTTGCACAAATGTTTGCATAATGTAAGTTGTAGAGGGTAGTTAAAATACGGCACAGGCGAATATAAAATTCTTTTTTTTTACCTAAAGAAAACTTTTTGAAAATCATAAAATTAATAATATTTTCAAAAATTATTTTTTGATAAAAAAAAATTCTTAAATATTTTAAATAACAAATTCTTTAAGGAAATTTTAAAGTTAAATTATTCAATATTTAGAACAAACATTAACAGCACACCTTTCCAATTTATTATAAAACAACAGCAAAATAAAAAAAATCATATTTATTTAAAAAAAACAAGATAAAAAATAAAAATAATATAAACAATTTGCATTTGTATTGTAGTAAATTTTTATCAATATTCTAAATTGAATCAATTTCGAACTGATGCTGCATTCAAATACGAAAAATTTCAGAGAAAGAAAAAAACTAAATGATTTCACTAAAAGGAACAAGATGCCACCATTTTTTTCCAGCAAAACTATATAAACTATAACGAAATTCTAATACATTCATACATACAAACAAAACAAATATCCTGCAGCAGCACACATTTCATTGAATCTAATAAAATTTGTTTCAAAAATGGCGAAACTAAACATAATTTTCCAATTTATTTTGAATAAACTGGAACGAATTTTCAAACATATATTTTTTTAAAACACACAAATTGAAAAAACAAATGGAGGAAATAGACAAAAAACAGGTAAATTTTTTTATTCAAATTAAATTTCATTAGTGAAGTTTGAGAGGGAGTGATTATATTTGGCTACAGGTGACATATGGAAAATATTTGACTTTAAATATTTAAAGGAAAAAATGTTATTAAGAAACTTGTGTTTGAAAATATTTTTTGAAAAAAAAAGTATTGTGAATTGTTAGTTTGGAGTAATTTTCTCATTTGTGGTAAATTATGTTATTTTTGTTCCATCCATTTCTTTTCTACTTCTTATCACTTTTTAATCGAAACGCCAACTAATGTATGACTTTAGAAATTCTACTTAAAAACATAAAAAATAGACAAAGTTACCTTCATAAACTAAACTATTTTTGGTAATTACCACCAACTTAGATTTAAAAGAAAGTAAACTAGAAAGGAAGAATTTTCGAAAGCCTTAAGGGAAATGCATAAGTTACGCACTTGAAAATCTTTTATAGAGGGATGTAAAAGGGATTATAACATTATAAAGGCCCTTTAAAGAATGCTTTAGTATGGAAAAACTTTATAAATATAATTTGAATTTCTTGTTGTCTTTTGATTTTAATATCAATTCAGCTATTCTAACGCTTTTTACTTATATTCAGTACGACTAACCATGTGTGTTTACTTAACTATACAGTATTGTTCAAAACCTAAGCAACTTTTTCTTATTAAGTATTTAAAGTCTTATATTTTATTTTTAAACAAATCATGGAAAATTGTTAATTATTTGCTATCTATATATGCTATATAATGTATACAATCTATCAAACATATATTCTATCACTTTAAGAATTTTTAAAAAACACAATTAATTCTAATAAGTAAGAAAGCCATATTCAGTTATGCCGAATATTTAATACCCTCCATCACAAATTCTCGTGAAGTTAATACGATAGGTTCCGTGGATATACATATATTCTCACAAAAGTATACTATTTATAATTCATTTTAAATATAAGACAGAAAAACTTAATGAGTCATAAAATAAGTTATATTATTGGCTATAACTTTTCTCAACTTAACCGATTTTGATCAATTTTTGTAATAGTAAAAATAGCAAAATTTAATTTAAATTTAACGATTTATAATAGACAATTTTACGAACTTCATCGCTTGAACTTCGAATATTGAACCGATTTTACTGGTTTTAAATAGAAATCTACTCAGGTCTATATTGAATACTCAAGCCATTTCATTGAACTCTGTCAATTTTTGTGGATGTGAGAGTGCCAACAACAGACAGACGGAGATAGATAAGTCTACTCTGATTTTGACTAAATGCAAGAATAGAATATTATTATGGGGTCTAAGTAGATTCCTTCCTATCGTTACACAAGAAATGACAAAGTTAATGTACCTTCTTCACCACTTATGGTGTTGGAAGGTATAAAAATAGTTGTTCAGACCCTAAATAATATTAAAATTGTTATATTTCCTGAAAAATTTTACTGAAACTAGACCAAAATTAAGGATCTCGATATTAATTATCAAGTTATGTAAAATGAAAGTAAAAATGTAATATTCGGCTCTTGCGAACACCAATTTAGCCGTCTGAACCAATTTTTATGAAATTTCACAGTGTCATCCCATATAATGGAAGCAAACGCATGAAAAATTTTTTGTTGGTTAAAAACAAGAGAGGAGAACATCTTCAGTAATCATGCAACTGGAAAATAATTTAACTGAGAAATTTATAGGGTGGATAAGATAAGTGGGAGAGGTAGACTCTATATAAAACCGAATACAAATTTAACTATTACGTTACTGTACTTCTCAGGGAACTGAACAAAATATACGACGGAAATGATGAGGAAGGAGGTACCCCATAAACAATGCCAATTTTAGTTTTCGAATATCAGCGAGAGTTTTAAACTTTGGTCTCAGCCATCTTCTTGTAGAACTGTTCAACTGGGAAAAATGTAGGGCAAATATGATATGAACTGTAGAGGAAGGCCCTTTACAAGTCAAATATGAATCATCGAATATTTAAATAATTATTGAAGTGACAGTATTAATATTTCATCTCACTTTCTTGAAAAAATGTGGGAGCGTTTGAATCAGGGAGAATGGTAACCGCCATGCAAAGCAACTCAACTATTTCTCAAAAAGAGTTTTACTGGAAAAAATGTGGGACGGATAGGATAAGAGGAGGAGGTAGTCCCCGTACAGAAGAAACATTAGTTATCGAATATATAAAGAACTGTTGAACTGAAAAAATTAAAATATAATTTTAATTATTTTCCCAATGAACAGTATTTCAGGACAAAATGATGAACGGGTGGTATGTGATTGAGAGGTAGGTCCCATACAATGCAAATATAAATTAAAAATTTTTTGTAAAACTATTACAGCGAACAATAAACAATTTAATCCGAATTACTTTCTTCAAGAAACGGTTTTATTGCAAATAATTTAAAACTGACGGGGTCAGTGGGAGATGTAACCTCTATTCAAAGCAAATATTATAATCGAATCTCTAAATTATAACATAAAAAAACATCGGAAACGAGGAAAATTTTTGTGTGGCAAAGTGCAGAGTATGGAAATAGTTTCTTTAATGAAATTTTTGTCCGTATGTTGAATTTCATAATTAATTAATCTCGGTCCATATTTTGTCATATCTCCCATATGTGACCCTTTCCCCTAAAACAATTTTGAGCTTGTAAAGCTCTTAAGTATAATCTAATAGTGTTGATATTCGGCCCATATATTGAATGCATATTATTAATTTTACCAGATTTCGCTGTAGTTTCCATATAAGATCCCTTCCCAGAAAGCAGTTTTGAATTCTATTGAAATTCGGTATAATTATTTTTATAACTGTCTCGAATGTATGTTATAAAATTAAAATAATTTTAATATAGCACCTATATAAGGCCCCTTCTTGGAAAAAGGTTTTAAGCTTTCAAATTGTATTTCAAATCTGATAAAATTATATTTAAAATTTGGCAATTTTCCGGCCCTTCCCTTTTAATGCCACTCACAGGAATAATAATTTAGGTTTATAAAAATGGACCAATTCCATCGAAATTAAAACTTTTGTGTAAATGTTTTCAATATATGTAACCATTATTTATGGTAGATTTCAAGAATATGTGACCATATTTTTAAAGAGACTATTTTTCCGAAATCGATGTTTTCATTGACGGAAAAAATCAGTTTTTTGAATCAATATCATTAACTTATGTTTGCATAATTTGCAGGTTTAGGAATTTTCGGGAAATTTTTCTATGGCATCTGCTCATTATGCTCAAATGCCAGTTTGCTTTACTATTCCAAAAAGTATTAATACTTCCTTGGAATAAATGGTGCAGTCATTTACGTTTATTTTCATATTTCCCCGAAATTTGCTAAATTATGCGCTCACACAAAATGCATCAACCTCATGAATGGACCAAGTTTTAGATTTTAAGATGTTTGTACTATTTTTTTTTTTTTTGCTGCCAATTATTTTTTTCAATAGAGGCCTTCCAACACCTATACCTTCCCTTACAGTTCTCATTCGCATAACTTCAATTATTTCTTTTGCAGTTTATTAACCCCTTTTTTCTATTCTAACGTATTTTCTTCAGTTAGTTACGAATTATTGTCTGATTTTTTAGAAATGTTTTTTTTTTCTATTTTTTACCTTTTAATTTATATCAAGGATTACAATAAACAAACTAATCTGTAGCAATAAACACTAAAAAGCCCTTAGAGCGTAAAGAAAAAAGTGTCATATAGAAACACGTTTGGCTGGAGACACAAAAAGCATCATAGAATTTGAAAAAAAATGAAAAAATCACAGTTGTATTGAAAACTTAGTACCCCTTTTTAGTTTTATGTAATAATTTTATTTCGTTTTCCTTTTTAATAGTTAAAGGATTGCTTCGAGAGAAGTAAGGACACATTTTAATATATTTGTTTTAGTTGTAATAATATTCTTAAGGTTTTTTATGTTTCCTCTTTTAACAATTCCATAACCCTTTTTTGGAATAACTACCTTTTTTATTATCTTCAAATAAAATACTATCAAAATTGCACATCCTTTAACGTCTTTAATTTAACATCTATTTTCTAATATCCTTTATTATACTCTACACCACTGTAGGTGGTTGAGGTATAAGGCGTTTGTGATTGTAACATACCGAAAAATTGGCGTTAAACTCAATTTAAAGTATAATCTCAAAGTCACTTTCTGAGCCGATTGTCTCTCCGCATTGTTTGAGATATCCTGATGAAATTTGGTACAAGCTATTTCTTTGTCTCAAGGACGAAGCCTATTGGAGTTGTTCATATTCGGTCCAATTTCCCATACAAATACCCTACATGAATGGACTTTAAAGATCATAAAAGCTTTTTAATATAACTCTTATAGTATTCTATAGTTTTCCTAATCGATGTGTCAAATTATGCGATGGTCAGTTCATTACTTCTTATTGGTCCATTCAAGCCCCCATCCAAACATCACTTTGAAGGGCATAAATCTGTCATATACGTATTGTAATAACAACATGTCAAATTATGATAATATTATCAAAAATTGATGTTCGAAATTATACGAGGGTCTGTCCATCATCCCAAGAAAAAATCATTTACAAAGGCGTAAATTCCACAAAAGTGTTAGTAATATAATAATGCGCATCACACTTAAAAATAAATTAGAAAAGAAAATTTCACGAGGGTCGTTCATACATTTTCCATTGTTGACATTTACCACCAACAATGTGGTATAGGGTATTACATACTCGGGTTTGACCGACTGTAATATTTTTATTTGTTTTTATATATGAGTGTCCTCTCCTTGCTACTAAACTATTGTTTTTGTGGTTGTTGTAAGGATTATAATTTTGTTTGTTATCATTTCGTTTCATTTCCAAATCGCATCCCATCGTAACCCGTTTATTTTATTTCCTTGTATTTGGTTTCTAATTTATGTTTTTTTGAAAATATTCGATAAATTGTATATCATTTGAAGATTTCCTTAGCGATAGCCGTACAGCGTTAAAAATACATTGGTATATTAAAGAATCCTATAAAGCTTTTGGTGTTAGTTAGTTTTTTGTTAATATATTGGTGTTTGTGTATGTGTGTGTTTAAAGATGTACGTACGTTTTCTTATTAACAATAAATAGGAGTTAATTTGGCAGTTTTCTTTGTTATTAAGTGCTTGGAGCCGATTGTAGTAAGTTATTGAGAGCTTTTTTATGTTTTTCTCGCTTGTTAATATGAAAAAGGATTAGATGGTAGTTGGAGGACGAGATAAATAAAATGTTTGTATCAAATAATTTCCGATTATAATTGTTTATGTTTATGATATTCTTTGTGAAACCTTAAAAATTTTGTATGTTTTTTTTTAATCAACAAGTGGAGAAATTTGTTCCTTTATAGTTTTCAATATTCTAATAAAAATGTATACACTAAACCAAAAATGGTAGTAAATATAATAAAAAAGGTTGTTGCGCCAATTTAAAATTTTAATAATATAAGTTAATATTTTTATTTAAAAAATGAATTTTTATAGTAATAAAAAAATGAATTTAAATTTAATTTTGTTAAGTGTAAAAATAATTAATTTTAATGTTAGTAAACCCTGTTGCTTAATATGTTAAAAGCAACAGGGTAATGTAAATAAAAAAGTAGGCTTTTTTTATACATAATAAAATAAAATGAAGAAAGTACTTGCAAAGTATAAGCGAATGAAAGCGGTCGTGATTTTTTTTACTTTTATCAAAATTAAATTATAAATTATTTAATTTTAATTTTTTTCGAAAATTCTTAAAAACTATTAAGAATAAACAAAGGTTGTAGAATTAAAGAAAAGTGGGTTAAATAACAGCCAACGAAACCTTTATTCATCATAACGTAAATTTTCGTTAATTTTATCGTAATTTCTTCAAATTGACGTAAAATCGTCAAAATGATTATTTGAATTTGTTAATAAAAGTGCAGTTAATTAACATTTTATTAAATTTGAATAATACATTATTCAAATTGACAAAAACAAATTCTTTATATTGATAAATATTATTTAATTTAAATATCACATTTAAGTTAATTTTAGGAAATTTTAGTTGAATTGAGGAATAAATTACGTTAAATTGTTATAATAAATGAATACATAAAATATTAAGGATCCAGTGAAGGCATGCGCCCCATACAAAGGAAATATTGATTATAGAATACTTAAAGAACTGTAACAGTGACAATTTTCAAATTTGGCCCCAATGACTTCCTCAAGGATCTGTTTACTGGAAAAAATTTAAGACAAAGAAAATGTAAAAAATTATTTAACAAAGGAAATAGTTAAATAAACAAAAATTTTATTTTGTATGCTTAATTGAACATTTAACACCTTTTTTCGTTAAAATTCTACGAAGATTTTTCGTTAATATTACTTACGACAGTTTGTTAAGTGTACTTCAAATATTTCACAATTAATATTTATTTTGAATTAAGAAGGTTTGTAGCTCTCCTCTGGACCTGCCCTTTAATATTTTCATTTAAGTAGTTCAATTGAAATAGAATTTTTAAAATTCCGTGATCCCATTCTCTTACATTTTCATACCCTTTACGATCACAATTCGATGAAGAGAGTTTATTAACTGTGTCAATACAGTTAAGAAGGACTTAGTCGAATTAGTTAAGTCTGGTACGCTCACATCTGCATCACATCACTGTGTTTGTACGAAGATTAATATATTTACTCTACATGCATTTGTGGCAGTGGATACTGAAGATTCGATACTTCCGATTTTATCACTTTTACTTGTTTTTCTTTTAAGTCAGTTTTAGAAGAAAGTTTTAGTGATTTAACTTTAAAAGCTCTAAAAAAGTGATAATACATAAATAGATAAGGACAGCTGCATCACAAGCTTTATGCGTCATAGATTTCTTAAACAAAAGAATTCTGTAAATTAGTAGTTCGGAAGAAATTTTAAAATAAAATCTGTTAATATTTTTCCAGATTTTCAACATTTTAGATTTGACTTACAAGCTTCTTTATTTTTCTGTATTTTTACAGCAAAGCTGTTCTTTCAGAAAATAAAACTCTTACCTAATTATCGATTATCGAGTTTTGAAGACAAATGGTACTCTTTGATCCATCTCGACCTTTATTTTATTTGGTAAAACAATTCTTTAAGACAGTGATTGGAAATACACCTTAAAACTTTCACTGCAATAGTGTTAAATAAAATCGATAATTATTACAGTATTGAGGGTACTCCTTCTCATAGCCTTATCCGCACTACGTTAATATTTGCTACGTAGGTGGCGGTACCTCTCCATCCAACCTATGTTGCTTCCAAAAATTTTGGAAATACTATGAAAATTTAAAAATATATCGGTCCAGTGGTCCATATGTCTATACAGCAATTCAACATGCTGTAATAATTCAAACACATCGTAAAAATTTGTCAAATTATGAATTCATACGTTGCCTTAATATTGTCCCAAATTGTTGTCCCTTTTGTTTTTAGAAGTGAAAAGAAGTTATTTTTTAGTTCCAAGTCTGTATATAACTGTTTCAAATAGCCCTCACTCAAGAAAGAACCACTCTTCCCTACTACGGCAGTAAGCTTTCTAATAGTGAAGTTCGTTTTCTCATTCACTGTTATTCTAAGAATATTGTGGGGACGAAGCGATATGATGTTGACCGATCATACAGAAAACTTCAAATAATATTTTTTTAAACAAGTAAGAACTCGATATTCGTCTGTATCCTATACGACTTACATTTCAGAAAAACTTGCATGAATTAAAGTTAAATGTTAGCGTTGTGCTGAATTTTAAAAGATTTGACCCATATATAAGAATTTTGTATGCTTAAATAACTATTCGAAGAAAAAGCCTTATGAAGGACCGATATTTAGTAAAATTTGTTAAAGATGGAAAATTATTGTTTCTACCTTCTATGGAATTGCTACATATACAACAAAAACTTAAAACTATATTCAGGGAAAGGACTTATATAGGAGTTATAATTAATTATAGACTGATATTCGTCAAATTATTAATGTATATTTAAAACAACGAATATAATTTTTCGAAAGTCCAATAGAATTAGTAGATATCTAAGAGTTTTATAAGATTAAAACTCTATTCAGGGAAGGCGAATAGAGTTTGAAAATCTAACACACTTTTGGATAACTTTCTCCACTTGCCTTAGTTTTTTAGGTAACTTAGAGGATTTGTCACTCTTGGTATAAATAAAACATTATTGTTCTTGTACGGGACACATTTTTATGTCTCATGAATGGAAGTAGTCTTTATTGAAAATCAGTCTATAATTTTTCAACTATTATACCGATATAGCTGCGTCAGTCCATGTATTCAATACATTCAAATTAAATAATTATTTTGTAATATTTAGTTTACTCCCTTTCACCTTCATCCAATCCAAGTGATAACAATAAAAGGAGGAAATAACTAAAATAATCTTTGAACTAAGTAATAAAATCTTCTGCTTCTTTTATTTCATTTTTTTCTGTTAATTTTATATTTGCTTCATTGTTAATTTATTATAAATCCCTTTATATATTTCTCTACTATATACAATCATCGAGATATGTACACACATATGTTCATTTGATTCAAGGTATAAGTTTTATAACTAAATGATACAAGGTGGCAAATAAGTTCTTATCACTCACAGCATATCAAATCGAAATAAAGAAAATTACCGTATAATAATCTCATGGGAGATTGAGAGGTCTTAAACACGCAACCCTTTGCGTAAAAATATACATAAACATACTCATACTACTTCACACAAATACATTCACATGCTTGTATGTATATGAAGAGAATTGGGCAGGAAAAATGCTGTAAAAAAATCATAAACAAGCCAAAAGTTAATGAAAAGAAAATTCCCTTATCATCCTATATTTATGATAGTTTCTTATTTTTATATGAATGTGTGTGTAATATCTGAAAAAATATGTTTGTGTATATGTGTTTAAATATTTCTATTGCAATTGACCCTCTTCAAAAGAAAAGAAATCATGCATTTATATGAGTATATAGATAGTCCTAGTTTTACTCGTTTAGTTCGATCAAAAATTATGTGTTCATCTTAGATTGAACGTTAAATGGACACTAAAAATATATTTTTCTTATACATGCAACAACCAAAAAATATTGTCTTTCATTACAGTGTAAGGAAAAATAATAGCAGCCCATTTTTAAATGAAGTTTTTATTAGTATACATAATGATGGAAATAGTTCAAGACTTCTATATGAAAAAAGTTTTCTGGTTGCTTTGGTTCAAGTTCTTGTTTAACTCCAGGTCAAGAAAATGTGCAACATCTACTAGTTGAGCTCATAGTTTTTCTAGATTTGAGAGAAGTTGGCTTTTCAGTTAACAGGTTTGAGTTGGTTCAGTCAATACGAATTCATTAAGCAATAAATCTTTTGCGTCAACTTGACCCCAGTTTTGATAGGACTTTTTTGTAGACTGCAGCAGATTCTGTTCCGTGTCTGTAATGGTGCGTGGGGCTTTAATTACAACATTCATAAGGTAACTTAAAATCATGGAATTTGTGGCGTCGCTATGAATATCGTTTTAAGCTGCTTTATACGAATCTCTATTAAATTTGGACTCCATCGTCTATGACGCCAATATTTTTATTTATCAGGTGTTGCTTTCTATTTCACTGGTGAAAATTTGAAGATAAGTGCAATGAAGAAATTACGAATTTTCGCTGAGATAATTATTTATAGTAACGCATTGGGCATCAACTGGTTCAGTTCCAGTTCAGTTCTACGTTAGTTCTAGTTCAATTCCAGTTCAGTTCTGCTTTAAATCGGGTCAATTCTGGTTCACTTTGTTCAGTTCTAGTTCAGTTCTAATCAGTTTTGGTTTAGACAGAACTTTGCTCCATTAAATATTTGATGGGAATGCGTGCCAACCATTCCTTATGCCATAACAATTATAATCGCATAAAGCTCTTATATACTTCAAGTTGGAATTCTCAATAATTTAAATCCACAAATACAATTCGTAAATAATTCTACCTTCGACAATTAGGATCCTCTGCTTATTTTCCACAAGAAAAGAGTCTTCGTTTTGTCATAACTCCTTAAACCATTTTAAATTTCTTGTATAATCGAAATGAAAAAAGGATTATTCCAAGTGTATTAAGAAAGTCTCCTTATCAGCAGAAATTCGTGCGAAATGCATGAGAACTCAGTAGTTTTCAAATGTACAGTTGATTTTTTGCTGCTCCATAATCGCACACATCTGTGAAAAAATACGAGTGGGTTATAGTCGGCTTTACAAACAAAATACGCATCATCATCGTTTCGTAAGGATTCCTATTGTGGACACATATTTTTTTTGCTCTCATTCATTTTCTATGAGACACATAATCGAAATGTAATACATACAAATATTTACAACATCAGTAGAATGAAATAAAATGTTTATAAACCTAAAAATTACAACACAAAATATAAATAAGTTACAAAAACAACAAAAAATTGTATCCAATAGTATATTAAAAATCCTTAACAAAAACAAACAAATAAACAAATTGTAGTTGTTGTTATAGACATATTATATTGTTGTAATTGAAGTCGTATCAGTAGCAAGATGAAATAAAATAAATGTCATGAAAGAACTCATTGACAGGCACATAAGCACACTGGTTTTATGACCAACAGATATGACCAAAATATATGATTACCATGTGTCGTTTTATGTACAACTTATACACCCAAAGTCATCTATATGATTACTAATTATGTTTGTGTTGGTTTGTGTTTATGTGTATATGAGTTTTTTCTTTTTCGTTTTTTTTTGTTTGTTTTGTGAATCCTTAAGTTCATCTTGGTATTATCTCACTAGTAACTCGTAAATAGGCATTTACTTATGTTGTAATATTTATTTTAAGTCTTGTATATTTCTTTCATTTTCATTCGTTTCCTTTGACCATCATCTACTATTTAATATGTTTTCTTTTTGTTTTTTGTATACTTTATTTTGTTTAGTATATAGTTGCTTCTTATTATGGTCATCTCAATAACCATTGATCCAGGTGGGACGACATGTGTCTTTCTTTTACCACTTGGGTCATAAAAATCAAAATTATATGGATGTTATGCGTGTTTATTGTATGCCACCACTACTAATTTTTTGTCTTACTCCATCCACTTTTTGTTGTTCCTTATTTGCCTTTCGAGGTTTTTTTGATAGGGAAAATAAGTGAAAATGCTTTTAACAGCTAAGCCGAATATTAAACACCGTTTTCAAGTTATACTTCAGAAAAAATTCATATAAAAAGGTAGATTTTTTTAAACCGTCCCCCACCCCAAGGAAGTATATTAATAATGGCCATTATGTATGTAATGAGATATCAAAAAAATCATTGAAGGTCATATCGTAAAGCATGAATACTACTGCATTACTTCAAAATCTGAGTAGAGTTGACCATGTCAGTCTATCTGTTGGCAACATTCTCCTAGACTGATCGTTCAATAAACTTGCCGATTCTTGGTGAGTGGATGGAAGTCAGGGTTAAATATTGCAAAATTTACCGATTGTAGCCTTTTCTGTGATGAGCTCAAAATTGAAGCTCCTACAGAATGTAGAATTTTCCTAGCTAAAGTTTATGCCTTTTTTGTTGCAGCAAAACCGATCTTAATGCTACAAATATACAAAAGTGATATTAGTTTCGTCCTTGATGCGCCAAGATGCTAAAGTTACTAGTTACATTAAGTCTCTTAAGTTGGGCTGCAATTTTTACAAAGAGTTTTTAGTTTTTCGGGAACAGCATAACATTACTCTGCTGTGTATGGGGTCATAACAATATTTTATGAAACGGAAAAGCAGACGAAACTGCCAAAAAAGGTGCATATATTTTTTTGAACTTTCAAAATATTTGGATCTTATTTCTTTTAGACCTTTACTGACATCCGAGACATTAATTCTTAGTAATTGGAGAGCGTAATCAACTAATATTGGAACTGGAGCGTGAATAATGATAAGAGATAAAGGAGGGTTGCAAACTGAGGGTCGTGGCATTTTAATATTGTTCGTTGTGGTGTGGATCCCATATAACATCCTCCTGTTTTTCTTTTTCTAATTGATGGCAGGAATATCGCTTCCATTTAAATCATCCATATATGTCATTTTATGGGAATATAGAGAAAAATGGGGAAAGTCGGCAGTAATAAGTTTGGACTTGACAAGAACATTAGTCCAAATTAAACTATAACTTATTAAATCCACATTTACCTGTATCTTCCATATAAAGCCGTTTTTTTCAAAGTGAATTTTAAGCTAAATTAACTTCTAAAATTTTTAGAGACAATTTCAATGAAATTACCTACTAACAAATCACCATAAATGTCACCAATTTCAAGGTCCACATGTGGATGTAGCTCCAACAATGTACGCATAAAGTTTTTGAAGTACATAAAACTTTGGTTCGGTGTGAAATTCAGAAACACGTTTGATGAATTTCAAGAATATCAGACCATACTCAGCTGTAATTTTGATAAAAGCCCTATTTCCGGAATTAGCGATTAGTACGTGTACTATTTTTCCTTTCACCCTTTCTTTATATAATTTTTATGGGTATGTTCTCTGTTAAGCCAAACTAATGAAATGTCATGAAGTTCTATGCCAAAAATGCAAATTATAAAGTAGGAATGCTATATAATTGACTGTGCCGAATCATAAATACACTTCATCACTATATTGAAAACAATTATCTATTTGTCTGAATTTCGATAAAGTTGGTTCATATTTTATTCCGAGAAGTGGGATTATAAAGGACTAATGTCCAATAATATCCGATAATTTTCAAACTAGTTTTATATATTAAAGAAAGTTTAAAAATGTTTTTTGATATAATAGTTTTATAAACAAAAACCGGTTTTTCGGGAAGGAGTGTTATGTGGGTGCTATGTATATGGGACGATATTTGTCGGATTAATAACATATATTCAAGACATAAACATAATTATAGCCAATTTCAGTAGAATTGGTCATTATTTACTACTTTTATAAGCAGCCAAATACTTTTCGGGGAAGCGGCCTGATATGGGAGCTATATAAAATATGAACCGACATAAATAAAACTAATAATATATATTAAAGACAGACAGAAAATTAATTGTGCCACATTTCAATAAAATTCATTCATATTCAAGTGTTTTATAAGCTAAAAATATATTCCGGAAAGGGGCGTTATATGGAAGCTGGGTCAAATAATGACCCCAGTACAATCTTGTTTCTTTGGGCTTATTTTTAATTATTATCTAAATAATATATAATACAAATTTTAGTATATTTTCTTATTAATTGGGACCCATATCAGGCACAAATTTCGCATATTTCCGCCTATAACTCTTTTGCTATTGATCCTATTTTGATGATATTTTGCAAGGTGATGAAGAACATATAATTGTATGTTATTGTTAAATTTTTGTTTAAATTAATTTATGTTTTGTTAAAAAAATTAGAAAAGTTCTTTTTGCCGATGTCCCAATATAGACGGTTTTAAATAGGAAACTTAGGACAATAGCAAATAATGTGGTAGAATTTATTGAATTTGGACAATTATTTTAGTCGAGAAAAGTTCCCAACAGACAGACGGACATAGCTTAATCAACTCAGATTTTAATTTGATGCCAAGAAAGGGGGCAAAAAGTGGAAATTTGAAAAAATACACAAAAAGTCACACGCAGTTGAAAAAGTCGCAATTTGGGAATGAGGTCGCACCAAAATTCATGGTGTGTGTATAAAATCAGTTCAGATTTTGACAAGGTCCATAAATAACCATATGTACTTTGTAGATTTCCCTTGATATTACATAACGAATAAAAATCGCAATATAACAAATTTCACCACTTACACTTCTGCAGAGTACAAAAAAAGTCCTGGGTAAGAGAACATTTCCCTTTTATTTCGTGTGTGTTTGTGTCCAGTTTATTTTGTGGTTCATTTATGTGTTTATAACTTTTGATGGCATCTCATGTGATAAAGCAACTTTCTTATTCCACATTCGAAGTTCATTTTTTTTTCGTTTTTGATTTTTATGGTATGAAATCGTAAAAATGGACATCATGATGTCCTTAAATCCTTATTGTTAATGTTTAATAAATATTCTTAGCATTTCATTACATTTGAAACTGAAATTTCATTTTTACGAACGCAATAAATGTGGTCATTTCTTTATTTCGAATTTAATTTTGCTGACTGGGTACCATGTGTGTGTGTGTTTGTATGTATGTATTAAAGGTGATAAAAAGCTTTTCTTCTCTCTAATTTTAGTTCATTTTGTAATAGAAAATTTATGGTTTCTAATTTGTTGAGAATTACATCATGATGAGTCATAAAATTATACGTGCAAATTTCAAATTATAAGGTTGATTGAATGTTTTGTTATCCATTAAATATTTATGTCTGAAAATGGGGTTAAAAGTCATTCAAAATATATTATTGGTCATATGGAGTAAATGTAAGTGTATAATCTTCTTCATATTTCAATTTTTGATAATGTATTACGAAAGTATAGAAAAACTTATTCTGTTCAGAATGATTATGAATTTATCATGACTAAAGATTTTTTACCCCTTTTTTTATACATGATTGTAAATGAGGGCATAATTGGAATTGGAAATTGATTACAAAAGTCAATAAAATGATACATATTTTATTTTTTTGGACAACTCCTAACCAAATCAGTGTAATAATAATTCACTAAAACCATACTACCAACTATTACCAGGTCCATACTTTAATACATTCATAAGAAAAATCTAACATGAATTTTATGTATTGTACGGTTACAATCGATTAATATAATCAGCCATAATTTTTCGTATCGAATATTTTATTCCTTGAGAGAGATCGAAAAATTCTTAACACACATATATGTTTATAAAAACGATACCACAAAACATTCAGATTTATTTTTATTTGATTGAAATAATTATAATTTAAATATTAAATTAAATATTAAATTAATTAAATTAATAAAATTTTTATAGAGCCTTCTGTCACTTTGCCTTTTTAAAATCCATTAAACTTTTACCATGCTTTTTAATTCTCCTTTAACAAAAGCGCAATATATCTCTACTAGCCTTAGCTCCAGGCAATTCGGAGGGTTTGGGTCTCTTAGTACAAATACCACATAATTGTTCTGGTAAGTGGCCGAATGTCAATTAAAACTAAAAATAAATTGACAAATTATGTAGTCTTGTGGCCGGAAGCAGCCTTTTTTGCAAATATTCCTTGATGTAAATTGCTGTACATATAGCAAAAAATAGGCAACTTTTGACTGATTTTAGGTCTTAAAATTTTCTTCAACATTCCTTCGAACATCAGCAACATAAAATTTTTAAACAGGAATTTGCGTATGTTTTGTGAATTTGCATATGTTTCGTGATCGACTAAACACTAAAAATATATATTTTTTTGAAACCTGATCTCCGCGTTATGTTTTTGGCCTCTATATTTTTAGTGGCCTTCCTGTCAGGAAATTGTTTATCATTGTATCTTTTAAAACCTCAAGTAATCAGGCTGGTTTCCAACCGAATGTATTGAGAGTTCTTTTTAAAATGTTTAGCCTGAACCAGATTTCTATCAACGGAAAAGATCTCCCGGTATTGTTTTATGACATTGAAAATAGTTTGACATAGACCTTTGAATACTGGGCCAACGTTTTGTATTATCAAGTTCTGTTTTGTTGAAATTATCATCATCAGACTATATTGACAACATCATTGTTGTCAATATAGTCTAACAGTTTTCTTAAATTAACACTTTTATTAACATTCTAATGTACATGTTCAAATTTGTATTTGTAAATCTATGGTTGTATGTATTGGTAGTTTTAAAATGCAATCAAAAGCTATTAGTTGATAATACTAAATACTTAGTTCAACATATAACATTTGCTAAAACACTTTTAACACAAATGATTATTACAATGCATAAAGTAATGAATTTTCCGATTACTCTGGTTGAAACTAGAGACTTTAGAAAAAAATTTAAATAAAGAAAGAATAATCTAAATTAAAAAACCGATATATATATGAGACCATTTAAATGGTTAAGAGAGTTTATCCATTTTTATAACTTCCACCATCACAAATGGTGATGAGGGTATATTAACTTTGTCATTACGCGTGTAACGCCAAGAAGGAATCATCTCAGACCCTACAATTTATATATGTTATTGCATCAAATCAAAATCTGAGTCGATTTAGGTACATTCTCACGCCTAGAATAATTATTCGAATTCAATTATATTTGGCCACATTGTTTGTTATTGTCCTAATCAGTTTCCTATTTTAAACCAGCTATATCGGTTTATAAGCAATGAATTTATAGACCGATATCTGAAACAACCTTAAAATTTCGAAAAAGAACTTTTCTAATTTTCAGTTACAAAAAATGTAACTGAACTTAAACAAAACATTAAGTTCAGCATACAATTGTACGTGCTCCATCATTATACAAAAGATCATCAAAATCTGATTAACAGGACAAAAATTATAGGCTATAATATGCAAAATTTTGATACACCCCAAACTCTGTGTGTCATATGGGCCGCAATTTTTATGATAATTTACTGAAATTTGTCACATATACTTATTTTGATTCAATAATAAATTCAAAGAAGCCATACTGTTCTGGGATCATTAATTGACCCAGCTCTCATATAAGGCCCCTTCCAGGAATATGATTTATAGCTTATAAAACTTTTAAATTTGAACCTATTCTATTGAAATTCGATACAATTGTTTTACTAACTGATTTGAAGATATTATATTAATTTGCTCTATATCGGTCCATATTTTCATATAGCTCCCTTACAACGTGTTTTTCTGGAAAATTTAACACAATGATTTTTTTTAACTATAATCAAAGTATATTATAAATATAAACAATCTTGGTCCATATTTTGCTGTAGCTGCCATATAAGACCCCTTCCCAGAAAACAGCTTTGAGCTTATATCAAGCATATTGTTTGTGTTTAAACCCACCATACAATAAGTGGTGAAGAGAATATATTAACTCCATACGCAGAAAAATTCACAGAATCAATGAAATTTGGCCTAAGTATTCACTAAAGTCTTCCAGTTTCCAGCAAAATCGTTTCAGTATTTTAAAGAATATATACCGATAACTGATGCAACTTCTTAGTTAAAAAGTTAAATTGGAATGAAATTTTGCCATAATATTATGTTATGTGAACTTCGTTACTATTTCAAATTACCAAAATTACTATTAACTTCACACGAATTTGTGATGGAGGGTATTGAAGATTCGGCATAGCTGAATATAGCAATCTTAGTTGTTTTTTTAGGAAATTATGCTACATAAATGTGGAAACATTTGAGTTTTTATTATTTAATGAAAATATCTACAAAAACAAGAAATTTTTTATAAAAAAAATCGTTTGTGAGAAAGTTTGAAAACGACTCGATACTGTCCTAAATAAATAAGAAAAATACAATTAAAAAATGTTGCTCTTAAAATGTGTACTTTAAATGCAGCCAATTATGCAACATTAGATATATTTTAGTTTATTGTTGATTTGATGGAGTAGAAGCGCCTATGTAGTCACTGGCGTAGACAGTGACCCTCTAAAGTTGACCACCTCAGGTATGTAGATTATTTTAAAATTTGCCATAAATTAATTTAAGATTTTAGATAAAGCAATTTTGTATATAGATTATCTGTTTTGAAATACATTTTTAACTCATTTTTAGTATTTAAAAAAATTTTTAATATATACCAGATTCTGAGAAATACTTACTGATGCAATAATTATAAAAATATATGAAGCCGTTAAAAAGTTATATTATGAAATTGCAAAAAAAAAAAAGAAAACGGGAATTCGTGTGAACTGAATCCAGATGAAATTGGAATAAAGACCTGGCCAGAAGCTCTATCCAAATTTGATCAATTAAAAAAATAATATATTTTTGTTAAGTTTTTAAGTCGGAAAGCTGTATTCAGTATACAGTATACATAGATATATAAATATAATTAGATTTGTAAGCTGAACACCAGAAGAATATTTGCTTTTGGTAAAATAGTCAAATTTTAAACAGGTTTTTGCTGATTGGAATTTAACTTATTTCCGCAAGGAAAATTAGAATTTTCTTTAAATATCTTATTTATGAATAAGTTCATATATATCGTATTAAAATTTCAAATTTGTCAATTTCATTTCAGTCCAAATATTAATTTTATTTTAAAATATCCCCAGAAATTAAATAATATTACATTCGACCATGCCGAATCTTTAACACCTTTCACCACGATCAATTTAGAAATAATTGTGGCAATACTCCCCCGTGCCCCATCCCTTAATTGCGTAATCTTTAATATTTTGTCATTATTGCTTCATCTATTCTCGAAACATCATTAAATTTCTCTAAATGTTTCAGAGATATATGACATTAAAAATATCATTTGAAAGGGTAAGGGAATAGAAGTTCCTCGTGTCCTATTAGAAAATTTTGTAATTTCTTCAATTTCATCTAAGATATTGTGAGAAAATTTTACTTATATTTTTAGTTTTAGAGGTTACCTCAGATAATGGTGTTTAATATATTTTCTATTTATCCGATTTTGTGGGTTGTAAATAAAAAACTTCGCAATATAAAGACCGTTTTTTTCTCTTCACTAGGTAAAGTTAAAAACTAACTTCTGGACCATTCATCAGTCAGTATTTGAAGATGAAGTATCAGACCGAGTTTTATTATTATTAACAAAATTATTAATTTAATTAAATCAATAAAACTTTTTATATAATGGTAAATTGATTATGTTATTGGCCATAGAACCTAAAAGTGAATAAACTACTTTAGTCGACGACAAAGCACCATTATAGTTGTTTTCTATGTGTGTATTAACTTAAATGTAAACCTATAATTTCTCGTTTTTCCTCCAAAGTGGACCACAACATTAATAATAAAATTTTTTGATGAAAATACCAGAAAAACATAAATTTTTAAAGCAGATATCGAAGGAGCAATAACAAAGTAAATTAAACTTAATAAAAACTTAACAGAAAATGAATGAAATGAATAGTAAAAATGTAAGAAAAAATTTAAAATTTAAATCCATGCAAATCACCGTCGCACAGTGGTCAAAAAATCTTTTTTTTGGAATTAATTCTGAAACGATTAAAGATTTGTTGACGATATTTCACACAGACATTCATAAGATATTTTCCAAATGATTTTCAAAGAATATATTTCTAAAGGGTCCCGGAGTCGGGAAGTGGATTGGTCACCTCAGGTATGATTTGATTAAAAAATAGTTTACATTAACATGGGGTTTTAGTTCTCTTACTTGTGTGATACAGCAGCTAGAAACTTATGCCCTTTAAAACCAGACCACAAGTACCTTAGAAATAAGTGTGCAAAATTTTACTAAAATATGTAAAACGGGTTTAAAGTTATGCAATATTATTTCAAGACATGTTGAAATTTTTATTCGCTTATTAAATAAAATACTGCATTTTTATGATAAATATGCAAGTTTCTGGGGAGGGAGACAAGTTCCAGTTAATTTTTGAAGAGTGGTGTACAATTTTTATATAACTATTTAGTATCGTTGGAAAGGTTATTACTAGAAAAATAATAATATGTTCATGATAAACTACACAAACTAAATATCTCAAATAAATTTGTCAAAAATTCTAAAAATTTTATTTTTTTATGTACTTTAAATTTTCTATTAAAATTGAGATATTTTTATAAAATTTCAACTATAAAAATATTCTCACTTTTTCATTCCAAAATACTCGAAATTCCAATCCGGAGAAACTTATTAAAAAAATTAACTTTATTCAGTAAAATGCTCAGCCTATCGTTATAAGAGGTTTGATCCATTACAAATTAAATTAGTGGGAAGCTAGTAAAAGTAGCTATATTATCAAGGTACATTTTTGACGATTCTAGCTCCGACATATTTTTGTTCTTCAAAAAGCTAAAGAAAAATATTTGAAAATTAACGAAATTCCAACAGGACTTGCGGGAAAATTGTTTTCATAAGTTCACGGATTTACTTCATATGCATTAGCATTGAAAATCTTTTCAGAATTGAGCAATATATTGTATAGACCAGATGAAATTAATTGATTTAAAGTAAAAAATGTTACCACTTTTTTAAAATAAATCAGAAAAAAATCTTAATTAATCAAAATTTTATTTTCTAAATGATGTAATTTTATATTGAATCCACAGAGCTGTATAGTTCATGCATAAAAATTATTTAGAATTTTATGCAGAATCCTGGTAATATTTCAGAATTTTCTTATCTTTTCTCTGAATAGCACCCGCTAAAAAAGTGTCCAAAAATGTGTCAAAACTTTACCTTGGTTTTAATATCTTTTAAACTATGTATAATTACAAGGATTATATGTAAAATAGTTTTTTAATCGAATCATCACCAACTTTGGAGATCCACTACTCGACCCCGGGACTCACTAGAAGCATCAATTTCAAAACACCTCAGGAATATCCATGTAAAATTTCGTTAAAAATATTAAATAGTTCCAAAGTTACAGAAAAACGTTATGTGACCCACTGTGCGTCAGGGAAGCGAAGGTGAAGAATCCCGCAATCAACATGTCATTTTTATTAAAAGAAATTTAAAGTAGTTTTTTTTTTCAAAAGTAAAGAAAATGAAAACATTTTATTGTTGTGGTGGTATTTTGTGTAACATTAATATTTTTATAAGATATCCTGCGTAAAACAGTGTTGCCACTGGAACATAACTAAAATAATTTAAAAATTATTGTACTCACAACATAATTTAGACGTTGATGTAAGCAACACTTTTTACAACATAATATTTATATAATTGTATTTCAACTGAAATACTGATTTGTTTTTTTATTGGAAACAATTTATTTTACAAGACCATGCAACGATATTGTTTTGCGTAAATTTTGTTTTTTGACTGAAATTTATTATAAAAATTTTTGTATATAAAATTTAGTGTGTAAAATTTTGGAGATGTTACCCAAAAACAACTTTAATTGATATTCTTCTATTCCTCTTCTAATCGTTAATTCAAAAAAGTGTTTTTATCGAATTCTTTGTGTAGCGTTACAAACATCCCAGATGATTCCTTTACGGCAAAAAATGTATATAATATCTTCATCCACGACAAACCAAAGAAGATTATATGATGTCAAACTAATATTGTTTTGAGTAGGAATGCGAGGGTGGTTTTTATTGTAAGTTTTTGAAATCGGGGCTGATAATCACAGGAGATTCTTATTGAGGACATCAATTTCTCTTGATAAATTAATCAACAAAAGCGATCAGAATACTCCACATTATACAAAATGATAAGTCAACGGTTCTACTCAACACCACTCTATTGAATTATAAGAGGTAGTTACAAAAAGTTATGATCGATCTTCGCTATAATTTTATCTTCTGGTTTATTATAAGGTGTTTTGTACATTATTGCGAAAATTAACATTTATGTGAGATTTTTGTTAAATGGAAGGACAAGAAATTATGGAATCGACTATCGTATAATATTGCCATCGAATTTTGCTTTATACTTTTATACTTAATTTGGACGAATTTATTATAAAATATCAATGTATATTTGAGATATATATAAGGGGACTTGTATGGGGGCTATGAAAGCCAATAGACCGAAAACTCACTAAATTAACACATTGATTTCGAATATCATAAGGCTTATTTCTGCGATTTCGTTAAAATCGCATTATATTTATGTCTTTTGTATAGCTCATTCTGGGCAGAAATTGGACTGAATATGTCCAACTTCAATAGGCTTTGTCTTTGAACCCAAAGTAATATGTACCATATTTCCTAGATCTCAACAACTGAGACCTGTAGATTGTTCACAACTTTAACATGAACAGCCGACAGATAGACGGACTGACATCGTAAAATCGACTTAAAAAATTATTATTAGCCGAACGGTTTACTTAAAGGTGTGTGTAGCGTCATTTTTTCTGTTACAAGATCAGCACAAACGCATAATAACCCAGCCACCTCCGGTGGTGTAGGTGCATCACCAACCTAATTTTCATATAAGGATCTACAATCTGTGACATCTGGAAGGCAGAATTGAATTTTAATCCCCATCTTTCATTGCTATCTTTCAAAAGAGTTTTCCAATTGTCCCGATGTCACATTGAAATATTTTTTTCGCTAAGCTAAGACGGACTGTTTGTAACCAAAACCACCCTTCAATTACTGATAGATCATGCTTAACAATTTGGTATGAGGGCTAAGATTTCCGTAGGTTGATAGAGCTCTGCTGAAATAATTGTAATTGAATCTAAATTTGTGGTAATAATTTAGAAACCAGGCAAAATTCCTCTAGGGATCTTAGGCCAGTTTATTTACATTTAACCTTCAGGAGCAGGCAGATGATTTTCCAAATCCTTTATTTGTACCCACATTCCTATTTAACAATTAGTCCACAAAACTGGGAAACTGAATTGAAAAATACGAAAAGGTAAATTAGATATATTAGTCTGCCTTTTTTCTCAAGCATCACTCTGGAAAAAAGTTTGATAGAAGTTTCAATTAGTCATATATCATATGAAATGTTAGTGGAGTCCTGTCTATTTTTGCTTTTATAAACAACATGTTTGTTAAAAATAATTTGAAATTAACCTGATTGTGACTAATATATGTTTTCTTGGAACAACATTCATTTGAATAGGAAACCTACACAGCGTCGGCATTTCGATGACAAGAGATTTCAATTGAGTTTTGAAGTCCCCTACTTTCAATTAACAGCCTATTTGACTACAGTCTATAAGTAATACCAATTGAAGTTTGAAGTTATATTATAACTCCTAGAAATTTATTTATCTTCAAATTTATTTAATCCACTCGCTTTCCAAATACAAGATTTAACCTCATCAATTGTTATTTATACGAGTACTCAGAAATATATTATTAGCAATACAACATGTCGATACAACCGCCTGGTCAATGTTTTATAAAACCAAACAAGATTGTCACCAAAATACAATGCGGCCATATAAGCTTCAATAAATGAATGTGACTACATCATAGGCCTGCCAAATAAAACTTAAATGCAAAACAAGTAAAAAACTACACACAGAAAATGAAAAATAACAGAAAAAAAGTTTTATCAAACCATGAAATAAAACCCCACAAACAACCGAAAAATTGCATAACAACACAATTCGGATTTTGATTGGATTAAAACAAGTATTTGGCGTCAACAATAAAATGGGTGATGAGTGACCAAAACCACAGCAAAAAAAAGCGAGTGATTTAAGCAACTAAAACTCTAAATGGTTTTAGAACAACATACTCATAGGTACATATAGATACATAGGAGTATGGATAACTGCGATATAATATG
>PYHX02000158.1:71743428-71768796 GCA_004302925.2 Cochliomyia hominivorax | reverse complement strand
TTTTTTGCACTTGCGCAGTAAAAAGTATATTTTGAATATCGAACGCATTTTTTTGTTGACGTAACATTTGAGTTTTTATTGACCCGTGCAACAATTATGGTAACTAGTTTAACAAAGTTCTTAGTAGAGTACAACAAATGTTTATTTGCAAAAATTTGCAACATGTATACGTTGAAACTTTATGTACTTGCGCGGTAGAAAATGTACTGTGTTATTCCTTAGACTTTTGTATGTTTGATACAATTCATGTTACTGAAGTAGTGATACATTTCTTGTATATATACTTATGTATGAATGCATACAAATCTATTTACTGAGCCTAAACAAAAACTCAAATGTTGCTTCACAGAAATTACATAAGGTATAAATTAATACGTTAAGCTTTTTGTTTAGGTACACATTTAACTGGAAAAATACAACATGTGCTCGTTGAAGCCTTGTGTATTGCGCATGCGCTGTATGCATTGTATTACTTTTAAGACTGCTGTTTATAAAAACATTTGACTTTTCTGAAAGTACTCAACATTTTCTTTAGAAATAATTTATATATTTCTAAATGTGTATCTATTAACGGACGCTTTCAATAAAAGTTGCTGTAATGTCAATACTAAAATGAAAATGTTTCATAAACATAAAAGTAATTAAACATGTATTTTTTTCTGTATTGGCATGTGCAGTAAAAAAGTCCTACTAAGTACAGATGTCCCTTTTTTCCTAGAAAAAGTTATATTCTCATAAGATACTAATTATAATATAATGAAACGATATTAATATAGGTTTTTTAAATTAAAAGAAGTTGCAAGTTAATTTTCTCGAAAGAGCTTTTGTCTGTGTTGGCAAAGATGATGAATTGAATTTTAAACATTTAGAAATTTCAACATTATGCACATGCGCAGAACAAGAAGTGCATGTATATAAACATTTAAATGTTTATATACATCTAAAGTAATTTTAGTGTACTTATTAAGAGAATTTTCAGTAATAATGTATTAAATTAAATTCTTAAATTTTTGTATTTGAAATCCTATTTTATCGAAATTTTTAACCTTCCAATTATGTATTTTTCATATAAAACATTTCTTGTAACATTTCAATGCTGTCGCTCATACTGAATTGAAAGTAATTTTCAAAGTATTTATATGAATCTTTCCAATGAAGCTTTCGGCACTGTAGACAAAAATGTTGAGATGAATCTTGAAAAGTGACATTTTTGGTTGCTAGAATAGTATATAAAGTAAAAAGTTTGTTGTACGGTACGCAGTTAAAAATACTGTGTGAAAAGCTATTTGTCGTGTAGAATTGTTCAAAGCTTATTAACGTTATGATTTCTAACTTGGAATGCCGTGGGTACATTAACAAAAATCCTTGACACACATAAAGAATTATTTATTAGTTCAACTCTAACACATTTTTCTGATTTTCGACCATTTTATATCGGTATTCCGAAAACATTTATACTAAAATTACCTACTTATCGTAGTTAATATATTTTTAAAAAATATTTTCTTTTCGGAAAGAGTCTTTTTAAATGAAATAACATAATAATTTAATTTTAATATTTTTCAATAAATGCTCTTTGTTGTAAGCAATATTCACTCAAAGATTCAATAGCAGTAACAAAACTTAGTGTACAAATAGATTTATAAGTTGGTATTTATATGGAAGCTTAAAACCCTATTCTGGGATAAAATACTCATATAGAAGCTATAGCAGAATATGTACTGAATTCAGTTAGGAAATTAATGAATAGTGGAAACATTATTAAATAATTTTTATTTAAATAAATTTTGCATAATAATTATAATGTGAAACATTATAACCATTATGTTATATTTCATGCATATCTATCTGATCAAGAGTTACGATTTTATATACAAAAAAAACAATTCTTTGCATTGCTCAAACTATTACATTTCGAACTGCGCACTACCAAAACACTTTTGAGACTTATATACTATTTTCCTAGCGATGCATTTGAATTTTAGAACCTCAGTAAGATTTTTAATAAAATAGTCAAAAGCTTTACATTTTTTCTTTTACGTGTTTTATTTCATAAAATCAATATTAAGATGAATATTTAGATTACTAATGACATTTATTATATATTTCTTTATCAACTATGTAATTAATTACTTTTTAAGATTCATGGTTACAGCGTTCTTCACAAAAGCATTACTAACACTTTTTTCCAATAACATTTAGTATTTAACTAAATTATTAAACTTCATATCAATATAAAAGACTAAATTACGGCGCTTGTGCAAAACCATTTGAATATTTCTTCAACAAAGAGTATACAAAGTTATTGCATGTAAACGCTGAAATATACATGTTTTAGAGCATGCGCAGTAATTGTTGCAACTTTTATGAAAGACTCTTTTAATGAATACATATTTTGAAATATTAAAGAATTTGAGAAGTTTCTTAACGAAACAATGTTGCTTTGGAGACCAAACATTTATATAGCAAAATTATTTACAGCACATGCGCCGTGCAAACAGCTTCAGTGAGTATACATATATAACAGCAATTTTTTGCATATCAACATTTTCATGTTTCTTAACATGCGCAGCCATCTTTTATTAATTTTTTTGGATTAATGAAACATAAAACATTTAAAATTGTAATCCGTTTATAAGTTGAAGAAGAAAATGTCAACATAAGATAAAAAGATTAGATATCAGTAGAAATCAATTCGAAAATGACATGTTTTCTATTGCTTTAACAAAATTACAATGACAAATATTTGCAAAATTACGTATTTATAAGAACTCTGTTAACCGAGGTTTTACGATGTTGACAATAATGTTGCACTGTTTTTTTAAAAACTTATATGTTTCTAAAGTTGTGCCATGAGGAGTGAGAATTTTCACTAAAAAATTAAATGAAATTCGGGACGCTGTTGGCATTAGTGAAAAACGTAGCGGATTATAAAATGGGATAAGGCATGGGAGAGGGTATCCCTTTGCGAACGATTTAATATCGCACAGAATAAAATCTAACGATCCACCATTCCAAATTTTGTAAGTCTTAAATTTTATTATTAAGGCTTTATCAAGCTCTGTATATGTGAAATTCATTATTTTTTAATTGGGCGTGGCAACAAGTGACATAAAGATGTACATATATAAATCGATTAGGATTTTTATTTGATGCAAGAATATATATACTTTATTGGATTTTATATGAATCCCTCTTCCAAACGAAATGAGTTTCACCTTTATTTAAAAATTCGCCAAACGGAATCAACTCTTATAAAAAGGATATAGATTGTTTAAAACATTTTTATGACCTGAGGTGTCTAAATTTAAGACACTTTAAGATGACCCACACTAAGGGCATAAGGTCCAAACACGTGACTTGGACTAATATATAATTAAAATTTGTCACTTAATTATAATGTATTATATAATTTATTTGAATCGAATTATTCTTTCAGAAATTACTGATTTCTTCCTATATAATTTTGTGAGAGATTGCTACATTGCGCAAGATACTAGTAACTTCTATAAAATTATACTGTCGATTGCTTTAGATATATTTACTTTAAGTACTATTCTCCTGACGAAACATTTATGTTTTTAGAAACCAGTGCAACATTTTATCAACATCGTCAAAGCTTGGTTAATAGAGTTCATATAAATATAGAAAGTTCATTTCAAATTAACTTCATTCTTATAATGTTAATGCAACAGAAAACATATGATGTAAATGTCTGGATGTAGATATCTAATTTTATTTATTATAAAAGAGGCTTAAATAATTGCTCATATTGAGATACATGAAAATGTTGAATTAACAGAAAATTACCATTATGTATACCTACAGGAGCTTTTTGGACTGCGCATGCGCCGTAGAAAATCTTGCTAACTAACTTTTATAATTTTTTGTGTGTCAAACATTTGAGAGTTTATATTCCAATGCAACATTGTTTCGTTAAGAACTTCACAAAATTCGTTAATAATTCGAAATGTGTATGTGTATCAATTAAAAGAATTTCTCATGAAAGTTGCAAAAATTACAGCGCATGCTCATAAACATGTATATGTTTTTGTTGCAACTCAATGGTTTAACATCAACAGACATCATTGTGAATTTCATTACTCAAATCTTATAAAGCGACATTTCCAACATATTATTTTAAATATGAAAGGAATTATATATTTAACATGAATCTCTTTAGAAATTGAAAAAAAATGGTTAAAAATATTATTTGAAAAATATTTTTTAATTTCTAAAATTTTTCATTGAGTCCTTCAATTGGAAAATTTAAGGAATCAATGTAAAGATAATTATTCCATACATATACAAATGTTGCTAAACAAAAAGGTGTCTACAGTAAATAGTACACATATTTACTGCGCATGCGTTGCGCTTAAAAAGCTTTAGCGCATTCATACAATACCTTTGAAGACTCTTTGTTGACGAAACATTTGAATAGTTTTGTAGATGCGCAGTAATTTAGTCTTTAATATTTTATAATTTAGTATAAATATAAAATGTTATTTGAAAAAGTTTTAATAACGATTTTGGGAAAAAAGCTGTAGACATTACATCTTAAAATTAATTATCATATCAGTAATTAAAATATCACTTTAAACATTAATATTATAAAATGAACCGCGTAATTAAACGCAGAATATAAATTGAATTGTAAGAATTTATCTTAAGGTAATGTTGCGAAACCTCTTTGACATTTATCGTTGCCTGATATATCCTCCATATTGAAATAAAAGGTTTTAGTGAAATACGTTCTATTTATATAAACTTTTTGAACAAAGCTTTTGACAATATTGACGAAAATGTTGCTTAGGTTCAAAAAATACATAATATGTTGCTAGGAAAATACTATATAAAGAAAATGTTTTAAAAGTGCGCAGTTAGAAATGATATGTTTGTAGGAGTGAAATGTTAGGAACAATGCACAGAAAAGATGTTTGAAATAAATCTGAGACCTTCAATCACTTGGATATATTTGTATGAAATTTAACATTATGTTAGCAGAGGAGTGTAGCATTATAATTATGATGCAAATTTATTAATAAAGATATCTTTCTGAAAGATTGAGATATTTTTCAGAAATGTGGAACTTGATTTTTTATTAAAGTGTAGAAAAAAATTATTGATTTATTAAAAGAATTTTCTTGGTACTTTGAAAAATGTGCGGAAAAATCTTTAAATTTGGATTTTGGTCTGTAGAGTCCACATAACCAAATAATTATGATCACTTTGGACATTAATTTATTTTGTTTTCAAATTTAGGATTTGGGATTTTAAAACATGTAAATTCAAATCGAAATTAAAGAAATTAAATGCATATAACGTTTGTATTCTAAATGTCTCATTATTTTTTTAATTAATTCGAGGAAACCAAATTTACTTTCCACTAACTCTGAGCTTATATGGAGTTTGAGATATAATGCTACATTCATCTGTTATCATTATGTTAATTCATGTCAATCCATTCAGCTTATCAAAAGTCACAGATTTATTTCACTCTCCATTGTGCAATGTTGAATAATCATGACTTTTTATTCTTCGGGTATAAAAAATATTATTTTTTTTTCAGATAAATTTCGAAGAGGCGATACATATCTCAGGGCATCTATATATACAAGAAGTATGTTAATTAGTTTAAAATTTGTACAAAGTTAAACCGCTCGACAACAAAAAGGCAGTACACTTTGTCGACAGCAACAGAGAGAAAGTTACCGCCATATTAATAATTTATTGATTATAGATGATCAGTAGAACTATTAAAAACTATTAAATAATATCAACTATCGATTATAGCAAGAATTCTAAAAAGTCAAAAAAATTCGGGCATTAAATTTTACAGGTTATGTTTTAAGTGGTACTTTGGTACTTTGCCCAGGTATCATATTCGGTGCACCAGTTAGTTAATCTGCGTTCACTCTTTATTTCCTTTCAGGCACTGACCGGTTTTAAGTAATTTTTAAGCAGATCACTGACTAGCAGTCTTATCACTTAGATGTTGTTTTTTTTTAAAGAAAACATAACAGGACTTAAAAAATGGCTCTAAGTGAGATTTCTGTATTTTTAACATTTCATTCGTATCTTTTGAACAGTTTGAAAGTTACAGATTAATTTTGTAAACAATTTTAACTTCTGTCCCACTGTACATTGTATGTTTTGTTAAATGTTTTGGTGGTTTTGTATGCATGTGATGCATTGATGTCATTGTATTTAACATTCTTCTTTTCCATTATCAGTTGACAATTTAACACAATATCACATGAGTATATGTCTGTATCTGTATGCGTGTATATAATGTATCTGGGAGTACAAGTATGCCTTTGCCAACATCCTTACGTAAACAGTATACAAACATATATGCAGAGATTTACGCATACTTACAATTATTTCTTGATGAATAGTACACACAAACACACACACGCATAATTTTATACGAGGTTAAATTGAAAAGTGATTAAGAGTTTTGTAAAGAAAAGCGGAAAATCAACTTTCTTTTTTACTTAACTTAATCGAAGAAGGTTGATTCGAAAACTTATTATTTGTACTCACGGTTGCCAGATTTAACGACTTATCGTCATTTTAATGATTTTATAAGCCAAAAAGTGATTTATAACCGAAATTTGACGATTTTTTACGAGTATCATATTTTTAATAATATTATTAGTTATATTTGTTGTCCATGATTTTATATAATCAATCAAAAAATCTTAGACTATATGAAATTTTCTGTCCGCCATACAATAAAAATATTTTGAAATTATTATATGGATTTCGGTATAAAATTAATAAAATCGTTTCACTAACCAATAACTTGCACACCGATATCTTCGGGTACTTTAAAACGCAAAGCATAAAACGTTAAATCGTACTTTTTAAAAATTGATAAACTCATTAAAATAATATATTTTGGAAAAATTAATAATAACAAAGAGGTGGCCTTCCACATTTCGATTTCTGAATTCAGCATTGAATGAATCTGCTCAAATTGATGAGAGACTCATTTTCAGTTTACGTGTAAGTAGAGACCTTCTCAATGTGTTTTTAAAGGTGCCTCAATAAGCCATTTCAAAGAAGAAATGAAATGAAATAAACCTCTTCAATATTATTTAGTTTTATCCAAGAAGAAACGTGATTTCTGAAATGTTTCCGGATCGTATTTGAAGTTATTCAAAAGCCTTAACTAATAAACCTCTTAAAATTTTTGTTACAAGTTCTTAAAATATTTTTAATATTTTTATAAGTAATTTTTATGTTGAAATTTTTTGACGACTTTGATAAGTAAATTTGACGATTTTCCTCCCAAAATTTGACGATTTTTTTCCAAAATGATCTGACAACTGTGTTTGTACTTCCAACCTAATATTTCAATATATTGTAATACTGACTTCGTAAGTATTTTATTGCCTACATAACGATTATATAAGCATTTTATATGACTTAATATTCCAGCAATGTGTATGAATCCTTTTGAGCCTTCTTTGTTTATTTACAATGAAAGTATGTCCTTGACATTAAATGCATTTTACATATGACAATAATGATGATGTAAATGAAGATAATTAACTTTAACATTATGTTAAATATTATTTTATAAACTTAATATTACAACAATTTTTCCCATAATTATAACAGAAATAAATCATTATCAAAAGCAAATTAATTTTACACATTCACTTGCATTAAAATAAAATCACTTTAATCAATTCTATAAAATTCTATTTGTGCCATAAATTAACAATTTTTATTAAACACTTTCAAATCAATCTTGTGTCATGTCATTTTTTACTAGTAATTTGTTTTTCTTTTTTTTTTTCATCATCATCCACATCCCAACGTAAATTTGACAAGCACTAGACAATCATAAACAACTACAAACACATTTCAAAGCAAAATATAAACCAGGTCTAATAAAAAAAAAACAACACGACAACATTGTGAAAAAAGCAACAGATAATAATTGATTTCTTTAGACATCCAATCAATCAAATAAATCAAAGTTTAAATACTCATAACTTGTTTTCAAATCTTGATAAACGTTTTTGAATAATTTCTGTTGCTTTTACACGAAATACGGATACGACAGATCAAAGTAGAGTAAAGTATTCAATCAATCAACAATCATCAGTGAATTGGAGATGGTTGGTGATGGAGTACCATTGCTTGTGCCAGGTTACTTGGTATTTGATAACTGCTGATGAAGTGATTTTTTTAGGTTTTGCTTTTACTATAAAAGAAAGATGCCAGAATAAGTCTAACAAGTTTTAATTTAGGCGAAATAAAGATTTTGCAGTAGAGATATATATTAGCGTCAAAGTGTTATTAGTTCAGAGAAAAATTATATCTTTGATATGTGAATAGAGCAATCTACCACCATAGGTGCAGGGTATTATACGTTTATGCAGTAAGGGACGGAAAAAATAGACCTACCACCACTGTTAAGTCTATCATTCGACTCAGAATCACTTTCTGAGTTGATTTAAGCAGAGTCCATCCGTTCGGCTAGTTTAGTTTTAAAGATAACATAATGAGATTTGGCACGTACTATTAATTTGGGCTTTTGCTTATCATCGATCCATTATTTCATATATGCCTCATATAAAAGTCCGCATGCCCTTCTCTGTCCGGCTGGCAGTCCATGTCGCAGTTTTGGGCTAAGGACAATGTCTACTGATATTGGTTATGATATGTCCATTACTTCATGTCCCCCCAAAATGCGATTTTTAATCCATAAAATTTCTAAATATAAAACGAATTTATCACAATTTGCAAACATAAATTGTATTATATACTAAAACGATGTGCCAAATTATAGGATCTGTTCATTATTGCTCAAAGGTCCCATACAACCTCCTTTTCAAATATTATTTCAAAACACATAAAGTACACATATACGTGGGTATTGCAACAATATCCTTTTAAGAAGCAGAAAAATGCTTGTATTTTAATAATTTATATACGAGGGTCATTTATATTTTGTTGCAGTTATTTACAACTAACAATGTGTTGTGTAGCAAATCAAAATATGAACCTAATTATCCATGTCCGTTTGTCTGTTGTGCGAATATAATTAAATTAGATCTGGTTATTTATTATTGTCCATAGTAGATTGCAGCTATTTTGCATCCAATATCCCAATTATAGACCAATATATTAGATAACTAATGTTAAAATTAAGTCAAAATTATTTTAAGCTGTCACACATTAAATGAAAACGGGGCCAAAACTGCACATAAGTGTTTTCATAATAAAAATCTGATTATTTTGTAACGGTATTAGCATAAGTTAGGGCAAAAGACAAATCCTACTGATTTTTGTTTTAATCGGTTCATGATTTCATTAAAATTCCTATCGAAATCGCACTTTGTCATTTCTAACAAAAATAATAAATAAATAAATAAATAAATAAATAAATAAATATATAAAATTACCTTTCACAAATTGAGAAAATCAAAAAGTACCACAAAATATCCTTTTGTTAATTCCACCCATTAAAATATTTGAGGACAAAATCAGAAAAATCAACACATGTGATACTGTTGGTAGTACAGAGTGTAGGTTCGTATATATTAAAAAAGTGAAAAAAATTTTTTAATCTGATGAAGATTATTTAAGCCTTTTTGGTTTCAAGTGATTTACAATACTGCGCGTCTACGTATCTTATGGATTAATTGTTTCTTAATAATCCAATGTAATAAATATTTTACATTATAATAAGTCATTAAAAAATTTCTGGTAAAGCGGTGATGGCCACATAATAGTCCATATATTAAGGCAAAGTTCTCTAAAATCGCAATGAGACCTGGGGTTGTCATGTTATTGTCTGGACTACTTTAAGGTCAGTGTAGTTGGTTCCAGTGTAGAATCTAAATCAAAATTTCAATATAATTTTCAGAGACATTTTTAGACATCATTACGATACACTATGTTGTGTGGGAAATGCCAAAACGATGGGTATTTCAATACGAAAGCATTCATGGAAATATTAGTTTAAGTCTAGGATTTTACAGCTATAGGAAGGAAGGACTGCTTGCCTTTTAGAAAAATTTGCGAATTGAAATTGAATGTAAGAGCTTAGGAATACTCTATTCTAGTTGGAGCTTTAGACAAATGGGATCTCCAGCTAAAAAAATAAATTTTAATATATTATATTATATTATATTATATTATATTATATTATATTATATAATTATATTATATTATATTATATTATATTATATTATATTATATTATATTATATTATATTATATTATATTATATTATATTATATTATATTATTATATTATATTATATTATATTATATTATATTATATTATATTATATTATATTATATTATATTATATTATATTATATTATATTATATTATATTATATTATATTATATTATATTATATTATATTATATTATATTATATTATATTATATTATATTATATTATATATATTATATTATATTATATTATATTATATTATATTATATATATTATATTATATTATATTATATTATATTATATTATATATATTATATTATATTATATTATATTATATTATATTATATTATATTATATTATATTATATTATATTATATTATATTATATTATATTATATATATTATATTATATTATATTATTATATTATATTATATTATATTATATTATATTATATTATATTATATTATATTATATATATTATATTATATTATATTATATATTATATTATATTATATTATATTATATTATATTATATTATATTATATTATATTATATTATATTATATTATATTATATTATATTATATTATATTATATTATATTATATTATATTATATTATATTATATTATATTATATTATATTATATTATATTATATTATATTATATTATATTATATTATTATAGGAACTATACCACACATCGGCCTATATTCATGAAATTATTTTTATATAACAAAGAAAAATAATTTTGTTGAAATTTAATCGAATTTGTTCACATTTAAAAGGTTTATAAACATCAAACCCTTTTCTGGGTAGGGGCATTATATGGTAGCTGTGTCAAAGTGTTGGTCTATTCATATATCAATACATATCAATATATGCAAAAAATCCAGATAATTGTTTTTAAAATTGTGACATATGTTACACATTGATTTTTATACCCTAAACCACTAAAGGAGGTTGGGAATTTTTTTTGTGCTGTTTTTTTGTAACATGCAGAAAAAATGGTGCTACATCCAATTATAAGTATACCGTTCGACTCAGAATCACTTTCTAATTCGATTAAACGATGTCCGTCCGTCCGTTTGTCTGCTGTCCGGTTAACTGTCCATGTTAAGGTTTTGAACAGTCGCAATTTTCGAAATATCTTGATAAAATTTAGTAAATATTATTATTTTGGCCTAAGGACGAAGCCTCTTAAAATTGGTCTTGTTCTCTTCAATATTTCAGGTGCCTTCCATGCAAATGTTCTTTGGGTTTAAAAGTTATAAAAATCCTAAATACAAATGATTTAAATGAAATTTAGCATAGACAAACCTTATAATATTCTATTCACAAATCAGTCTTAATATTCTAAGACAATGTGCCAAAATATGAGAGGGTTGGTCCATTATTTCTAATAGGTCCCATACAAACCCCCTAAAAAATTAATATTAAAACTCATAAATTTAGCATAGATTTTTTTCTGATTTATTCTAGTGTCACAAGACTTAAGAATAGATCAGAAAATTAAATTATACGATGGTAGTTCGTTAAGTTTTTGTAACTAACATTTCTAATCAACAATGTGATGAAGGGTAATTGATACTCGGGCTTGACCGACTATACAAATTTACTTGTTATGTATGTGTCTCAGCGTATTAAAATTGATAATTCAAATACATAAATCTAAAGAACTAATTTGTAACGAGTTACAAGGTGGTAAATTAAATGAGAATCAGAAATGCGGACGGTTAGAGATTTATTTAAAAAAATCGTTTCTGCCCCACTGCCTATATTCACCTGATCAATTCAACAATTCTACTCATTATGAAATTAATTAAAAACTCTAAGTTATGGACTAAGTTATTTAAATTAAAACAAATGAAATTACTTTCTCTATAACCCAATAATACTTAAACGGTTAATATAACATCTCAAGTAGTTATGTATGTCTAAACATGTGTATGTTTATCTTAATACAATTATATGACACATATTCATATTATGGAGATATTAACAATATTCATTTCATTTTAAACATAATTCGTAAATCGTTAAAGTACTTTATCTCTTTATTAATATTTCTCTCCCAAAAAAATTATTTATTATTTTTAATTAAGAATCCAACAATAACAATAATAAAAAATATTTCAAATAATCGCTTTTAACGCTTTCACTTGTTATTCCAGTTAAATTACTTTTATTTAATTTTTTTCAATATTTAATTTTTGGCATATCATGGCACTAGAGAGTGAGAAACAACTGATTTAATCAATCAACTGTCACTGTCAAATTCTGGAAAAAAATCAATAACATTTGAAATTGTGTGCACAAAAGTATAAACACAATGACGAATGAATTTGTATTTAATAAGAGGAATAAAAAAGAGTAGAAAAAATTTTAACGGTCACAAGAGATAGATTTTTTTGTGTATGGAGAAATGAGGAATTAACCCAACCCAGAAGAATGTTGAAGGAAAATAAACAAAATTTTTGTTTAAAAGTTCAATGAAATGCACATAAAAATTCTGAAAAAAGTAAGGGAGTGGAATTTTTGGTAGTTATGAACTGGTTAAGATGCCCTATACATGAAGTTAATAAATTCGAAAAATATTGTAATAAATAATATACACATGTTGCTCATTTGTTGCAAGGTAGTCATAACTCAAAAAATCAATTTTTTAATAGACGTATTTTCAATTTTTTTCTGTCAGAAACAATTTCTTGGAACTTGTGAATGAAAACTTAATATTTATTTAATTTTTGAAACTGATACAAAAACAATGTTTGATGTAAATTGTTTAGCAATTATCAATGCGCAACCGAAATAACGGCTTATTTCTCACAATAATCAATTTGGCATAATATATTCTTGTTGAAATCTGTTATATAAAAGATTCATTCAAAAAACTCATCCAGATAATAAAATACCTTATTTACTATGCACTTTTGATGTTAAATTGAATTTGAAAATTTTGAGTTATAACGACCCTTCAAGCATTGAGCGATATAAAAGCTGACATCTCATTTTCCTGTTCCTAAAATTCTCAATGTCGATCAATGTACCATTGGAAAATTTCTTACAAAAGCCTTTGATTCGGTGAAAAGTCCGTCTGCACTCACCAATGTATTCCACAAACATTGAAGGCAATCCTTTGCGAACATTTGTATCTTTCGCACATTGATCACTATTCATCAATCGCTTGAGAACATTTGTAGCATAATTCCACAGTTTACAATCGTTTAAAAGGTAAGATTTAAAAATTAAGTTTATCTTCGATTTTTTACATGGAATCCTTATTAAAAATATGGAAAGATTCAACTGTCTGCTTGAAAATTCAATGTAAGATTTAAAAAGGTGTTTGGACATTTTCCTCTTTATACTTGTATGTACATTGTCTTATCAACTTACCAATTTTCATGGTATTCCAAGAATCGTGTTTCTTGATTTTTTGAATAAAAACACTAACAGCACTCAGCTATGCATAAAAGTTATTCCAAACTCACTCAAATTATAATCTATATACTACCGCCTTTTTTTCTGGTACCAATTTTTTCAGAATCTGTGCATCATTTGTTTTTTTATTTCTTACTAAACGCTCTGAATCTATAACTGTTGTATCGTCGCAAAACCATAAGTCCGACAACAGTTACAAAATGTAATGTTGCGAAAATTCGAAGCAGAGTGTATCCTTGCGCACCTAGTCTGAGGATTTTAAAATCCCTCTCTTCCACAGATGAAGGGAAACTCTATGCTAAATCAATTTTAATGAAGTCCTAAATATTCGGGTGACAACTTAGCTAAATTTTTTGGCCTATGCTGGTCTACAAAAGAAGTTCTGGATGTGGCCATAGACTCAATGCATTTTGTAGTCATATTGACCGAGTCGACCCAAACCGTGCATGAGGCCATGAATTTCATTAAAACAAATATTTCTCTAACTGTTTGTCGAATCCTTCCTCTTTAAGTCTATAAAACACATTAATTTATGTAAAGTTTATTTCGCAGACAGTTCTGAGATAAGAAGTTTCTATATCGCAATAGTGCAACTCCTTTATAACGACATTTCAATGCTATCGATTCTTGGAGTAAATAGTTTATAACTTCTTTCTGTAGGGTACTAAAATTCAATATCATGATATATCAGCAAATGAACCACTCTGTCAACAACAAGAATGACATTTATGGTGTGGAATAACGTCCACACAAGACGATTTCAAGGTGTATAGTAAACACTATATATTCTTATAGTGTTTTTTTTTATTCCAATACACCATTTTTTGTTCAATTGCAATACTAAAGAGAAAATACATGAGAAATCAATTTAAAGTGTCTCTCGATAACGTCAACATCATCGTCATCATCGTCATCATCATCATCAACAGCATCATCAACAACATCATTCTTCAAAATGCAATCGAGAATAGTGGTTGTCCACATCAACTGTAAAGAGAGTTGTGAAGTATTTGAATGTAAAATAATGATGAATTCCATTGAAAAGAAGGCGCAAACAGACAAATGGATAGATGGATGGATGGATGAATGAATGGACATGGTTACTAATGAACACACACACACATATATACTGACACATAATGTTGTGAAAGATCCAAAATAATCAAATCGGTATATTGTGAAAACATTGTTACAGGGTTTAAGTACTTTTATACACACAAACATATACTAACACTTTTTAATACACTCACACAATACCTCAACAAATTTGTCTGATTGTTTGTTTATTTGCCAGTCTGACTGTCTGTCCTTTTGTCTGTCTCTCTGCTAGTTCCTTCTATCAGTTGTTAGTTTAAGTATTGTTGTTTATGTGTGAGTGTGTGTGTGTATTTGTAGTGTCTGTCCTGTGTGGTTGATTTTGTTGGCTGATTGGTGGTTGTTGTGTTGAAAACCATCATCATCATCAACCAACATTGATGATTTTAACACTCGAAATCTATCAAGTCACTCATTTATACTATAAAAAAGACAATATTAAGGAGAATATATATTGAATATTAATTTTATGTCAATGTCATTATCATTATAATGATCGGACAAATCAGTTGTTGTAATATATTTTTTGTAAAACAAAATAAGGTGTGATTTTATTTTTCACTTTAATCATCATGAAGAAAATTATGTTTTCTTATACAAAACAATGCAGCTGGAAAATTAAACATGATTTTGTAGTTTTCATTAGTAGACATTCAGGTGAATAACGGATATTTAGGGTTTCGAAAAAAATTTCAATATTTATTTAGTAGATTAACATGTTAATGAATCAATTTTGTAGATTTTAGTGCTTGTGGGTGGTATTAAAAATCTCTTTAACAAATAGATCAATAACGCTTTTGTGCTTAAGACAAAATAAAAACAAGTTAAAATGTTGTAGGCGATCAAGCCCGACAAATGAATACCCTACACCACAGGTAATAAATAGCAGTTACGTAAAATTAATGAACGACTCTCGTATAATTGTATATATAATTGTATTGTATTTGTATAATGGTGAAACTAACATTTGTGCGTTAATTTAGGAGTTTTAAAAAATTCTGGGTGTTATATGGCAATTAGAAGAAATTATGGACCGACCCAAGTATAATTTTGCATATAAATGTTTGTTTTTATTGATATTAATTTGATTCATTTATTATTGCAATACCAAAGTATATGTGAGATTAATGCCCTTCAAAGTGATATTTGGAAGGGATCTTGTATGGGACCTATGAGAAGCATCATATAACTTGACAAATCGTTTAAGAATATCACCATACTTATTTCTGCAAAATTTCGTTAAAATCACTTTACATTTAGGAATTTTATGAGGTAAAAACCTCAATTTGGGAGAACATTTGTATGGGAACTACCCCGAATATTGGACAAAATTTCATAAAGATATGGCAAAAACTGCGACCTGTAGAGAGTTTACAACTTTTACATAGACAGCTAGACGGACAGACAGACGGACGGACATCATTAAATCGACTCAGAAAACGATTTTAAGTCGAACAATTTGCTTAAGGTGATTGTAACACCATTTTTTCTGTATGTTACAAACATCAGTATAAACGCATAATACCCCAACCAGCTAAGGTGGTGTTAGTTAATAAGTGTATGCCTCAATCCGTTGCATAAGAATTTAAAAGATCATATCATAGTCTCGTTTTCATTTATGATATCTATGGTGGCCAAGTTTGGGATTCTTTGACAACGCCAGGCCCCTATATTCTCCCAAATCGACTCGCAATGACCACTGCTCAAACCTATCGAGGACTACAGCACTAAGTAAAAAATATTCGAAGAAATTTTAGAATATATGTCACCAGTCAGATGGCACTTCTTCAATCCATATGACTAAGTCATTATTTATTGGTACTTCTATGGAACAGTTAGTTACGCTATCTGAGACTTTTGAATAAAACTGGTAATAACCAGGCAGAGAGCCAGTCAGAGAAGTCTCATTATTTTCAATCACTACCTTGGATAAGCCAAAAATAGATTTGTCCTGTTCTCGATCATAAAAGAGCAAACCGACTTATGAACTGCAGTAGTATACTGTACGGAACACTGCACTGCGGAACATTTGCAATTAGAGTCGAATTGCTATTTAGTGCAAGGATATTTTAAAAATGAAGATAATTTTTCAACCTCTCTTAAATTTACTAATTAGTTAATTATGTTATTTAATTAACAATCCGTCCAATTTATTTAATCTTAATCCTAATTATCACAAAAGGTTTTATTAGTCATCATCTTAAACAAAACAATATTTAATCACTTTAATTATAAGATTTAACAAAATACGTATTAGATTTTCTGTCATTTGACACTGAAAGTTTTATAAGATCATACATTTTGTCTTCTTCTTTTGTATTTTGAAAACAGCAATAAATATATTTCTCTTCATTATATAGAAAAAATTCACCAAATTGATGAGATTTTATGTGAAATTCTAAATAACTCTACCTTGAAATTCCTCTGAAGAATGTCTCGATTTATGTCAAAATACATGAAACCAAAAATTAACAAGTAAGAATGCTTTATTCGGCTATGCCGAATCTTCAATACCCTCCACAAAAAAGGCCTAAGAAATAAATACATTATGTTTTGTACATGTAAATTGTATGCCCATATACACTCACATCTACAGTCACAAACGAAAGTATTTCTTATATAAAATAAAGAAACCTTTATGAATCATAAAATTAGTTATACTTTTGACTATAACTTATTGTCTACTGAACCGATTTTGATAACTTTTGTCATTAGTACTGAGGTATATATTTTTTCATATTATTCTAATTTGTAGATTTTCGCTTAATTTTGAGGTTTTCCAGATATCGATCCATATCTTTTAACGTACAAAACTGGTGACAGATACACAGGCTAAATTTCATTTAGCTCTGTCAATTATTGCGGATGTGATGGTGCCAACAATAGACAAACGGACATAGCTAAATCGATTCAGATTTTCATTTGATGCAAGAATATATATACATTATGGGGTCTTAGATTACTCCTTTACAGGGTATAAAAAGCAGAAGAGAAACAATACAAAACATAAAGTTTAAATAAACACAAACTGCTGAAAAAGAAGTACAAAGAAAAAAGAAAATAAGCATCATTTTAACACACTGACTTGTTCGTTCAACGTTATTTATTGCTATAGATGCTGGCTGGCGATATAGCGCCAGACAGACACATCAACAGCTTTAAAATAAACATGCGAATTTAACTAAAACAACAAGAACAACAAAATATTTAACAGAAACAACACGTTAACACAATAAGAGCACACATATGTTACCATACATACCTATGTTTGTATGGATGTGTGGATGTGTTTAAAAGGATAAAAGTATTGGAATATGTGAAGACAGTAAGTAACTCAAATTAAATGATGGGAAAAAAATATCAACAAATATAATGAAATTAAACAAAATTCTGATACAGATTTTGGATTTGAATATTAAATGTTTTGAACTTTAATTTGAATATTGAAAGAAGTTCTCAATTTAGTCAAAATCGGGATACACTTAACGCAATTTTGTATGAGTTTGTACTAGTGTTTGCGAGACAGAACAAGTAAGCAAGCAATATTGTTTAATAAAATTTGCCACTAAAAAATTTATATCTGAAATATTGAAAAGATCAATTCTCATATGATCGTAGATCGAATACTGACCTCTTTTTAAATGATAATGATTCAGAACACTTATTATGTCAGATATGTAGAAGATATTCTAAATGGATTTGTAGACCATTAAGGCAATAGATCCTTTGTTCAATTAATTGGCTTAAAGCTGTTACAAAAAGCATTATAATTATTGATAAACCATAAACATTTGGCCATCAAGCATTCGGATTTTCACTTAATCTAGTACAGTCTGAATTATATAAAAGTTCATACTTCCTTGTAGTTTAGTTTGTTTTACTCTGAATTTGTAGTTTAGTTTGTTTTACTCTGAATTTGGGCTCTAGGGTTTACAAATGCTTGGCGGTGACATCAGAAATATCCCATTCTTTCTCAGCAAACATATGAAAATTGCTGATAGAGTAGATTTACTATAAATGCGCTAATATTTTCGAGTGTGTTTAGCATGGTCATTAAAGGTCTCGGCAAAGCCCATATGTTGGTGCAAGCTTTCATAATTATAGTGCCGTACTTCGCTGCTATGATTAGCAAAGATTTTGGAAATAATTCCTTTTCAGTTTACATTAATATCTGAATAAGTGTTTAAAGTTGAATGTATTTATAGTTTCATCGATAGGAAATTACCGAACTAAGACATCTGAAATTACTAATATGGAAAATCAGTCATACAGCGTCAGGGGAGTACCTCGCACAGTAACTTGGATTAAATGTTTTAATAGAGTAACTTCGTATTGACTGTTTACCACAGTGGTAACTGTTGATTGTTACAATCAACTTATGCTGACTGTTTAATACAGCGATCTCGTGGTTCCTGCCCGCCACAGCCTTTGAGTTGACTGTTTTCTACAGCTTCGAAAGCTGTATCTTAAATTGAATTTGAATATCTACATACATAAAACCGAATCAGTGTCTGCTTGTTTATTTGTTAACTTTTTTGGACTGATTTTGTTAAATTTTTCATATAATGATCTCCATATACGGGAATGTAACAAGCTATAAAAACATTCGATAAATATCAAGGAATTTTTACTAGACAAAATGAAGGACGGATAGGATCAGGCGGAGAGGTAGCATAAATACAAAGAAAATGTTGATAATCGAATATTTAAAGAACCACTACACCGAGAATTTTCTAATTTGGTCCCAATAAAGGTTTAAAGTAACTATTTTACTAGTCAGATAGGCGGATAGGATCATGGGGAAAGATGCTCCCCATACAATGAAAATCAAAATACAGGACGGGTAGAATCAAAGGGAAAGGTACTTCCATTCAAAGCATATATTAATTATTGAACGAACAGTAAAAGCGAGAGTATTCAAATCGGTTCTAATAACATTCCGGAAAAGTGCACCCGGTCTTAGCTAGTTGTAATATAAATTTAAACAGCAAAAAATATAGTTTAATATTATGAAATATATTATCAACCACGAAAATTTCATCAATTGAATCCCAGCCTGTATTTGGAACCGAAGTATTAGCCGAACTGAGAATTCAATTGATAATAGTTTATTTATTTTATTAACGAATTTGGAACCGAACATTAATTCAGACAATATTTGGAGTCGATAACAAACTTTGCTACTACTGGGAATCGTTAGTTTTATAACAAAATTTAATCCCTGAAGTTTGCAATTTTTATAATATGGACAAATAAATTAACTACTGTATAATAAACTTACTGAAATGGGAAATCAATTGTGTTCAACATTAAGCTTTGTGAAAATCGTAAGGCAAATCTGGTCACAAGTTTTCTCGGTCGATTTAGCTATGTCCTGTTAGCACGCTCACATCAACAATAATTGACAGAGCACAATAAAATTGGGCCTGAGTATTTGCTGTAGTTCTGAGAAGCTTTTCACTTAAAGCTAAATCGGTTAAGTATATTGAAATATATGGTTCGATATCTGAAGCAACCTCCAACTTCTGTAAAATTGTCAATTATTAATCGACAAATTAGACTAGAATTTTGCCCTAACATTAAGCTATTCATTATCATTCCAACAATTATCAAAAATCGATTCAGTAGAAAAAAGTTATATCCAATAATATAACTAATTTTATGATTCATTCAATGTTCCGTGTTATATTTGAGAAAAATTTGTATACATTGTGCAAAACATAACCTATTTACTTCACACGCATTTGTGGTTGAGGGTGTTGAATAATCGGCATAGCTGAATACAACATTCTATCTTATTTTTTCTTAATATATTCTTTTGTATCTTAAAGCCGAGCTTCATCAAATAGTACTTTATTTTTAGGGTTGGAATAACCAATATTGTGTCTAATATTCTAGATTTTGTTGTCCAGTACAAGGTAGAAAAATATGAAATTTTGGGAACTTCTAATGGGATACAAAAAACATGATAGTTTTTTTTACGTTTATTGAAATTGATTTAGGATTTTTTAAAATTATTTTCTCCATTTTAACTTACTAGCACATTTCCTTTTATTAGGTACTGCTCTCCGGATTTATGTCTATGAAATCCGAACCGCTCTAATCTGAATCTTAAACTTTTCGAATCAATCGGTTTTGCCTTTCAAAAAATCAACTAATTTTTTTCACGGTTTGTTAAATTTGCAAGAATTTGATGAACGGACAGATATTTTTCTCTCGAAAGATACTTGTGTTTCTTCTAATAGTGATGGTACTCATGCATTTTAAATGGGTCCGCCAATATTTTTCTAGGATTTTAACAATAACATGAGATATTGAAATAGTCTATTTTCTTTACTATAGTCGTTATGCGACCGAGATGACATCAAGTTGTAAATCTTTAATATATTTAAGTCATCCTGAATCTGTTTTCCGCAGCAGCTTGATATTTCAGGCGAGACAGTTACAGAATATTTCACAATCAATAATAATAAACATAAACAAAACAAAACAATTGACTAATATTTCAAATACTTTACAAAGTAATTGGTTAAAGGAAGGAAATTAATATTCTATTTCATTAATATTACATTTTAATAAAATCCAATACATTTCCACACGAAAACGAATCCATTCATTAAGACAACAATATTTTACCATGATAACTTTTACCAAATAATCATATTTCAATGCTTTGAAAAATTAAAACTACTTAAAAAACTAAATTCATATTTAACCTTCACTCAATGGCGCAATGCTAAATTAATCATTTTCAAACGAGGAAACTTCTCCAACACAATTTCAAAAAACTTTAACCAACAATATTTTCTTCTTAAAAAAGAAAAGCATTCTCATGATCTTAAATGATTAACCTTCATGATCATGATACGATCCTCAACACGGAAAATAGTGTAAATCAAACCTAATCGATTGGACTAATTAAAGAAAACATATTTGCAACAGCAACGTTGAAGTAGAGGGGAAAAAAGGCTAAAACTAAAAACTAAACTACATGGTGATAGGAAAAACATTTCACTACAATTGCAACAACACGTACAAGTAAAAAAATGTAAAGGTAGCAAAAACAGATGATGAACAATTTCATAGTTAACAAACAGTAATATGAATTGTGGTAAAGATCTATAAGGAGAGACGAATAAGATAGGATCGAATAGCAAGACTTACGAACAAACAGCCATGCATAACATCAATGTTCACGTGATGAACACAGTACAGTGGGGTAGAAATAAATATTTAATAGGAACTTTTTGGATTTGAAAGAGGTCAAGTTTTTAGGACACCTTCAAAATATAATTAGATTGGTACTAAGTGATCACAAAGTGACATGATGCAAACTGATTCAAAATTTTTTATATCTTGAGTAAACACTTAAATAGGGTTGAGTTTTTGCTTGATACTACTCTGTAACTGTTAGTAGAACTCAATATCATTACATACTACTTTTATCTATATGGGATCATAAGACCTGCTCCGGATTTGAGACAAACAATGAATTAAGTAATTTTCTGATAACCTGTTTTTGATGTAAAGCTGACTTCAGAAAGAGCGCTCAGTATCAATCAAAGCAACAAAGAGTGAGAAGGATCTCGGCCTATTTAGAGGACCCATTTGTTGACATGTAGAAAATCGGTTTCGTGATTAAAGAGTTTGACATAGTATCCAGTAAAATACTTAGTAATGTATTCGTTCATATTTTTCTTAATGATTCATATTCATTTTTTAAAGGTCCTCCATAATTCATAGAATAATTATTGAATCCTTCAAACTTAGAATTTCTGTATTGATAGAAATAAATTATAGGAGACAAATTAGACTAGAATGAGGTGGTATCAAAAGCTCATAATTCATATTATCATCTGTGAACCATCCAACTTCAGATCATTAACTTCGTAATTGAATTTTAGTTAGTAAAAGTGGTTTGCATCGTTTGAAATTAATGATGGCGTGAAGTGACAAGGCTAGTAGTATCCGAAAATTGGTGACTTGGAAGATTTTAATAATGAGAGGAATTATTCTCCTTAACACCATATACAAGATATTTGCAATCATCATACAAGAAAGACTTCAAAGTAAAATTGAGAAAAATATACATTTCGAACAGGAAATATATTCGACTAAACATTAGCGGCGTTGATCAAACTATATAGCAATCGATACGTCTTTGAGCACGCTTTACTCCCAGTCCTTCATAAGGCAATGTCAGTTAACTATTTTAAACAAATTTTTGTGTTAAACATGAATGCCGCTTCAGCCATAATCTGGCACAAAGACTGAACAAAAATAAAGTTCAGAATATTCAACGCATGTGTGAAATAAACTCTGTATTACGGAAGTGAAATATGGTCGGTATCTGACACCATCACACAAAAACTATAGGTTTTCAATCAACAAAGATCTCTAGTACATTACAAACGAGGAACGCACACTTATACGAATAAAAAATAGAAAATGTAGATGGATGTCCATACTATTAGAAAACACTCAGAACGTTGAACTAGAATAAACTACTTTTTTTTAGTTCCTAACCACTGTACATTATTGTTATAAAACCAATATGCGATCTATTACTATCGCATGTTTGCTATTTATTATTAGTCATAGTCATCCCGACTCTCTTACCTACTGTTAAGTATTTATGTAAGAGTGCAATGGAGTGCATAGAGCATTATAACATGGTGCAACAAGCAGTAGCCAACCAAATGGTAGCAATCAACACTATGTTGTTATATTTCAGCACCAAAAACATCACCATCATCATCAACCACGTTCTCGTCATGATCCTCATCATCATCAGCAGCAGCGTTTGCAACAAGAACATGAACCAAGTTATTTCCACAAACGCCAAGTAAAATTCTCAGCATGAGATCGTAATATACGCGTACATAAACGAATAATTCGTACATTTTAAAAGGTTCATCAAAACCTTGTCTAGAGCTGGTTAAGTAAATGTACCCTCGTATAATAATTGTACGCAATTCTCGTTATTTCCTCCTATATGAACTTTATTTATTTTGGTTGCAGGAAAAAAACAGCAAAATAATACAACATCTTTGGTGCAACATGTGGTATGTAGATGTTGTTATATTTGGTATCTATGCGTGGCGATCGAAAATGGATTTGTATCAATATCGGCTCACCATAACATGAATCCAATAAATTAATATACCTGCCAAGTCATAAACCTCTAAAAGCAATGAAAGAAACATTTAAAACATTATGCTTATAAAAGAGTGGCAATTTCACAGTGGGGCAGAATCCAAAAAATTTATGGAAGTAAAATATCTAACATTATTGGAAGTTTAAGACTACTTTCTAAATGCGTTTTGTTCTGCCTCTTTGTGCAACATAATAAAATCTTGTCTCACTTTTACGTTTAACTTTTATTTTTTGGGTTAAGAACACAACTTAGCTGACGAATGTGTAGATTTTCTGTTGGCAACATGCGCCACATGTTTTATTAAAAAAATATGTCTAAATGTTGCATCAACATTTTTTACTTATTTAACTAGTTTGTTGTATTTTTATTCATTGTTGCACACTTGTGTATGTATTTTGTTGTTTGCTTCACCCTTTGTTGGCATCTTTGACATCAATCGACATTCTATACATTAGTTGCCAGACCCATTGCTGATGAGAATGATGATTATGCCTGTGCCATGTCTATGAATTGTGATCGTGTTAATGTAAATAATTGGCAGCCAATTTCAGGGTTGTAATTAAATCAATACCATTTTTAACCCCCTCTCGCTCACACTTCAATTCATCTGCCATATGAGATCGTTTCTTTATTTGCACCTAAAGTGTCCTTTAATATGATGTGAAAATATTTGATTTGAGTTTTATTTCTGCTTTCTGGCATAAATTCTTATGCAGAAATAAGATCTTTTTGTTGTTGATATGAAGGATATTCCAACATGCAATAGTGTAATATGTTTATTGAATGGTTTCAGAAGGAATTTTCATAGGAACTTTTGAAAGGAAGATACATATTTTCACCAAATTTTTAAAGTTTTTATAATTCCAACTCTTGGTAAATTTAGTAATTTAGAAAGTCGAGCTTATAATATTACCGGCTCGTATTACGATGTTTTGAGAATAACCACTCTAAGACTTGATCTTTTGTCAGTCTCCACTCTTGTTTAATTTTTACCTCTAACAACTACCAGCACCTTAAACCTGGGAGTTTGACGTGATAAGTTATGTGACTACTGGAGTTTGATGCTTATGCATTTAGTAAATGATTATTACTGAAATCTACAACTTCTTCACCAGCTGAACTAAATAGGAAAATAAAATTAGGCATCATATAAACGATGGAATCTAAATTTCGACTATTTACCAACCGAGATCTTAGGGTTACATTTGATTGCCTATTCACCTCATTCACAGCACTGATCGGCAAGTAATTGGTACTTATAAAACGATTGACCGATCAATGATAAATTAAGCTGCTCCATTCTACTGCGTAAGTTGATACGCAATGAAGAATATTCCAAGTTGTTAAAAGCAGCCCTTAAGAACCAACCACATGAGGAAGTAGAAGATCTTACCGATTAGAGATCTCAGTGGATAGGTCCTTCTTTGAGGTCATGGAGGCATCATCCTAATTTTAATATAACACAATTTGATTTAATA
>PYHX02000158.1:71712729-71743328 GCA_004302925.2 Cochliomyia hominivorax | reverse complement strand
ATATTTATACGAGGGTTGTATCTATTAATTTTTGAAAGCTACCAACAACCGACTATGACTTTTACTTGGTTTTACTTCCAAATATTATTATAATCCAAGTATATGCTATGGAATCACTTCAAAATCAGAGACGATTTATCTGAGTCCTCCTGTCAAAGAATTTTAGACTGATGTCTGGCATAATCCAAAAATTCCAACAAATAATTTTTAATTATACTTTATTTCGATTAAAAGCAAATGTATTAAATGATCAAGGTGAAAAAGGGTTCGCTTTGAGAAACTAATTGTATTTATTAGTAATGTGTGTAAATGAGTATGGATGAACTGGAATAGAAATGTGTCCACATAATGCGATTGTGGAGAAAGGTATTGAAGACCCGACATGATCGAATATACCTAATGTGAAAAATTATTGATTCGTGCTGAAAATATTGATTTACATCAGCGAGAGCTTTAACTCATTAACAGCTGCCTTAACTGAATGCACTTTCCTATTAATGGACCATGCTCGATGAAATTTGGCACAAATGTTTATTATTGACTTACACAGCAACATTATTGAAAACTGAGAAAATACAAAAAAGTTAAATCTGAACACAATCTCTGAAAAATTTATATATTGCATCTAATTGAGTTATACATGAATTTAACAGTTTTTTCTACTTTAGTATTTGTTTAACGCATCTCCTTTACATTAAACACAATTAATCTTATGCAATTTATGTAGATTTAAACTTAATAAAATAAAATATAATGTTAAAGTTTAAAATTATGAAGGACTCTAAAACGTATTAGAGTCCTTCATATCCTGGAAGATTAGAAAACAGTATATTTTTTGGCTTTGACTCATTATATTAAAGGTATTTTTATAATTTTAAAAAAAACTCACATCTTTTGAAGTTCTTTAAGTCGTTTTGAAGGAAAAATCTGAGGCGATATGAGGATACTGAAAATGCAGTTGTTGTTCATGGTCTTTAACTTCATCCGTAAATGGGAATTTAAACAGTGTGACCAGAAAATGATTGTTTGGCCAGATCATTTAAGCTATTTCCCTATAAAAATAGTATAACAATATCAAAAGAGGACTATATAAGGATTAGATGGCAATAATTAGATCTGATTTCTTTAAATATACTGCCAAAACTTCCAGTCGATTTTAATTCACGAAGTATCCTTTCTTTAAATTATTTTATAATTTTCTTTGTAGTAAAATAATTGTGAAAGCTGTAAAAAATGTGATTATGAATGAATCCTTAATTTCAGTTCTTTTTTTTTTTGTTTTTAACCTTTTTTTTCGATTCACATAATTTTTCAGTAATCATTTTAAGGTATTTTCATGTAGGTGAAATAAATCAATTCGTATATCTATGTATGCATGCATAGATGTATGTGTGTGTTCATTAATACAACCTGTTTAGTATTGTTGTAGTTGTTCTTGTTGTTGTTGTTGTTTGCTGGATGTTTTGCGTGCTTATGTTTTACGTGTCGTACCATTTTGAATCTTAATCCTTTGTTGCTCATAAATCAGCCGTAACTCATAGTATTTATAGCATAGCATAGCTATTCATACACGCATACATACATATATATATATAGGTATATACATATACTGTGACACATACATTTACAAATACGTAACACACTAAAAACATGGCCATAATTCAGCTTTAATTAACTCGTTTATTAGGCAAATATTAGTTTACAAGATGATGGGCATGTTACTGCAAATCAACCAAAACATTGGAGGTATATACATATATATACATTTATGTATATATGTATATGAGATATTTGTAAGGTAATAATATCTATATTTATGTGTTTTATTTTATATGTATATTAAATAATGAAATGCGAGTATAAAACTGAATAGTTTCATTATCATAGTTTTATTAATTTTATAATAAAATAATTTTAAATCTTACCTCGTATGTATTTGTATGGTATTATAATTATGTGTATTTATATATTTTATGATCATTGCGGTGTTTATGTATCATTATTATCGAGTACATTACATGGGACATGTTTATTTAGCCATAATAACAGCACCAATAACAACACTAAAACACATATATTATATTATATGTTTATATGTATGTGTATGTATTTAATGGTATTACAATAACTAATTTATAAATTATTGTTAAAATATTAAAATAACATTATTAGCCGTGTTTTCTGATGAGGAAATATATACATTTATTGATAATAATCACTTTGGTTGGGGTTTTTCTTATTTTGGATACCGTTTTGTCGCGTTGGGGGTTTTTGCGGTAATAAAAAAAATACGAGGGAATGAAGACATATAACATTTTTAGACGCCTTTATTTAAAAATATTAAGATATAACAAAAAGACTACAAGTCTTCCAAAGTCTCAATAAACCTCATTTATAGATCGATCGCCTTGAGGCATGATGCAGATCGCTTTTGTGACTTTCAATTTTAATTATCTTAGAAAACTTACTCTGTCTATACCCTCAAAATTCATAAGTATAAAATGATTTAGTTAAACTTTTGGGCCCTCATGATCTTAAGATTTTGTTAATACAATAGTTCAAAACCAAGCTCTCTTTCATTGTCAATTGTCAAAGGACAATTGTTAACATTAAAGGACTGTGGCCGATTTTGTTGATATTAAATGGAAGTATTACATAAACTGTACAAGAGAAACATCATTATAGCAGAATTTGTTACAAGAAGAATGTAACGTGTTTTTTGTCGTCGGATATGGTAGTTCAATGATCCTTAAATAAAATCGTTAATATATTAAACGTTTTCTTTATTTGATTCGATTAAATAATAACAAGTCATCTTGTTTGTTGGCAGTATTGTAGACATTCAATCGTATACTCCACCCTCCAATACTGGCTAGCAATCTCGATTTGTTCAAACAGTCAATCGATGTTCCATTAATAAAATTGGCAACCGTCAAACAATTGCAGATTAGCGACAACAAGTTGAGTCTCAAAGATTCACAGGCTGATGTTATAATATCATGTTTATAGTAATACGAGCAAATAATACTATCAAAATCTCTCAGAGTTTGAATCTCAAATGCATTAAACAAATATCAGAGGACTTATTCAAAAAATGATAACAAACTTAATGAGAATTATTATCTTATGTAAAACTGATTTATGGTTAAACAATAATTTTGATAGAGTTGAATTAACGAATGAGAAGAAGAAGAATACTGACACAGGACTATTAAAGAATGCATTTACGAAATAAGCACTCCAAGAAATTTTACAGAAACATCATGATTAAGTAAAGTTACAAAACTGAATTAATCCGTACAGTTTTTCGGAGAGAAATGTTGAAATCACATAATTACTGATCGGTTCTAATTATAGTCTCTCCAATTCACTTAAATGGCATGGTTATTTCTATTGTAAAAAATATAACGAATTTAGATTTTTGAATCTTAGAAATTCGGTCGAATGTAACTTTTCTATAGATCGGACTAATTGGAAACGGAATTGTATACAACACATCTATTTTGAGTAGAGGACTTCTGAGTATTGAGCCTCCACCTGACAGCAGATAATATCATTGGACACCAGTAACTTATACATCAATCGGAGCAGTTCTTGTTGGATGATTAATATTTAGAAACTAGAGTCATTAGATGTATTCCCAAGATGTGGCGAATTCGCCAATCTTGGAACTTTGCTTAAGACTGAGTGAGAAATGCAATAAGGTGGCTCTGAATGCTGAAGATATTGTTTTACTTGCTAAAGACATTTACATTTTTTATTAAGGAATATGTGGAATGATTTGAATCGTGCAATTTTTTATATTATTGTAGTTGTTTGTTTTTCTATATGACTAAGGAAATTTCTCCTTTGTGGTGATAAAATGGTCGGGTAACGGTAACCATTTATTTTTGCAAATCCAGCATTTTAGACACCTTAGTCCTTTAGCTCTAGCGAAAGTATTGCATTCGACAAATTTTTAATTTAATGTTTAATTAGCTGGATATATTGGAACCGATCAGAAGTAGTCCACTTACTTTTTTAGCTGTCGATGTCACAGTAGTTCTCATGTCTGTATGTCATCGTCTTGACAGATAAAAAATTGTGTAGTGAATATAAGAACTACGTATTATATCTTTGAAATTTTCCATCTTTGGAAAATTTTTGGGTATGAAGTTTGGGATTTTTGTTTGCGAAAGCTGTGTGGTAACAGCTACCAACCCTACATGCAATTCGTGGAGTTAATTTGATTAATATATTACTGTAGAGTGAAATATCCAATGAGAACACATATTATACTGCTTAAAGGCGATTAAATCCAAATTTACCAAGTTCGCTTTGGTCCATATTATATCATTCTGATCTCCTGATGATCTGGAGAAAGTGTATTATTAACAATGCTCCATAGGTGTCGTTCTGATTGCATGACTTATTTCTTTGTTAACTTTCGCAAAAAAAAATAATGTTGCTTTCAGTTCTATTAATTTCCACCATACTACATAAATATAAACCTGTTTCAGCTCCTTTAAAGCAAGACTATAATATTGGGATTATTGTCGAATTTAGACCCAATAACTCTTCTCATACAAATATTTATCGTTTCCTATTTCCAAATAAGTACACTTTACCAGAAAAGCATTCAAAATTTAAATTATCACCAAATCGATTTGCATTTAGAACAACTATAGTCATATATCATATTGCAATATATATGCATGTCAATTTGTTAAGAGAAAAAACAACTTTACCTTTTTTTACTCTGAGAAAATATTTATTTAACTCAACCATTTTCTATAATATCACTTCCGGTTCAATAACAAATGTCACCATATATTCATAAAGATATATATAAACACAAACACTTGCATATAAAACACACATTCACATATACAAATACTGTTGTATATATACCCTTCAATACTAACGTTATTAAAACTTCAAATAAATTCCATTTCTTATGATATATTTAATATATTTTGTATGGTGTGAACTTTTGCATTATAACATTGAGTAAAATGAACGAAAGAATAAAAATGAGGAAAAAAAAACAACAACAACAGAACTGTAAGAAACGATACGAAACATAAATCAAAATTTCCATTACAAGCGAATAAGAAAGATGAACCATAACAAAATATTTAGAAGCAAGAGTTGGAGACAAAACTAGACCAATAAAGGGTTACATACCCACCCAAAAAATAGCTCAAACCTAAGATATTTCCAACAGCTCAAACTATCATCACAAATAAAAGTTATAAACGTTGCAAGACCAAAAAAAAAAATACATAAACTGCAAATAGCAGAAAAAAATGTGAAGAAGGAACAGAAAATGATTTGCTTCCATTTTTAAACATGTATATATGTGTGTATGTGTGTAAGTATCTATGTGTTGGTATTTTTCTCATCGTATCAAAGACATCCCATGCCGTGATTTATTGAAGAAGAGTAAAATAGTTGCTGTTGTTGTAGAGCACCAAAAGTGTATAAGAAACAGAAGATGCTGCTGTTGCAAGTGTTAGTGGCAACAAAAACAACAACAACAACGTCAACGACAGCAGCAACAAAATAATAAAATAAAAAATGCAACATTTCTTTGATAAAAATTTTGAACTAAATCAAAACTTCATTTCACATCGGTGCCATTTCTTGCGCCAACTATATTTTACTATATACATAAATACAACAACAATCGCTTCTATATGAATTTACTATATATGATATAAAATAACCTAGAGAGACAGTTGCAACAAATGTTGAATAAAAAAGAATTTACGAAATAATAAAAAATAAGGATACATAAACACGAAACAATACAAATAAACATTTGCACACACACACATTCTAACTCATATATTCAAAAGAAAAATGCAAGAAACGGATATTGGTTTGATGAGTTAACGGTAGAGGGGTACTTATTTAAAAGGGCCCATTGGAGCAAATCAATATATTCGAATCTTAAAAGTCAAAGTCCTTAAATAAACGAAAATAAAGTTTGTGAAACTCGTAAGAAATTTATAAAGTAAACATGACGGACTCACAGAATGTGATCGCTTTGGTTTAGCAAACTGCTATAAAAAGCATTACGGATCAAATAAAGTGAGTTCATTAAAGTAAACAAATAAGAAGTTGTAATTGGTAAAGCCCGATTATATAATACCCTCCACTACATTGTTGGTTATAATTGGTTGTTCAATTAAATAAATGAGAATGCTCTATTCGGCTTGGTCGAATTCACCACATAACGTAAAAATAATTGGTTATAACTAAATTTAAGAACTAAAACCGTAGCCGTAAAACTTCACTAGATATTCGCCAAATAATATTTGTATTATGTGAAGGGTCCAATCTGAGCCTAATTTTTCCACTGTAGCAATTCTTTAAGAAAGTGACTAATTGTTTTACTCTCGCTGTGTTAATTATACAGTTATATAATATACCTTTTGTCCAGTAAAACTGATAATTGATAAATATGCTGGAATTGTTTTTAAGAAAGTCATTGGAAAAAAATATAACTCTCGTTTTTATAGTTTTTTAATATTATTAATATTAATAAATATGTTCTATTTTTAGAGTCTATCTCTCTCCCTGATCCTATTGAAATTTTGTTTATTTCATTTCACTTATAATTCGAATCCGGAAGTTAAGCTGTCCATAAGTCCCAAACAAGCAAGCAAAAATCTGGAGCCTCTTAAGCAACTAGAAGATTTGATTTGTAAGGATGATGCCTTGCCTTGTCCATATACAAATAAAATTTGAAGACAAGTATTGAGTACAGAAGATGTAAATAGCAGACGCTGTAAAATGATACGTCAGACGTCAGTGATGTGTCCGTAGACTTGGTTATGTAGGCGCAAATTAGAATTTATTGCATACCTTTTTAACCACATTCTCTTAAAGCTCTTACTTATTTACAGTTCCCAAATCAATTGGAATGTCACAATCATTCTGCAGAATCTCCAAAAACATGAGGCATGGAGCCTTTAAAGTCCACTATTAGATTTGAATTGTGACAATGATGTCTTCCATATCTTATTTAAGGTCTTCGATATGGATATTAAATTAGAAGACACTGTTTGACAAAAGCTGAGCAGACGCTACAAAATGATACATCAGACAAGCACTCAAATATAAAGATATATCGCGCTTTAAATATTCTCAATGAAAATAAATTAATAAAATTAATAGAGAGTCTTCTTAACTTTTCTTCGATATATTCTCTTATTAACATCAAAATGGATCTCTGGTACATTATCAGCGTGGAAATAGAAAATGAAGAAAGATCAGTCAAACTATCTGAAAATATCCTAACACTTGCGTGCAATCTGCCTAAAAAAGTCGTATACATCTCTCTTTTTCATTTCTTTACCATCTGTTTCAGGATTTCATTGTATCTTCTATTTCAGAGCCTTAAAAGGCATTGGATTAGCTAATCTTTCTTTCACAATACAAATTTCATAATATTATTAAGGCTCCTTTTTCCTTCAAACTCCCTACATGCAGAAGACCATAAACAACATCAACAACAGCAACCAAAAAAAAACTCTAGTTGTCTTATGACTCGTGTATCGAAGTTCGAGTCGACTCGACAAAAATTCACTGCTGTCAGTTCAATAAATCATTTGCGTTTTGACATGAACAACGCTTCAATGCTGCTGCCACCTCCTTATTTTATGTCTTTCTTCACAAACACTCTCTCCTCTCTATCTCTAAAACATAAACATACATTCAACCTAAGATACCCATACAAAGAAAGGAAAGAAAGTGATTGTGAACACTCTCTGGTGTTACCATTTGAAGCCACCATATTCTCTACTTGTGTTCCAATGAAAATCCATAAATATTGCAACAAAACAACGACAACAAAAATACCAACACAAGTATAAATACTCACACATACACAAGTTAAACACCAACGAAATGAAGCGATGGAAACGACAAGACTGAGTAGAGAAAGAACAAGCATAAGAAATATCGTATAAAGAAGAAACTGAAAGAAACTGCCATAAATTCTAAAAAATGAGCAAACAGAATAAAAAAATACATTATGGAATTTAAAAAGAGAAGAAGCAAAAAAAACATAACAAAATGTTCATTCCATTAGTCCATAGATCAAAAATATTCATGGCAACACTAAACACAGTGGATACAACCATTATCATACACATCATATCATACCATAACCCATAGTATTTTATTGAACTCAAACTCCTCAAAAGCAAAATGAGCATTAAAAGACACAGGTAAATATACCAAATGAAAGTTCTTTTCCCAGCAAGAAATTATTTAGAAGATGTAATGTTGCATTTCTGTGATGCACCAATATTTATACTTATAGGGATATGAGTCTGAACATCACTAATATTCGCTGCCATCATAAAATTATTATAAAATTTATTTGAATGTTTGTTTTTGTAGTTTAAAAACGGTGAACTTTTTATGTTGCAACATTATGAAGAATGTATTTGTGTTAGTTCTCAAGGTGAGTAATAATAAAATTATGAGGAAAATTTCTACTTTTCGATTGATTCCATTAATTTATATATGTCATCAGTAGAGGAGGGACAAAAAATATAAAGTTCTTTTATTTGACTTTAATTCCATCATTTTGACAGATCTTTTTCACTTAACTTATGAGCAGATTCACTGCTGTTGAAATATATAAATTAACTGGATTTAAAGAGAATTCAGCATACAGCTTTATGTCTTTCCACATTGTTGAAATCGGATCAAAAGAGAAGAAGTTTTAGGCTTAAATATTCAAAATGTTATTAAACCTAACTATTATCTGATGTAACTCCCATATAAGGCCTATTTCAAGTTTTAAACTAAAAAACTCTTAAATTTATTGAAATTCGTTGTTCTAAATGTCTAGAATAAATGTTATTAATTTAACCAATCTCGGTACATATTTCGATATAGCTCCAACATAAGACAAATTCCCGAAAGGGTTCCTCAAAATAAAAATTTAAATAATTTTTAAACTCCCCACCCTCACCACAAGTGGTAAGGGTATATTAAGTTTGTTATTCCGTGTGTAACGCCAAGAAGGAATCATCTCAGACCCAACAATGTATATATATTATTGCATGAAATCAAAAACTGAGTCGATTTAGCTATGTCCGTCTGTCTGTCTGTTGGAAATATTCTCACGCCAAGAATAATTGACCGAATTCAATAAAACTTGGCCACATTCTTTGTTATTGTCCTAAGCAGTTTGCTATTTAAAACCATATCGGTTTATAAGCAAGGAAGTTATAGACCGATATCTGAAACAACCTCAAAATTTCGAAAGTTTCTTCTAAAAATGTAATTTGACTTAAGCAAAAAACTAATTTTAGCATACAATTTCACGTGCTTCATCATCATGCAAACAATTATCAAAATCTGATAAACCGGAAAAAAGTTATAGGCTATAATATGCAATATTTTGATACACCCCAAACTCTTTGTGTCATATGGGCCGCGATTTTTAAGATAATTTACTAAAATTTGTCACAACTAATTTTTTAATTATTTTAAATATGTGTTATAAATTTTATTAACATGGGTCCATATTTTGATATATCTCCCTTATAACGCCCATTCCCGAGTAAATAAAGACCAATTCTATTGAAAGTCGACACAATTATTTTGCTAACTGTTCTGAAGATATTATATTAATTTACCCTATATCGATCCAAATTCTCCTATAGCTCCCTTATAACGGGATTTCCCGGGTTTGAGTTTATAAAACATTTAAATAAAGATCAATTCCATTAAAATTTAGCACAGTGATTTTTCTAACTATAATCAAAGTATATTATAAATATGAACAATCTTGGTCCAAATTTTGCTGTAGCTCCCATATAAGACCCCTTCCCGGAAAATAGTTTTGAGCTTATTTTTTGTTTTTATACGCTCCACAGTACAAGTGGTAGAGAGGGAATATTAACTTTGCCATTCTGTGTGTAACGTTAAGAATGAATTATTTCAGAACCCATAATGTATATATTCTGCATCAAGTCAAAATCTCGGTCGATTTTCGTCAATCTCGCTGTATGTTCACATCCACAAAAATTAACAGAGCTCAATGAAATTTGGTAAGAAAAGGCAGTTTAGTAGAAAAATTTTAATAGCCTAAATTGTAACTAATTTTATGACTAATTAAGTATTTCTGTGTTATATACATTTGTGAGTGTATGTGTATCTATGGAACCTAACGTATTAACTTTACACGAATTTGAGGTGGAGGGTATTTAAGATTCGGCATAGCCGAATATAGCACTCTTACTTGTTTTATATAGGAAGATCTGATATCACCATTCCATTTCCCATGTTTCTTGTATTAACACAGACTGAGCCTTGAAACTATCTGCACATATATAAGACGTTTGTCAAGCTGATAAGCATGGGTTCTTAACCTTGTTGTATATCTTTCGCAAACTTTTCCAAACTCTTCCTTTACTAATATAATATCCAAGTCTGTATGGAAGTTTTCGTTTCTAATATGTCATGGAGCGTGGTATAATTAAGATTGTACTCTCTATATAATATTAATATTCGTTTGGCTATCCGGACCACATAATTGAATATCATATGTCCATATAGGTTTCAAAACGGTTTAATACAGGACGACTTTATTGTTAAGGCTTAATTTTGACTGATGGTTAATTAACCAATGAGGCTTTTAACATCATATGAAGACTCTTTGTTTCTATGTGGCGGTTCCATTTAAGACGCCTATCCAAATTAATACCGAGGTATACAACCCTTCAGTTCGTTTGCTTTTATAATCCAATTCTAGAATCATGTTTCCATGCATCACAAATAAATGATTAGAGTACGAGGTGCTAAGTTAGGAACCTTATGTAAACCAAGAAATGCCTTATCATCAGCGAATGTTTAAATTGCCAGATCATGGCATAACGGCAAGTCGTATGGGATATTACGTAAAGAGTCGGTACTATAACACTACTCTGAGGAACAACTGCTCTTATACAGAATTCTGCAGTAATAAATTCGTTTTAAACTGAAATGCCGATCATCCAAATATGATTCTAACAATCGGTAAGTTCATGTTGGTATTAAAGTTCTAATTTTGCATACGAGACCTTTATGTCAAACCTTACCAAATACTGAACCATACTTTACTATTTTAAAAGATTTTCTAATCTCTCCAGTTAATCGATTTACTTTTTCAATGGTTCTGTGTTTTTCCGAAAATCATGCTGATAAACTGGAGTGATATTTCTATCATTTAGGTATACAGTTTTATACAGTTTTTCTCTGAAATGTTTTCTCAAATTCTTTTAGATATTCTTTTAGACTAAAGGTCTAAAGAATTTAACCATTATCGGTTCACATTGAGTTATTGGTCCCATTTAACATCTTTTCCTAGAATATTTTTTGTTAAGCTTAATAAATTCTTAAATATGGACCAATTACATTGAAAATCGGAACATTTGTAGTTATGACTGTGGTTACTATATGAATCCAATTTGACAATTAAGGAGCCATATTTGGTTATAACTCCTTTATAATACCATTTCACGGCGTAGTGTTTCAAAAATTAGCTTCAAAACGTTCTTAAATGTCAACTAATACCATCAAAATACAGACTTGCTCAAATATACATCGAAGTGTTATTTCTCACTTAACAAAGTGTAACATGGGGGGGAACAAAATGTTCCTGAAAATAAAACGGTTCTTTTTTGTTTATATTTCTATTAAAGGTGCCGGTGACTCATTTAATGTTTCATGTTTGAATTATAAATAAAATTAATGACAAACATCTAATATAAATTTTGTTCTGTGTAATAAGTGAAATATTTCAATAAGTTCAACGTAAAACACTAATACATTGACATTATTTCTTTTTTATCCGTCTCATTTTGGATATCTCTGTTCTAGATCAGCAGTTTTCATACTCAAATCCAAAAAAACTTTTTTAGTTTTTACAAAAAATGTAACTGAATTTAAACAAAAATTGAACTATAATAAGTAGTTATATATTTTTTATCATCGTACAAAAAATCATCAAAATCAGATCAATATAAAAAAGTTACAGACCAAAATATGCAAAATTTTTATACTCCCCAAAATCTGCGTGCTATATGGGTCGCAATTTTCAAGATACCTTTTTGAAAATTCCGTATATATTTTGATACAATAATAAAACCAACAAAAAAACTAAATTATGCTGGGGTTATTATTTTACATAGCTCCCATATAAGGTCTCTTCCCGAAATATGGTTTATAGCTGATAAAACCGATTTGGAAGTTTGGCACAATTAGTTAACCATCTTAAATATATGTTAATAATTTTATTAACATCGGTTCACATTTTGCTATATCTTTCATATAATGACCCATCCCGAAAAACGGATTTGAGCTTAAAAAAACTATAAATTCTGCAATATTAATTTTCTAGCTCTCCTGAATATACGTTATTAATTTTAACAATATCGGTTCATATTTTGCTATTGTTCCCATATAACGTCCCTTATAAAACTTTTAAATGAAACCTAATTGTATTGAAATTCGCAACAATTATTTTTTTTAAATATCCTTAATATACATTATTGTTTTGACCGATCTCGGTCCATATCTTTTCTGAAATTAGTTCTATGCATGGAAAACGAGTAAATATTGACCAATTCTATTGAAATTTGTCTCAGTTATTTTTCTAACAGTTTTCAATATATTTTATTAATCTGACCAATAACGGTTTATATTTTACTGTAGCTCCCACATACGTATTTAATTTCTTTTCATACATACAAGCTATAGATTTGGATGGGCGATTTTATTAAAAAAATAAAAATAACGTTAAGATTTTTTTTAATAAAATCGCCCATCGAAATCTACAGCTTGATACCAATATACGTATATAAGTACAATTTTTTGTAATCGGCGTTTAAGCTGATGAACGTATAAGTTACTCATGCTAATTTTTTCATAATTTCAGTGGTGATGAGTATTTAAGATTCGTCACAGCCGAATATAAAATTTAATACATTTAAGAACTTGTTCGCACTTAAGTAATTAAATTATATTATTTGTCTCCTTTCCAAAATATGAAAATCTCTACCTTGTAAAAATAGAAATAAACCTGAATATCTTAAACAACGATTATATTTCCACTTTTATCATTACTTTTGTATTATTTTTGGGTGTCTTTCTTTTGTTTATTTATAATTTTGGAATTATTTTGACACAACTTGGACTTTACAAACGAAATGACACTATTTGTTTGCTGCAGTACAATCACTCTTGGTGAAAAAAATTTTAGTTGTATTTGTAGTTATGTTAGTAATAAGGATCCTTTCATACTGGACACATTTTATAATAAAATAAACACACAAACACAAATACACTTGTATACGTAAATAAAGTGTCCTTCATTCTACATATTTTAAGAGATATAATTTCTTGTATATTTTGAAGTAGAGTTTTTTGTTTGGTTGTTTGTTTGATAAGGACGAAAGGAATGAGAATGAGATTTGTGCATAAACGATGCGAAAGCGCAAACAGAATTTATGTTGTGACATTTTAAATTGCGCAATTTTTATGAAATCCTTATTGTTGAACCTTTTTTACTACTGATGATATTTCTTCTCAGTTGTTTTTTTGTTGTTTCTCTTCTGTTTATTGTATTCTTTACGTTTTTCTTTATTATAACGAGTTTTTTTTTTGTTTTTTTTTGAAAATTTTCTACAATTCTTAGTTTGTTTGTAGCATAATGTCAAGTGTTGTTATTGTTGGGTCCAAATCGTATCAAGTCGCACATCCTTAGAAAAATTTATAACAATATTCTGAGAGCACATCTCAAAACAGAAATGTAACTGAACTAAACTGCAAAGAAGAAGAGAAAGAAAAAATGAGGAAAAATTACAACAAATACATGTCCAAGCTGTGTACTGGGTATTTACATAAGTGGGTAAATTGATAAGTGTCATTTTTTTCGATCGATAGAACATTCAGTATAAGCTGGCTTTTTCTTATTATTTGAAGGAAGGATCTAAAAATATTCCAAATAAAAATCAATAGGATTATTAAATAAATTCTAAAGAACGAAATATGTAGGCTGTTCTCAAGAGTAAATCTTATCTCAGAACACGGAATGACACTATATTTTAGAGGATGATCATGAATATGAATTAAATATGCATGATCCATTCAAATATTTTGGAATATAAATACATAAAACTTTCCAGCATTTAAGAGCATGATCGCTGATCTTTTTATCATTATTCAAGAGATCGAACAATCCTATAGAATTTTTTAAGAAGCTGTAAGTTTTTAGAAATGTTGATCACTCTATGCTCTAACATCGCTAAACTATAAGTACTTCTGAAGAAGAGTAATGAGGAATTCCAGCATATTTTAGATGGAGAGGATATTTCAAGAAAAGCTAGGGTCCAAGCAGCAGATCCTAGTTGATGAAAGGTGGCATGAATGGTTTCAAAGAACGATTTATACTCCAGAAAATTACTATAAAACAATTGCAATAGAGACTGATCCCTTAAAACATTGCTAAGAAGATCACGGGTTAAAAATCTACTGGAAGAAACTAAATTTGAATGTATTTTTTAAGGAAGAGAAAAATAATAATACGCGTTCAATATCTTCCATTGATTCGCCAATAATTCTTCTCTCTCGGTAAAAGAGCAAAATGAATGCAGTCCTTCAAACTTTAAGAGTTTGAATTGTGGAATCCAAAACTAAAAAGGAGAGTATGCGGATTCGTAGTAAACCTTGAAGAAATATCTCTGATGAGAGTTATAATGAATTTGGCGAATAACATTGAAGATGATAAATACATTCGTCCTCTTTGAGAGATACTGGAGATCCCTTAAGCTTGAAGAGGAGGATCGTACAACTGTAAACAATGAAAAAGAGTATGCTGATTGGCAGTGGTCGTTGTAGCATCGCTCTTTTATTATTTGAATTTTCCAAAGTACAATAAGAACGATAATATATCTCTCAAAAAGCACGAAGTGAGTTAATCTTCTGATTGCCTGACTGATGCTTTGATTCCAAAATCTACAAATATCTTTATCTATATGTCTATAGAAAAAATTTAGATCCCTTAAGTATCGGAAAATCAAGTCTTAAAATGTCTAAGTGAGATCTTCTTTGCATTCAAAACAAAGATCACTGAAATTTGAGATTACAAATTTTTATTGATAACAAACCCAAATCACTTTAGCAAATCTATGCGTTTTTGAGAAAACTGAAGATAATTTTTGCACAAAATTGCTAATCACATAACTCTTAAAGGAAAACTCTTTTCTGTCTTTGGTCTTTAACAAAGACGTCAGATCCTGTTCAATTAACTCTCGATAATTCAAGTTGCATTGTTTGTTATTTTGAGCTGTAGTATTCATTTTTTTCTGTTATTTTGGACTCTTTTTCATATCGTTGCCTCTATACTTCTTTAGTTTTAAATTTTATATAAAACGCAAAGAATTTTTAGCACTGTCGCTGTCAAGTCATTTATTTATTTTAATGTTTACTTAAAACCTAAAGTCCAAAACGAAAAAATTACAACAACAATAATACAAAAAATAAAACAAAACAAAACTCATTCAAAAAATGTTCTTTTTTCTCTCTTCCTTACTGAAAATGGAGTAGGTACTACTCTAACTGGTACCAACCATGATGATTTACCGCTTTATGTCTTAGTATTTGTGTATATTTTTGTTTGTTTTAGTTTTTGTCCATGTATGTGTATAAAATTGTATGAGTATATGTGTGTTATACAAACAAACAATCATATATCTTTTGTAAGTTTTCGGTTTATGGTGCTTTTGGTTAATATTTTATACAAAATTTCAAGGATTTTTCTACATAAAATATTTCTCTATATTTTTATGATTTTTCTTTCAGCTTTTTTTTTAACTGTTTCATTTTTTGTAATTTATTAACAAACGTGTATGTATGTGTGTACAAGTATTTAGTATGATTTACTTCATTTGCAACGAGTTGGTTTAATTTGTTTCTTGTTGTTGTCATTTTTTCAGTTGGTCTTACCTTGGACAAGGATTTGGAGATGCATTTAAACTTAGATGAAATATGGTGAAATATTTTTATTTAAAATAGGAGCTTTAGATTATATAACAGATACATCTATTAATAGTATTCCGTTAAGGGTCCAACTGTTCAATTGTATCGGAGTTGTAAGCATAGATAAAATAAGCTAACTATTTTAAGTCTTATGTCTTCTAAGCAATTGCTTATATTAGAATACGTCTGATATTGTAGATAAGTTACCGTTTCCTTGAGATTCGAACCGTTTCCTTGAGATTCGAACCGTTTCCGATTATTTGAAATATATCTTCTATATACACTACGGCTGACTGTTTCGTATGATTTCGGCAGATTTTTTTTAGGCTGCAACTTCTATATATTGTTTTGATTTCATGGTATTAAATATGGTTTGCCAGTTGCAACAGCTTCGGTTAAGTGTTTTAATAATGTATCTTTTGGCGACTGTTTAATCAACTGTTTTGGAGAATAGTATCTCCTTGGACAATAGCTATTTGTTGAAGAGTAAGAAGCCTTTGCAATGGATCCTTCTATTATGGTCCAATTACTGAAGTAAGAGAAGTATATTTAAGGTGAACCAATTTTAAGGCAGCCTGACGTTGAAACTCGAAAATATTAATTATCGAAATATTATAAGAATTTCCAGTAGCCCTGATATGGCAAGACTTACTCGGCCTTGTCATCTTGTACTGTTTGTTGGTAAGGTCCTTCATGAAGTTTGGTTAAAACCAAAGTCTCTGGGAGAAATTTACGATTTTGACGTGTTTATTCACTGAAACACAAGTCACCAATAGTGAGAGAGAAGAACTGATAGCTTCAATCCCATAAGTAAGATGTGATTTTATATCTAGACGAATTGCTGCATTTATGCATAACTAAGTATGAGACACTCCTGGCGTTCAGACCATCGTATGGTTAGACAGAGATGGCAGGTAGTCCCGTTTATATGGAACACTGTTTATCCTGTAGAAAATTCCATTGACTAATTTCTACAGTCATTCGTCAAAAAATATTATAAGGCGAAGTTGTTTCAAACCTATAATTTGTTAATGTTTTTATAAGTCATCGAAAGCCCAAATATTTTGACGGAAACCACTGACGTCCACGATTGTGTGGTATTGATATATTTTATATCATCATCTCAGAATTATTTCATATAATAAATAATAAGAACCAAACTTACGAATTTTAACATGATTTTTGATATGCATGGAATAATTTTGTTTCTTATTAAGGTTTTAATGTCCTCTTAATACACCCACAAACAAAGAAGGTATAAGGAAGTTAGCGCTGCTTATTCCGAAGCATTATGCTTCGCTTTGGGCTTTTACAAAGTGTGAGTTAATGAAAGGGGGGATATAAAAGCTATTAGACACGCTACTCGTTTTCTCAGATCCTCTGCGTATTCCTTATAAAACTTGTATAATGGATTCCTTATGAAACCTACAAAAAACTGGAATGCAGAAAATTACAGACATTGGTCTTTTTAAAGCTCGAATTTTTGTATTAAATTATAGCTTCAAATAAGCTACAAAGAGCTAGAAATGAAAGGTAAAGATGGTAATGGTTAAACGAATTCAGCAACGATATACAAACTTGAAGCATTAATGCATCCAATGCTGTATTTGAAATCAACATTATTGTCTTTGTAGAAGGGAATGGAAAGAGTTGGGATGAGAGGCAGATAGTGTTGTCCTGCTGCAACTTTATTACCTTGTACTGGAGAATAATAAGAAAATACTGTGGAATGGCTTTCGGCAAGCAACTATCTAGATCTTGCGAGAAACTGGGTGTTTTCAGAAATCACCATTCTTATCTACTAACGTTATTATAATATTTTTTGTCTCTTTGATCAAACAGGTAGACTATCTCCATATAAAACCACACTTTTGGACATCTTATTTTGCCCAATATCACTCCACGCCTTAGCTTTGGCTACAAATAAGTGGACATATTATGAATTCTTATAAATAAAATCAGTCTATTCTGTAAACACTGTGCTAACCTGGATGATTTCCTATCGGATAATTAATTAAAATAGATAATTAATTAAAATAGAAATAATTTAAATTTTTTCAGTTACGATTTATAATCAACTTTGTTCAACGTTGATATTGTTTCATGTATTTTTAAATGTGTAAGGTTGTTGAACTTTCCATCATGTTCAAGAAATTTTGTTATTTGGTTCAAAATCTAATAATTTCTCACAAATGAAATTATAATCTTGCATTGACCAACAGGGAACATTTTCATCATTGTAGAAGGAAATCTTAATAATCTACGGAGAACAAAACAAAAAAAAATAATTCTTAATCATTTCTGTTACCCTCCAGATTAACTAAATTTATATAATTTTATATCACCAGTAGTTTGAGCAACATGTCTAATTACAAATTCACCACAACTTTTAGTCATGTTTGCTAACACAAACGCAACAACAATCTCCACACCTTAAGTAAAACAAACTAAACTAAACGTATCTGTGCAACAACAACAACTAAATGTAGCAAGTGGCAAAAGCTATTTTAAATAACAAGTTAAGGTTTTCAAATACATACACACTTGTTCATATATATAAATACGTTTTGTTTATGTAGGTAAAGGACTCTAAGAAAAAAAAACTTCATGATGGCAGCAACATTTACTTAAAACTATAGTATTTAAATCAGCAACAACAAGAACAACAAAAAATAGCCAAAAGTTACAACAATTTTAGCAGCAACATCAAACAGACTAAAATATAAAAGATGCATATAACATTTAGTAAAACCAACAACAAGAATAACAACAAAAAATATTAAGGAAAAACCTCAGAATTTTTGAAAAGTATCAACAATAACAACAACAAAATATGAGCATGAAAACATGAATAAAAGAGGAATATAACACTAGAGATGCAAACAACAAAAAAATATTTATAAAGATGAATACAAAAAAAAAATCAGCTCAGCTTGCAACATTTTATGCTGATCCCTGTCAGGATACAAAATACACATAATCTTCAAAAATAACAAACAAAATAAATTTCCATCCACATTGCTGTTATATAACACAACATACAGCAGCAGCAAAAAAAAAACAAAAACAACAAAAATATTGCGGTGACTACAACAAACAGGACCATCATTTACCATGTTCCAAAAAGACTCTTACAAAACACCAAGAGGAAAAAAAAACATCAGTATGGCAAAGGTGTGCATGAGTGTTTGTATGGTTACAGTTTAACATCAAGTTTTGCCAACAAACATCAACCAATAATGCAGGCGCGATTATGTCCAAACAGGACAGTAGTTGAAACTCAACATTTCGTCCCTTTTCCTTGTTGCACACACAGCCCCAGACTCAGTTCTTTTGTTGCCAGTATTCGTATATTAACTGAAATATTTTATACTTTTTTTAAATAATAAAATTTATATAAGTGTGTTTATGTTTTTTCTCATTCTTTTTTTCATCCAAAGGACATTTGCGCAAAAGGAAAATATCCCATCATACCTTAACTAAAAGAACAACACAACTATAAAATATCATATAAATTTTAAAAATAAACAACAGCAGAAAAATTCTAAAAGATATGAAAATAGAATCGGGAAAGAAATCATTTTATTTTTATAGTTGAGTTTAAAATAGAATAAATGTTTTTAAATGTGTTAGTAAAAGGCGTTCTGTTAATGAAAATCCTTTATGTGTCTTTATAACCCTTTTGATGTGAATGGGATGATTTTTGTTAGAATTGAACAAAGATTTTAAATTTTGAATTGTGCAAATCAGTTTGCTTTATTTGGAGTATGGGAGAAGAAGGACTTGTGCTAATGTTCGAACATCAATATTATAAACACTTATATCAGAAGCAATATGATGAATAAAATTGCTTAATGTCAATGTTCTTGTATAATGAGGCAAATTCTGCTCATTGCGACATTCATGCAACCTCGGAATTTATGGCGTTTCTGTGTATCTCTGCTATATACTAATTTCGATTGAGAGGATCTTGCACAAATATACGTAAGTATATTCCGATAACATCTCTGAAGGAAGTATTTACTAAGCATTACTTTTAAGCAGATGAGTTAATAAAATTTCCAAATCTAAATCCCTAAATCTTCGGGAGGTTAACATTGGGAATTTGTACTCCAAAAACAACAATGCCTGTACTCGTATTTACCCCTTTTCCAGGTAGATAAGAGTGTTATTATCGACTTCGTTGGTGAAAGTTTAAAGCTACGTAAGTGTTTTAGTGAAGAAACTGTGGATTACACGCCGTAATAATAGTCGTGTACATACAGGTTACCATATCAACTGTAGTTAGACATGCTGATAATTTTGTGAGCAAAATGCTAAACCAAAGTGGAAACAGAATACCGCCTTATAGAATTTTGATTAACTTTGCTAGGTTTTGATCTTCGGAGTCGAAATCTAGAAAAGGGCTCACGGCTTTTACTGTTTTAATACATATATAGGATATAGATAGGTTTTCTAAAAGATTTGGATTACGTGGAATATTTAGCACATTTCATACCAATGTCGTTGGCGGCCGAACTCTAAGATTAAATGATTAATGTTTTAATATTTTGGCCTGTTATTGAAGAGGCCATTCGGTAGTAATGTATTGGTTGCGATTTAAAGGTGTGACTAGTTCGCGCACTTTGCTCACACAGTAACTCAATAGGTTATTACCTTTAATACATTGTACTCCGTATGGTTGAATAGATCAAATAGATGAAAAAAGTTGGCGTTGCATGGCCAGAACAGGAAAGGGTTCTAGGCGGTACTCCATATACAAGATCAGTTAGCATTAAGCTTGTTGTTTTATAATGATCTCTGTTGTGCTCATGTAAACCGCAACAGATTTTTCTCATTGGTTGAGTATGTATAGCTACTTGAGCCATTGGACGTTGATTGGTATTGCATTACCAAGTACAGAAAAGGAACAAAAACGAATTGTGATCTCAGTTGTGCTTATATTAACAGCGACAGATTCTTCTCATTGTCTGTGATGGTTGGCGACTTCACGGTGGATTTTGTTCAAATTTGTTGTATAATTAAAGTTTTAATCATTAAAATTTTATACATCTAAGTATGCGTGATTGAAAACCTTTCCGTATATGTCTCTGGGGAGCTTTCAACTATGTGATGTTGAAATTATATTGATTCCACTGATAAGGAGGAACTACTGGATAAATAATATGTTGAGTTTTTAATCGGTAATATCTACGATTCTTTTAGAAGTTGGTGTATTAATAATGTCTGAAAACAGCTTGTTAATCTTAATATTCCTTTACTGTGTATCACTTTAGCTCCTAAGTATGCACTTAAGTAGCACAATTGGCTAATGAATGACAATTCGTTTTTTATGTGCGGTGGGATTGAACTTATTCCTCACTCAAAATTTGTGTCAAGTGTTCGTCTGTCTTTGTAAGGTATCTATGTAGGTAGTTCAATTTGATCTGTGATACTTCTTAAAGAGAATCAGGTATGTGGTTGCCCAGGAATCTATTCCTTTTGATTGCACTTTCCTTCATATCCAAATTATCACAGCTATCAAATTTCATTCAAGGATAATCTGTTTGCATTTCTAAGAGAATTCTATGTATATCGCTGTGACTATGAGTCAGGTTAAAAGTACGTTACATCTCCTTGGCGACTCTACTTATACTCTTTGTATAACTTTATTATAAAGTTATTCGACTCGAACTAGCTATCAGAAAGGGCTTTAAAAGTTTCGTATCCCTTTAAAATTTTATGTTTGTACATTCTGAATAACGAAAGATTCCAAGTCAGTTTTTCTAATAAATATACTACTGAAAACCTTAATTGTTTACCAAGCTTAAACAAGATTTTGATCTTTACTCAGTCAAAGAATAATATATTTAGAAATTGCAAGAATTTTGAGTTTTACTTATTCGGACCACAATGAAATGACTTCCTTAATTCTATATTTTTTCAACACTTTTATTAAAAATGTTAATCGTTTCATTTTCAGAATTCCGCCAAATAACCAAACAGCCATTCAATAATTACAGAGTTATTTCCAAAAATCTACTCCCATATATTGTGTATAAGAAACTGGGATAATAATTATGGTCCTTAAATTCTTTGAATGCTTTATTTAGTCAATATTGCCATTAATGAGATTTGCCTCAGTACGTATTTTTATTTTTTCTTTATTTAGTTTATATCCTTCGCTTTTCGAGCTTTGTAATATACATATAGACAAGAATTATCACTCACATCAGTCTATAGATCTTATTTTATTTTTATCCTTTTTAATGTATTTAATGTATCTTCTACTCTTCCGCCCTTTATTGTCATAAATGTAACAAATGTTTATGTTCAGTGTGGGATAGATAGATTTAAATGTGTCGCTATAAATTAAACTAATTACAAACACATACGTAAAGTTAATAATTCACTTGTAATGGTAAATGTAGCGTATACACACATATATAGAAATGTTTTACACAGCAAACATGTAAAATTGCTTACACAATTTTCATTCATTTATTCATTAAAATTATTTTATTCACATATAAATATTCACATACATGTGTATATGTAAATGTAAAAGAATTTTTAGCTTTTGTATGTATGTATAAGTTTGTTGGTATAATGACATAAATTAGGTTTTTAATAAACAGGGTGATTCAAATTAAAAACTTGCACTCAATATTTGCCTTAAAAATCTTTAACATATTTCAGAATTCCAATACGATCTCAGAGTCTGAAGAAGTTTTCAAAGCTATTTTAATCCTTGTGGTATCAAAATTCATGCTAAAGGTTGAGACCATTTATGTTCATTAATATTATTTAAGATTTCAAACAATGAGACGAATAGTCCATAATATCGTTTTACTTCTCCATTTTTTATGTCATCAGACTAACGCTGTTTATATCCTAATGCAGACACCCTGTATTTTTTCTTATTTAATAAAACTGTTTTTTTTCTTTTCCTCCTCTCTCATTTTCAACAAATATAAAAGAACTATCTTTTACCCATTGCGCTTTGCTGCACAAACATTCTCCTCAGTCCAGAATCTGGAAAAATGAATATTTTGCAAAATGCCCTTGGCCCTGACAGTTCTAAAATTTTATATGGGAGTTACCTCTTTCCTTGATCCTAGCCGTCCTAAACTTCTTCCAGTAAGACTGTTTGAAACCAAATTTTAGAACTTTCGTTGTTGTGGTTATTTGGTTATTCAATAATCATTATTTCCTTTGTATGGGGATATCCCTCTCCCTGGTGCTATCGGTTCTACATTTTACTTAATAAAGTGTACCAAATTTGATAACACTCGTTGTTATAGTTCTGAAGATATTTGATAATCATCATTTGCTTTGTATGGGGGATCTATCCCAATGGTTCTCTCCGTCCTACATTTGGGCCAGTGAAAATGATCCTTGGGAAAGTAATTGAAACAAATTTGAATACTCCCGCTTTAACAGTTTTTTAGATATTCTATTAATAATATTTGCTTTGGCCCAATCCTTCCTATATTTTGACCAGTAAAACCAATTCTTGAGAAAGTGTTTGGGGTCAAATTTGAGAACTTCTGCTGTTATAGCTCTATAGATATTCAATAATCAATATTTTCTTTGCATGGGGTACACCTCTCCCCATGCTCTATCCACCCTTCATTGTGTCCAGTTTTTTAGTTATTCGATCATTAAAATTTTCTTTGTATGGAGGCTTTGTATGAAAAATCTCGATAAAGTGATTCTTTTGATATTCAATGATCAAAATTCAAAATTTCAGCAAAATTGTTCCGGTAGTTTAGCTGTCTAAAATTCCCAAACGTACAAACACATATTCATTTTTTAATATATATATATATATAGATAAATAATTTTCAATGTTACATCTCATGGGGTTACGGATAAAATTATGAATATGATGGTAAATGTACAACATACATTCATACAATTCGAAAAAGGCTTCAAGCAATAGTACCAAAACAAAAAATAAAAAGAGAGAGTGCGAGAGTAATTAATCGTATGATTTACAACTTCTTGCGTAAGCGTAAAATGTAACGTTTGTCAGTTCAAACTTTGACTATAAAATAATTTTATATGATTTTTAATATATATTTAATGTTATGTGATCATAAAAGAGAAATTATTTTATAATACAAATGTATTTTATTGAATTTGAAAGTACATTAAAACATTTACATGTGATTACTTCTTTTTGAGAAATTGTTTTATAACTATAACTCTTTATTTAAAGCGGAGAAAATTTCGAAAACTGAATTTATCTCTATAGCATTATTAATAAAATGTGGATGATTCTTTGTTGTGTATTATCTCCAAAGTGTGGTTCTAATAATTTTTATAAAAGATTTGCTTCAGCTCTGTAAATTATTATGCTCTCGTTTTGGTCCTAATTTGAGTAAGTATACCCACAATTTTTCCATTGGTTCTAAGTCCGGAATGCAAGCCGGCCAGTCCATCAGAGGCTTTGAAACATGTACCGCAGCAATATTTTGCTGGAATATCCAGCAATTTTGATTTGTTGCTTAGTTCGTTCTTCTATATTGATTTTAGTCGTTCTGGTGCAGCCCTTATTCAGACTGATTAGTGTGAACATTCCAGCTTTACTTCAGCATTTGTTTGAAAATGCTGACCTATGAATTTGTTGTAGTACTCCTTTTTTAGAAATGGTAGTTCCTTGGAAATCCAAGGGAGTAAGTAATGGAAATTCGCCATTCTATTACAATGTAATTGTAAGACAATTTATCGTTACTTCATTCGATTTTTCAGTTTTTCGTCTTCTTCTCATATAAAGCAATACACTATATAAACATGGTTGTTAATCTATATAGTAAATTAAGCAAATTATATGCAGAAACCTGATTATCATAACGAAAATCTGATAAAATATTAACGTACATCAGTATGAAAAATACGATTTGGAAAATTAAATTTTTTAAATCATTTTGCCTATCAAAACTCTACCTTCTTTATCTCTAGCTAAATTGAAATTTTCTTGCCGAGTGAGAAAGAACATAAGAGTTCCGATGGGTTAATCTGATCTAACTTAAAGTAAAATTCGTCAGGTTACACTCGCACACGCGCTTTAAATCTTCTATTCAATGTTATTTTCCGGCAGAATTCTTTCACCTATGAAAAAGGAACCCTTCATAGATCAATAAGAAAGTTTTTTGAATTTTTTTTTTGTGGAAATTTTTATTGCATTGATGGTTTTTGATATATCCGACTTTAGGTCTTTTAAAAATGCTCACGATTTGGTCGCGAATCAGAGATTGGTGATATCTTTTTGGATATATGTGTGAAAAACAATATAATGTTCGGTTTTTCAAGTTAAAAATCCGATGATCCCTATTCCACGTACGATTACGAAGGTGTCTGAAATTAGAAGTGACTATAATCTTACTGTGGCGCTGTGATCTTCTAAAGAACAAAGAAATTCATCGAGACTGTAGTGGTAAGCAATGCTTATAGACATCAAAATCAGATAAGCAGGATCGTAAAAAGTTGTGCTCGCTATGGTAATAGGAGGTTGATGAACGAAATCAGATAGGGGTGAAACTAGCGGCGAAATATCAACAAGTAAAGACCAACATAAAAAACTTAATGCCGATTGGAAATAGATAAAGAAGATGCTCAGTGTTTAAATGGAGAATTCATATTGATTGGAAAGTCAGCAAAACTTGGAAAGAATGACAGTGAATTCAAAATTTTGAAGAGTACTTATGAATCGCAATATTCGGATAAAGCATTGCCGATTTATTGTATTTACTCTTTTTTATAGTAGTAAAGAGACAAAAACAACATTATGTTTCATCATTAATCCGTTTAAGCTTTTATAAGAGTGTGTAAGTGTAATTGTAATTGTAATATAAGTATTTATTATATATCTCCCTATATTATTCCTTTCGAGTGAATTTTGTATATATAAACACACACATATACATAATTTTGTATTGCCATAGATATTTACTCACACATAAATATATTTATATATATTTTATTTATTATTTTATTTCAACTTTACGATCATAAATGTCCAAAAAGGGTTTGATTTATTTAACAAACTTTTGTACTTTATTGCCGAGTATGATGGCAAAAATGTGGTTAAAATTTTACGTTTTACGTATTCTCTTCATAGTATCTGTTCTATAATAATTTTTTTTCTTTCAGCTCGGATTTTTTGTTGTTTCTTTTGGGGTTTTTGGCTTTTTTTGTTGCAATTCATACGCTCATAAGTCGTAAGTAACACAAAAGCAGATTTTTCGACAGTAGACATAGACAAAGATTTAAGATGACACAAGGACACCACTGTCGAGGATAAATGGGAGTTTACGGTTTTCGTTTGCAGCTACAATCTTCATTTTGTGTGTGTGTGAGTTTTTCGTATTTTTTGATATTTTTTTGTTTTTGGTACATTATATTTTTGCTAAACTCATATATACATGTTTAGCCATAAACCATTCATAAGCTGTAGTAAAAGTAATGAAAATGGCAGGAGTAGCATCACCAGGAGCTGAAGATCTTAAGTTTGTAATTTGGCTGGTTTGGTTTGAAAGGACTTTTGTAAGAATGAAGAAAAACTTGCATTGTATTTAAGACTTAAGTCTTATAGTTTGGTATGTACACAATAGTTTTAGGTATTTCTCTTTCTTCCATTTTAAAGATTTTTTAATTATAATTAAAAGCGGATTAATTTGAAACAGTTAAATGGAAGGCAAAGTCATTAAAACTTGAAAGAAAATTATACAAATTGTATAATAATTTATTGTTTAAATAAATCATGACATACAAACATTAAATATAAAAATATAAAAAATATTTCCTTAAAGAAGAAATTATATCACCTATAAATATTGTATGATGAAAACGCTTCTTCTTAACAGTTTTTGAAAACTGCGAATAAATTACGCATTTTGTAGAAAAAGAGGACGAATTTTTTTATATTACATTCTTCTTACAATACCCACATGATACATACACTCCTTGTTTTACTTTCTCTCACCTGGTGGGGATGAAGTCTTTCTTATTAGGTGTGTTATCTGATTTTATCAAACAAAACAAGTACGAATGTCTGCCCCGACTATCTAATACCATACATCACATTGTTGGTTAAAAATGGAAGTTAAAAAATAAAATTTCTGATTTATAATAAAGTGTACAGACAATTATTGTGACACTAGGATTTTTGTGAAATTTATGTTTTTATAATGAATTTGTCTTGGAATTTATATGGAAAGTACAAGATATTATGGACATTGATATTTGCTTAAATTTATCTTAATTTTACCAATACCAAAGTATATGTGATATTTCGAAAGGGGTTTGCATAAGACCTATGAGAAATAATGAACCGACCCTCTCATATTATGTCACATCTTTTAAGAATATTAAAGGACTTACTTATGCTAAATTTCATTTAAATTTCTTTTATTTAGGACTTTTTTGACCTCAAATCCCATTCCGGGAAGAATATTTGTATTAGAAGTACATATTTCAAAAGACTTCGTCCTTAGACGAAAGTAATAATGTGTACTAAATTTCACATTTTTACTTAGGTCTAATCGTCTCAGGAAGTGATTCTGAGTCGAACGGTATTCTTAAAGGTGGGTGTAACATCCACCTCATGTAACAAATATCAGCACTAAAGCATAATACCCCTTGGGTGGTGTAGGGCATAAAAAATGTCATTTTACGATCACCAGAAATGATGTACAGCTGCACCAGAAATGATGTACAGCTGCAAATGTTATACAAAAATCTTTCTTTGTTCTACTGAAAATAAATATCAGAAGAAAAATTTTACTTTGCAAAGCCACTCTCTGTTCGCTCAATTCATTCTTGACATAAATGGTTAAGTATCTCTTAAAATCTAAATATATCATTTGTAGAGATGTATCCCTTATGGCTATTAAAGTGTGTTTATGTTAAAACCTCTCTATGATAAACATGTTACTATTTTGGAAGTACAGAAGAAAGCTCATAGTAGTATATAAACCGATTATTATATGGTCCAAAAATAGCGCCTTACGGTGTATTTCCCCAACTTTTAAAAAGTTCATAATCTGTTAATTAATAAATCACAAATCTTAGCAAATTTCAACATTATGAATAAAGTTATGTCTAGATTTCCGTGTGTTCTTCTTTCTAGTTGGATCCTGGGACTGCTTCAGTTTTTTTTACAATTTGTTTCTTCAAATTGCCACAAAAAAAATAATAATCTGCAAGAGTTCATTGGTTATCAAAGAAAGATCTCAAAATTTCAAAAATCAACGTGTATTAAAAAGGAATTGGGACAAAATTCTAACTGTGATAGATTCTTTATTGTTTTGTATAGGAACCTTCCCCTGGTTCTTTAGGAATTTATAACAAAATTCTTTCCTCAATTCAACCAAAATTTTATAAATTTAACTTAAATATTGTATTTAAATTGAATAATATTCATCAATATAAACATTTATTTTGTCAATTTGAATAATGTATATTCAATCACCACAGTCTGCATTTTATATGGATTATTATAGGTTCTCTTTGAATAATTTTCAGAGATCCAAATGATTCTGAAGCATCTTCTTCATATACAGTAAAATTGTCCAAGTATTGCTTTGGCTTTATTGACCCCTATGACATACATTCGATCTTGCGTCGTATTTTGCTGTTAAAATACACCGAAATAGTAAATGCTGTATACATCACGACTGGTTGATCTTTGCAGCATGATGTTGTGGGTAATGACAAATTTTGTTTACATGAAATGTATCCAGATCGACTAATATTGCTTTTTCTGGGAAAATTTTCTGGGAAAATTTTTTCTAAATGCTTTCTATACAGTAGTTCGATTCGCTTAACAGTATCGAACGCTTTCTCGAATGCATAAGAAGTGAATATTTCATTTTGTTTCATTATAATCAGTGTTACCGTAGTGCGACTTTTTCGAATGCTTGTGACTTTTTGTGTACTTTTTCAAATTTCCTCCGTTTGTCCCCTTTTTGACAATTTTGATTTTCGGTATAAAACATATCAATAAATTTTATATAAATTATAGATTAAAAAAAATAAAATTAAGAACAATGGAATCATAAAAATTAATAAACGATACTTCTACGAAATTATAGTGGAAATCTAATTAGTTATAAATTTATGAAAACTATTTGTTTGTTAGTATTTTAGATTTTTCAACATTTAACATTTTTTCAACATTATTTGAAACTATTAAAAAAATATTAATTTTTGGTGAATTAAACCTATGGCGACTTTTGTTCCGCAAATCACCTTTTAATTTCGACTTTATTTTTAAAACCCCCTCTTTGTGCGACTTTTTGAAACATTTCAACGGTAATTCTGATTATAATCCATATAGTGATGGCTTAGGATGCTCAGCTCTTGCTTGATCGGAAACCTGTCTACATATTTTGTATGTGTTCTTTTTATTATGCTACAAAGTTCCCCTACATAAATTTTAAATAATATGTATTTCTATTCAGATATTGGAATGTTTTAAATCAAGTAAACTTAAAAAATTCAAATTGTAAAGTAATAGACTAAGAATGCTCGTTATTCTAGTCCCTTAAAGGTGTTCCACTTTCAGTCATCATAATTGTATCTTTCTTTTAATTTGCTTTACAAACCGATGAAAATGAAAATATGAAAATATTTTTAGTGACTTAATTAAAATCGTTTTTTTTAAAGTGATTAGATTAAATAAATTCCAGAATTTATTGAATTCCATGAATTTTATATGAGAGGAGTACATGAGAAAAATCTTCTTTAACATCCTGTAAAAATCAATTCCTTTGAAAATGTTTAAATTCCAATTAAATTTAACCAAATATTGTTGACAAATCCAAAATGAACAGAAATTCTTATGAAACTCTTTTATTTAACGAGCGAAAGATTGATAAACAGAAAAGAATCTGATTTCACAATGAAGCCGACATTTTCAATTATAAATATTTACATGTACATGTTTTTTTTTACATTTGCGAATGAACGAGTGAAGGGCGGTAAACGGCAGCTACTAATTACTGGTAATTTCAACATTTTGTTGACACAATACAGTAAAAGACACCTGCCGCCCAAGTAAATTTAATTTTACTTGTTCTTTTTCTCTTGTTTTTATTTTTCTGTTTTAATTTTTTAGTTTGTTTGTTTCATCTTTCGGTGTTTGTTAAGTTGATTTTGTAACTCTGTAGATCAACATATTTATATATCTGTTTGTTTGTATGTCTGTCCTTTGTTGTTTACGTCTGTTTATTTGTTCTTGTTGTTGCTTTTTATTTAATGTGTGGGCGAAAAGATGCTGTTACAATTAACCAACACCTGACTGAAATTATACATGAGCAAACACTTTTAACGCGTTACAGCAGAAAACACAAACAAAAACATACAAACCGTCGGTTTGATAGAACCCAATAAGCGCAAAATGCATTTTACACCCAAGTGCTATATAATGAATAAAATACCTACACACATACACACTAATGCAAATAAACAAACAATACGTTTACATTGTTGTTTGTTATCTTACGTTGACAAACGCTGTCAACATCAAACATTGTCGTACCATATAAAGTGGCAACATCAAATATGCTTGCATTGCACCAAACAAT